>OY992539.1:29685208-30285208 GCA_963921195.1 Pegoplata infirma
AGAAAATGTCTCAGATTTTGACACATTTTTTCTATAGAAAAAATCTCAGATTCTGAGACATTTTTGCTATAGAAAAAGTCTTAGATTCTGTAACATTTTTTTCTATAGAAAAAATCTCAGATTCTGAGACATTTTTTCTATAGAAAAAGTTTCAAATTTTGAAACATTTTTTCTGTAGAAAAAGTCTTAGGTTCTGAGACATTTTTTCTATAGAAAAATTCTCAGATGCTGAGACATAAGAAAAATTCTCAGATGCTGAGACATATGATATATGTTTTCTATAGAAAAAACCTTATATTCCAAGATATTTTTTCTGTAAAAAAATATAAGATTCTGAGAAATTTGTTCTATAGAAAAAAAGTCTGAGACAAATTTATATAGAAAAATTCTCAAGTTCTGCGACATTTTTTCTATAGAAAAATTCTCAGATTCTGAGACATTTTTTCTATAGAAAAATTCTCAGATTTTGAGACATTTTTTTTATAGAAAAAATGCCTTAGAATTTGAGACATTTTTTCTATAGAAAAAGTCTCAGATTCTGAGACACTTTTTCTAAAGAAATAGTCTCAGATTCTGAGACATTTTTTCCATAGAAAAAGTCACAGATTCTGACACATATTTTCTATAGAAAAAGTCTCAAATTCTGAGACATTTTTTCTATAGAAAAATTCTCAGATTTTGAGACATTTTTTCTATAGAAAAATTCCCAGATTTTGAGACATTTTTTTTATAGAAAATGTCTCAGATTTTTTTTATAGAAAAATTCTCAGATTTTGAGACATTTTTTCTATAGAAAATGTCTCAGATTTAGAGACATTTTTTCTATAGAAAAAAATATCAGATTCTGAGACATTTTTGCTATAGAAAAGTCTCAGATTCTGAAACATTTTTTCTATAGAAAAGTCTAAGATTCTGAGACATTTTTTTTTTATAGAAAAAGTTTCAGATTCTGAGACATTTTTTCTATAGAAAAAGTCTCAGATTCTGAGACATTCTCAGATTTTGAGACATTTTTTCTATAGAAAATGTCTTAGATTTTGAGACATTTTTTCTATAGAAAATGTCTCAGATTTTGAGACATTTTTTCTATAGAAAAAATCTCAGATTCTGAGACATTTTTGCTATAGAATATAGAAAAAGTCTCAGATTCTGAGACATTTTTTCTATAGAAAAAGTTTCAGATTCTGAGACATTTTTTCTATAGAAAAATTCTCAGATGCTGAGATATTTTTTTATAGAAACCATATTAGATTCTGATATATGTTTTCTATAGAAAAAATCTTATATTCCAAGACATTTTTTCTGTAAAAAAAATATAAGATTCTGAGAGATTTGTTCTATAGAAAAAAAGTCTGAGACAATTTTTCTGAGATATTTTTCCTTAGAAACGCTCGGTGTACATTAAGATTAATTTTTTATGAAAATATTTCTTACCAAATCCATTTTCCTTGCTCGTCTGATAGTTTCTCCCTTTTTCACCTTTTGTGCCACCTTGTTTATTGAAGGAGGGAGGTTTATTTTCCAAAAAAATATATTTTGCACGTTTGATTAAAATTCTTGATTAAATTTTTAAAATTAAAAATATGTATTTATTTTTAATTTGTTTATTTTTACTTCTGTCACTTGTATTTTTTTAATATTTTCACTTTTCAAATATAAAAAAATCGTTGTTATCAACTTTGTCCATAGTTGTTATTGATTATAAATAGTTGATTTAAAAATTATTTGAAATAACTATGGATTTTGTTAACTATGCTACTATGTAATTTTTTGGGTGTAGTTACCGATGGCAAAAAATTTTCTATGGGAAATATTATAGTTATCGATAGCAAACAAATTTTATAGAAAATACTATAGCTATCGATAAAGAAAAATTTTCTAAAGAAAATTTTGTATTTATTGATAACAAATTGATGATACAAATTTTCTATAGAAAATTTTTTTTATAAATTTTTAATTTTCTATAGAAATTTGTTTGTTATTGATAACTACAAAATTTTCGATACTAAATTTTTTTCTATCGATAAGAATCAAATTTTCTACTGAAAATTCTAACAAAAATTTTCCATAGGAAACTCAATAGTTATCGATAGCAAAAAGATGTCTATAGAAAATTCTATTGTTGTTGAAAACAAAAAAATTTCTACAGAAAATTCTATAGTTATCGATAACAACAAACTTTGTATAGAAAATTTTATAGTTATCGATAACAAAATATTTTCTATAGAAAATTTTAAAGTTGTGGATAACAAAAAATTTTCTAAAGTTAATTTTAAAGTCATGGATAACAAAAAATTTTCTATAGAAAATTCGATAATTATCGATTACAAAAAAAATCGTTAGAAAATTCTAAAGTTATCGATGATAAAAATTTTCTATAGAAAAGTTATCGACAACAAAAATATTCTATAGAAAATTCTATATTTATCGATAACGAAAATTTTCTATATAAGATTTTATATTTATCGATAAGAAAAAGTTTTTTATAGAAAATTCTATAGCTATCGATAGTAAAAAAAATTTTATAGTTATCGATAGCAAAAAATGTTCTGTAGAAAATTCTCTGATTATCGATAAATAAATTCTAAAGAAAGTTTATAGTTATCGACAACAAAATATTTTCGATAGATGGATAATTCTAAAGTTATCGCTAACAAAAACCTTTCTATAGAATATTCTATAGTTATCGATAACAAAAAATTTTCTACAGAATATTCTATAGTTATCGATAACAAACAATTTTATATTGCAAATTCTTTAGTAATTGATAAAAAAACAATTTTCTATAGAAAATTCTAAAGTAATCGATAACAAAACATTTTCTGCAGAAAATTCTATAGTTATCGATAGCAAAATATTTTCTGTAGAAAATGCTGTCATAAAGAAATTCTATAGTTTTCGATATCTATAAAATTTTTTAAAAGAAAATTTAGTAGTTATCGATAACAACAATTTTTCTATAGAAATTTCTATAGTTATCGATAACAAAAAAAAATTCTATAGAAAATGCTATAGTTGTCAATAATACAAAATTTTCTATAGAAAATTCTATAGTTATCGATAACAAAAAATTTTCAATAGAAAATTCTATATCGATAACAAAAAATTTTCTATAGAAAATTCTATATCGATAACAAAAAAATTTCTATAGAAAATTTATATCGATAAAAAAAATTTTCTATAGAAAATTCTATATCGATAAAAAAAAATTTCTGTAAGAAATTCCATGGTTACATCAATAAAAAATTTTCGATAAAAAATTCTATAGTTATCGATAACAAAAAATTTCCTATAGAAAATTCTGTAGTTATTAAAAAAAAAAATTCTACAAAAAATTCTATAGATATCGATAGCAAAAAATTTTCTATAGAAAATTCTATAGTTATTGATAACAAAAAATTTTCTATAGGAAATTCTATGTTATCGATATTAAAAAATTTTCTATAGACAATTCTAAAGTTATCGATAACAAAAAATTTTGTATAGAAACTTTTATTTTAGTTATCGATACTATAAAATTAAAAAAAAAATTATTCTTATCGATAACGAAAACATTTTCTATAAGAGTTCTGTAGTTATCGATAACAAAAATTTTGTATTGAAAATTTTATAGTTACCGATAACAAAAGATTTTGTATTGCAAATTCTTTAGTTATTGATAAAAAAACAATTTTCTATAGAAAATTGTAAAGTAATGGATAACAAAAATATTCTATAGACATCTTTTTGTTACGATAACTTGAGAATTTTCTATAGATTTTTTTTTGTTATCGAAATTTTTTGTTATCGATAGGAATAACATTTTCGATATTAGAAAATTCAATAGATATCGATAACAAAAATTTTGTGTAGAAAATTCTATAGATATCGATAACAAAAAATATTCTATAGAAAATTCTATAATTATTAATAACAAAAAATGTTTTATAGAAAATTGTATAGTTATCGAAAAAAAATGTTCTATAGAAAGTTGTATAACTACCGATAGCAAAAAAAATCTATAGACAATTTTATGGTTATTGATAACAAAATTTTTCTATTGATAACAAAAATTTTTTGTCTAGAAAGTTCTATATTTAAAAAACTTTAAGGAAAATTTTTTAGTTATCGATAACAAAAAATTTTCTATAGAAAATTCTCTGCTTATCGGTAAAAAAATCTATTGAAAAAACTATAGTTATCGATAGCAATTTTTTTTTTTTTCAGAAAATTCTATAGTTGTCGATAGCAAAATATTTTTTATAGACAATTCTATGCATATCGATAGCAAAACTCTATGAAAAATTTTATAGTTATCGATAAAAAATTCTAAAATTATCGATAACAAAAAAATTTTCTTTGAAAAATCTATAGTTATCGATAACAAAAATTTTTTTTATGGGAAATGCTTTAGTTATCGGTAACAAGAAATTTTCTCTCAATAATAAAAAAATTTCTATAGAAAATTCTATAGTTATCGATAACAAAAAGATTTTCTATGAAAAATTCTATAGTTATCGATAACAAAAATTTTTTTATGGGAAATGCTTTAGTCATCGGTAACAAGAAATTTCCTCTAGAAAATTCTATAGTTATCGATAACAAAAAATTTTCTATAGAAAATTCTATAGTAATCGATAATAAAAAAATTTCTATAGAAAATTCTAAAGTTATCGATAATAAAAAAATTTCTATGGAAAATTCAATAGTTATCGATAACAAAAATTTTTCTATAGCAAGTTCTATAGTAATCGATAGCAAACAATTTTCAATAGAAAATTCTATAATTATCGATAAAAAAAATTTTATAGAAAATTTTTATCGATAACAAAAAAAATTGTAGAAAATTCTATAGTTATCGATAATAAAAAATTTCTAAGGAAAATTCTTGAAAAAACTGAATAATTTAAAATAATTTCAGAAAAGTTCGAAAAAACCGAAAAATTAAGAAAAAAATATCAACGGTTACTAAAAAGTCACAAAAATTAAAAAAAAAATAAAAAAACATCTTTAGGTCCAAAATATAAAACCGTAATATCTAAGTGCTTAAAAAACCACAAGGGGTTAAAAAATATGTGCTGATTTCTTTTTTATGTCACACATACATACATACAACACACATACACTTAACATTAAACATACAAATGTATGAATATATTTGAATACATTTGCAATTCAATTTTTCAATATGTAATAGTAGTGAAAGTATACTTGCCTGAAAAAAGACTTCCATAGTTTTTGAGCTGGCATTTTTGGCTGCCTCATGTATGGGATAATAACCATTGTTGCAGGGTCTACGAGGACATGCACCAAATTCAGTTATCTAACGGCAAAAATAATAATAAAAAAAATAAGTTTTCAACGTTTCTTTTTTTGTTTGCTTTTAAATTACTGCTGGGAGTTTTTTTTTTACTTAATGCTAATGATATTTTACAAAAATATTTTTATCATTCCAAAATACTTAATAATGAATATCAAGGATATAACATGTATATTAAACATAATTATTATATTTTAAATAAATATGAAAAAACAAACAAGCAAAATAAATAACAAAAATTGGTAAAAATTATAAATACTATAAATTAAATAAATACTATAAATTAAATTAGTTTTAGTAATTAGGTAGTTGTTTTAAAAATTAACATTATTTAAAATGTTTACACAAAATAAAACCATTGCTAAAGAGCACCATCACATGATTGCAAAACTTTGAATTATTAAAACACACCCCCCTAAAAAAATGGCAACATGGCCCCCTACTTTAAAGTAGAAGGGACAACAAAAAAAAAATATCTAAAAATTCTATTGTTATCGAAAATCGATAAGTTATCGATAACAAACAAATTTTCTATAAAAAATTCTGTAGTTATCCATAACTATAGAATTTTCTATAGAACATTTTTTGTTATCGATAACTTATCGGTTTTCGATAACAATGGAATTTTAAGAATTTTCTATAGAAAATTTTCTGTTATCGATTATTATAGAATTTTCTAACAAAATTTTTAGTTATAGAATTTTCTATATTTTTTTTTGTTATCGATAACTATAAAATTTTTTTAAGACAATTTTTTGACATCGATAACTGTAGAATGTTCAATGGAAAATTTTCTGTTATCAATAAATATAGAATTTTCTATAGAACATTTTTTGCTATCGATAACTCTAAAATTGTTTTATAGAAAATTTTTTGTTACCGATAACTATAAAATTTTTGATATACAATTTTTTATCGATAACTATAGAATTTTTTATAAGCATTTTTTTGTTATAGGTAAGTACAGAATTTTCTAAAGAAATATTTTGCTATCGATAACTTTACAAGTTTCTATAGAACATTTTTTTTTCGATAACTAAGGAATTTTTTATAGAAAAATTTTTGTTATCGATAACTATTGAATATTTTTTTATCGATAACTATAGAACATTTTTTGTTATCGGTAGCTAGAGAATTTCCATTGGAAAATTTTTTGTTATCGGAAACTTTAGAATTTTTAATTGAAATTTTTTTGTTATTGATAACTAAAGAATTTTGTATAGAAAATATTTTTTATCGATAACTATAGAATTTTCTGCAGAAAATTTTTTGTTTTCCGAACTTTAAAATTTCTTGTAGACAATTTTTCTTTTTCGATAACTATAGAATTTTTTTAAAAATTGTTTTGTTATCGATATCTAAAGAATTTTCTATAGAAAATTTGTAGTTATTGATAACTAAAGAATTTTCTATGGAAATTTTAGTAGAATATTGTAGAATATTTTTTTGTTACCGATAATTATTGAGTATTCTATAGATTTTTTGTTGTTTTCGAGAATTTTCTTAATTTCTTTTGTATCTTAATTTTTTTTTGTATTCCTTAGAAAATTCTATAGTTATCGATAACAAAAAAAAAATTCTATAAAAAATTCAATAGTTATCGATAACAAAAAAGTTTCTATAGAAATTCCTTTTGTTTTCCACAACTATAGAATTTTCAATACAAACTGGTTTGTTATCGATAACTATAGAATTTTCTATAGACAATTTGTTGTTATCGATTACTATAGAATTTTTTGAAGTTTTTGTTATCAATAACAATAGAAATTTCTATAGAATTATTTTTTATCGATAACAATAGAATTTTCTTTCGAAATTTTTTTACTATCGATAACTATAGAATTGTTTATAGAAGTTTTTGTTGTTATCGATAACTGTAAAATTTTTTATAAATTTTTTTTATTATCGATAACTAAAGAATTTTTTATAGAAATTTGTTTTGTTATCAATAACTATAGAATTTTCTAAAGAAAATATTTTTTTGTTTTAACGATAACTGTAGAATGTTCTATAAAGGCGCGTTTAGACGGGAAAGAAAACCCCTAGATTTAAAGTAAAACACAACTCTGGGGTAATATACTTTTGACTTTAAAAATTGTTGTGTCAAATCTCATTTCTTTAAAACATGTTTTTGCTTTCCATTTTCATTATATTATTATTTTTGTCGCACATTTAGTCAATAATTTGTAGATTGGAAACCGAATTAAAATAAATAAAAAATATATTATAAAATTTTATTTGACATTCCAATTTTAAAAATTACCCCAGAGTTGTTGTTTACTTTAAATCTAGGGGAATTCTCTCTCGTCTTATCACGCCTTAACAATTTTTTTTTGTTATTGATAAAATTTCTTTAAACATTTTTTTTTGTTATCAGCAACTGTTGCATTTCCCTTAAAAAATCTTTGTCATCGATAACTAAAGAGTTTTCGATAAAAAATGTTTTTCTATCGATAACTATAGAATTTTCTAACCAATTTTTTTTTATAGATAACTAGAAAATTTTTTGTTATCGATAACTATAGAATTTTTTTACAAAATTTGTTTATATCGATAACTACAAAATTTTTTCTAATAAAAATGTTTCTGTTTTTACGATAACTGTAGAATATTCTTTAACAAATTTTGTGTTATCGATAATTTTATTTTAGAAAATTTTTTGTTATCAATAACTGTTGCATTTCCCTTTGTTATCGATAACTATAAAATTTTTTAAACAAAATATTTTGTTATCGATAGCTACAGAATTTTCTATAGAAAATTTTTTGCTATCGATAACTATATAATTTTCTATAGAAAATATTTTATTATTATTTTTAACTTCTTTTAATTTTCTATTAAACATTTTTTCGTATCGATAACTATGAAATTTTCTTAGAAAATTTTTTGGTATCAATAACTATAGAATTTTCTATAAAAATTTTTTTGTTATCGATAACTATAGAATTTTCCATTTAAACAATATTCTTTAGAAAATTCTAAAGTTATCGAAAACAAACATCTTCTATAGAAAATTCTATAGTTATTGATAGCTAGAAGTTTTCTATAGAAAATTTTATAGTTATCGATAACAAAAATATTTTTATTAAAAATTCTTTAAATGTCGATAAGAAAAAATTTGCTATGGAAAATTCTTTAATAAATATTGATAACAAAAAATTTTCTATTGAAAATTCTTTAAATATCGATAACAAAAAATTTTCTATAGAAAATTCTTTAAATATCGATAGCAACAAATTGTTTTTTCTATTCTATAGTTATCGAAAGCAAAAAATTTTCTACAAAAAATCCTATAGTTACCGATAGAAACAAATTATCTAAAGAAAATTCTATAGTTATCGATAATAAAAAAATTCTACAGCAAGTTCTATATTTATCGATGTCAAAATATTTTCTATATAATTCTGTAGTTTTAGACAAACATTTTCTATAGTTAGCTCTATAGTTATCGATAGCAAAACATTTTCTATAGCAAATTCTATAGTTATCGATGGCAAAAATTTTCTATAAAAATTTCTGCAGTTATCAATCGCAAAAAATGTTTATAAAAAATTCCATAGTTATCGATAGCAAACATTTTTTAGAAACTTTTATAGGAAACAAAAAATTATCTATAGAAAATTCTATAGTTATGATAACAAATACTTTTCTATAGCAAATTCTATAGTTATTGATTACAAAAAATTTTCTATAAAATTTTATAGTTATCGAAAACAAAAAAAAAAATCCATAGAAAATTCTATTGTCATCGATAAAAAAAAATTTGTTTTGAAAATTCTAAATTTATCAAAAACAAAAATTTTCTATAGAAAACTCTATATTTCGATAACTAGAAATTTTGTATAGAAAATTCTATAGTTATCGATAACAAAAAAATTTCTATTGAAAACTCTTTAAATATCGATAACAGAAAATTTTCTTAAAAAATCCTTAAATAAATATCGATAACAAAACATTTTATATGAAAAATTCTTTAAATATCGAAAACAACAAATTTTCTATAGAAAATTCTTAAAATATCGATAGCAAAAAATTTTGTTTAAGAAAATTCTATAGTTATCGATAGCAACACATTTTTGTAGAAAACTCTTAACTATCGATAGCAAAAAATTTTCGATTTTCGTTAACAAAAAATTTTCTATAGAAAATTCTATAATTATCGATAGCAAAAAAAAAATTCTTTAGAAAACTCTAAAATTAACGAAAACAAAAGTTTTCTATAGAAAATTCTATAGTTATCGATAACAAATAATTTTCTATAAAAAAATTCTTTAAAAAAATTCTTTAAATATCATTAAAAAATCTTCTGTAGAAAATTCTTAAAATATTGTTAACAAAAAGGGTTCAATACAAAATTCTTTTAATAAATATCGATAACAAAAAATTGTCTGTAGTTATCGAAAGCAAAAAAATATTTTATAGAAAATCCTATAGATATCGAAAAAAGAAAATGTTCTTCAGAAAATTCTATAGTTATCGATGACAAAAAAATTTCTCTTAAAAATTCTATAGTTATCGATATAAAACAAATTTTAATAGAAAATTCTAAAGTTATCAATAACAAAACTTTTATATACAAAATTCTATAGTTATCGATAACAAAACATTTTCTATAGAAAATTCTTAAAACATCGATAATAAAAAATTTTCTATAGAAATTTCTTCAAATATCAATAACAACAAATTTTCGGTAGAAAATTCTTTAGTTATTGTTATCAATAACAAAAACTTTTCAATAGAAAATTTTATAGTTATCGATAACATTTTTTTTTATAAAAAATACTTTAGTTATAGTTAAATATCGATAATAAAAAATTTTCTGTAGAAAATTTTTTTAATATCGATCACATAAAATGTTCTATAGAAAATTCTATAGAAATCAATAAACAAGTTTTTCGATAAAAAAAATTTACTGTGTAAACATTAAAGAATCATGCCATTTCATAAATTATGTTAAATTTCATGCTTATTTATTGACTATAATCACCTTTGGTTACTTCTATTTATTTATGTTTGCTGAAATGTTTAAAGGACTTAACTACAAAATTTCGTAGGTTATAAAATAAATATTTTAATATTTTTTTTAAACAAATTTTTGCCAAATTGGTTTTGAAAAAAATCATTTATTATGAAAGCTACTTTAACACAACACACACACAAAATTTTTTTTTCCAATGAACAATTTTCATAGTATTTATGAACAAATTCATACAATTTATTAACTTTTTAATAATATTTATAAACTTTTTCATAGTATTTATGAAAAATGTTAAATAGTTCTTAAATTTCACATATTTTGATTTATTCATAAATACTATGAAAAAATTATAAACAGTATGAAAAAGTTAATAAATTGTATGAATTTGTTCATAAATATTATGAAAGTCGTTCATTGGAAATTTTTTTTTGTGTGCAGTTTTACAGTTATTTAAATTATATTTTGTAACCATGCCCACAAAACAGGATGGGCCAAGAAAATAGTGGAATTTTAAAGCCTAGTTTCAAGTCCAACAGTATAAAATTTTTTTACAAAAAAAATTTTAAAAGCTTTTTAAATTACAAACAAAAAATTGTTGTTTAAATTGTAGTTAAGCCCTTCTTACATTACACTCAACAAAAATCTTTTACAAACACGTTCATAAAGACATCAGACAAATATTTGTAAACATTTCTATATACGAAATTCATATTATGAATGAATTTATAAAAATGATGAAACAAACTTAAGCCCCTCCACTTTGTTTCATAAACACAAAACATAAAATAATATTAAAATAATGTTTTTTTTTTGTTGTAAATATTTAAGACAAATAAAATGTTGCAAATTATTATTCAATGAAGAACAAAAAAAAAAAAAACGAAATATGTATAATACCCTCTTGCATACCAAGATTCTGGCACATTCCTCGTGATCATAAATAGCAGCCAAATGAAGAGCAGTACGTCCATGTTCCCCACCCTGCTGTATATCAATGTTATTACGATAATTGCCCATTACCCGTAAACATTTAACTTTATTCATTTCTGTGGCTAAATGTACGGGTGCCTGTTTCTTTTCATTAAGTATGCTGGTGTCAACGGGACTGGAAAGGGAAGAATGAAAAATAAAGAATACAATTAATCAATTGGTTTAAAAAGAAAGTTTAAAGGTAATGGAAATGTTAAAAAGAATCAAAAATGTACAATTCGCAAACTTTTGAAAGTATATTTCTATTTGTTCGCACAGAAATAGTTATTGTTCATAATAAGCCAATGAATTTTTTCATTAGATCAATAATTTTTGTCATAATGGCTATAATTGTTTTCATAAAATTTATGAAAATTATGTTTGCATTCATGAAAAAAAATCATTCATTTAATTAACTTGTTTTTTTTAATGAAACTCTTCATTAAATGTATGAACATTTTCATTATTGTAATGAAAATTTTCATCATTATATGAAAAGGTTTCATAGCTAAGAAAATTCATAAAATTAATGATTATTTTTAATAAAATTTTTCATAAATTTTTAATAAATGTTTCATAGAATGTATGAACATTTTCGTAACTAAAATGTACAAAATTCCATCAGTGTATGGTTTTTAAACTAAAATATTTTTTTTCATAATATAAATAAAAATTTTCATAAAATCTATAAAACATTCATTGGAAGTCTCCTTGACCTTTTAAATGATGTCGTAATTTTTCTTGTTTTAATTAATAATAATAATTTAATGATTTTTTTAAATAAAATTTATGAATATTTTATTGCATTAATAAATAATAATCATTCATTTAATGAATTTATTTTTTAAAAATGAACATTTTACATTATTTCCATGAAAATAATTATCATTATATGAAAAGGTTTCATAGGAAAAAAAATTTATAAAATTAATGATTATTTTTATAAATGTAATCGAATTTTTAATAAATTTTCAATAAATTTTTCATAGATTTTCATAACTAAAATGTACAAAAGAATTTTATAAATAAAAGTTTTCATAAAATCTATGAAAGATTTATTAGAAGTGATCCTTGACCATTTAAAAGATGTCGCCAATTTTCTTGTTTTACAAGTTTAATGATTTTTTTTTTTATAAAATTTATGAAAATTGTATTGCATTCATGAAAATAATCACTCATTTAATGAATTGGTTTTGTTTTTGTGAAACTTTTTCATTAAATGTAAAAACATTTTCATTACTGCAATGAAAATTTTCATTTTTATATGAACATTTTTTATAGGGAAGAAAATTCATAAAAATATTATTATTTTCGTAAATGTAAGGAAATTTTTCATAAATTTTTCATAGAATGTATGAACATTATGGTAGCACGAATAAATTTTGTCGATCGCCGGACAAATTATGGTTCGTTTTGGTCTAAAACCCCTATTTTTTAATTTTTAGCCAAATCGGACAAAATTAACCCGTGCCTTTGGGGGTTAAAGTAATAATATTTTTTGTGGATATGTACCAGTAGACTGGCATTTTTTGTCATCTTGCGATTGTGTGTGTCCGGGCAAATTTTTATTGTCCTAGGTCTAAAACTTATGTGGTAGAAATTTGATGTCAATTGGATTAAATAAACCCGTGGCGCCCGGCGGTCAAAGTTTTGGATTTTTGAAAAATTTTTAAAAATAAAATTAAAAAAATTGTATCTTTCGACACATCATATTTGTTAATTTCGATGCACGAATATCAAATTTGTAAAAAATGGCGGTTTTTCCTACGTTCAAGAAATTTTTTAAAAAAAGTCTCAAAATTTCATTCCGCCGACCCTTTTGTAGAGCTTGAGACAATATTTCATTTAAAACTAATTTGAGCCAAATCGGATCATTTTAAGACGTGGCGCCCATCGATCAAAGTTTTGGCTTTTTAGAAACTTTTTACCAAAAACCCTAAACTTTGATCGAAGGGTGTCACGGGTTAAAATGATCGGATTTGGCTACAATTAAGCTTAAATGAAAGATTGCATAAAGCTCTATAAAAGGGTTAAAATAAAGAAATTTTTAGAGTTTTTTAAAAAAAAAATCTTAAACGTAGGAAAAAACCCCCCATTTTGCAATTTTTTGACAAATTTTAAATGGCGATATCTCGAAAACCGTTCGACCGATTTTATAAATTTTTTGATATTCGTATTCAGCATGGTAAAATTAATAAAAATAATGTATCGCAAGATATTTTTTATTTATTTTTTCATTTTCAAAAATCCAAAATTTTGGTGGAAATTTTTCAAAAGTCCAAAACTTTGATCGAAGGGCGCTACTGGTTAAAATGATCGAATTTGGCTCAAATTAGTTTTAAATGAAAGATTGTCTCAAGCTCTACAAAAGGGTCGACGGAATGAAATTTTGAGACTTTTTTTTTAAATTTCTTGAACGTAGAAAAAAACCGCCATTTTTAACAAATTTGAAATGGCGATATCTCGAAAACCGATCGAGCGATTTTAATTTTTTTTCGATATTCGTGCTCAGCGCATCGAAATTAACAAATATAATGTGTCGAAAGATATTTTTTTTTTTAATTTTAAAAATTTTTCAAAAATCCAAAATTTTGACCGCCGGGCGCCACGGGTTAATTTAATTTGATTGACCTCAAATTTGTACCACATAAGTTTTAGACCTAGGACAATAAAAATTTGCCCGGACGTTGAAAATCGGAGAAGAAAAAATTTTGCAATAGAGAAAAATGCCAGTAAAAGCAACATCTCAGGTAAATCCTTTCAAGTTAAAACTAAAAATTTTTTTTTAAAACTTTAATAGAGTAGGACCCCAACGGCCCAAAATTTTTTTTCGAAGTCAGTTTTGAAGCAGAAGTGCTTATCCCACCAAAATGAAATTTTTAGTCGTTAATGAGGAAAATAATAATTAAAAAAAATTAAAAAATCAAAAAAAAAATTTTGGTTTGTATGGGGAAAAAAATTTGGGACAAAACTTTAATCGTCCAATTTTACGAGTTAATTTGGTCCGATATGGCTAAAAATTTAAACCTAGAGTTTGTAGGCCAAATCGAACAATAATTTGCCCGGCGATCGACGAAATTCGAAAAAAGTCATTGTTCGTGCCACCTTAATGAACATGTTCATAACTATAATCTACAAAATTCTTTTAGTATGAGGTTTGGTTAACTAAAAGAATTTTATTCGTAATGTAAATAAAAATTTTCATAAAATCTATGAAACATTCATTAGAAGTGATCCTTCACCTTTTAAATTATGTCGCCATTTTTCTTGTTTTGTAAGTTTAGAATCTTTTCATCAAATTTTTGAATATTTTATTGCATTCATGAAAATAATCATTCATTTAATGATTTTTTTTATGAAACTTTTTCATAAAATGTATGAACATTTTCATTATTGCCATAAAAATGTTCATCATTATATGAAAAGTTTTCATAGGGAAGGAAATTCATAAAATTATTGATTATTTTTATAAATGTAATGAAATTTTTCATACATTTTTCTTAGAATGTATGAACATGTTCATAACTATAATGCACAAAATGCTTTTATAGTTAGGTTTTGTAAACTAAAAGAATTTTATTCGTAATGTAAATTAACATTTTCATAAAATCTATGAAACACTTCAAAAGATGTTGTCGATTTTCTTGTTTTGTAAGTTTAATGATTTTTTTCATAAAATATATGACTATAAATAGTTTGCATTCATGAAAAATAATCATTCATTTATTGAATTTGTTTATTTTTTATGAAACTTTTTTTATTAAGTGTGTAAACATTTTCATTACTGTAATGAAAATTTTCATCATTATATGAACATTTTTTATAGGGAAGAAAATTTATTAAATTAATCATTATTTTCGTTAGTGTAATGCAATTTTTCATAGAATGTATGAACATGTTAGTAACAATAATGCACAAAATGCTTTTAGTGTGATGTTTGGTAAACTAAAAGAATTTTATTCGTAATGTAAATAAAAATTTTCATAAAATCTATGACACATTAATTGGAAATCATTCTCGACCTTTTAAAATATGTCGCCATTTTTCTTGTTTTACAAGTTTAATGATTTTTTTTATAAAATTCATGAACATTTTATTGCATTCATGAAAATAATCATTCATTAAATGTAAAAACATTTTCATTACTGCAATGAAAATTTTCATCATTATATAAAAACGTTTTATAGGGAAGAAAATTCATAAAATTAATGATTATTTTTTAAATGTAATGAAATTTTTCATAAATTTTAGTAAAATGTATGAACAATTTCATAAGTATAATGAAAAAAATTCTTAATATAAATAAAATTTTTTAACAAATCTATGAAACATTCATTAGAATTGATTCTTGACCTTTTAAAAGATGTCGCCATCTTTTAAAAGGTCATAAAATTCAACAATTTTTTATTGCATTCATGTAAAAAAATCATTCATTTAATGAATTTGTTTTTTTGTGAAACTTTTGCATTAAATGTAAAAACATTTTCAATACTGCAATGAAAATATCATTATATGAAAAGGTTTCATAGGGAAGAAAATTCTCAAAATTAATGATTATTTTTATAAATGTAATGCAATTTTTCATAAATTTTTAATAAATTTTTCATAGAATGTATGAACATGTTCATAACTATAATGTACAAAATGCCTTTAGTATGATGTTAGGTAAACTAAAAGAATTTTATTCGTAATGAAAATAAAATTGTTCATAAAATCTATGAAACATTCATTAGAAGTGATGCCCTTTAAAATGATTTTTCTTGTTTTGCTAGTTTTAAAAATCAATACATACTGCTAGCTTTATTCCCATGGAATTTCCTGAAATTTGCTTTGACTTTCTTTTTTTTTAATTTATCACACGGACAAGAAATTGAACAGAAATAAAACTAACTAGCCATGAAGGATGATAAAATTGTAAATGAAAATAACACTTTTGATAGTGTTGGTGAAAACAACTCAATTTACTAGCATTTAAAAATGTCTTTTATATTCATACCATTTTTACTGCAAAAATCAGTAGCAGTATTCACTCTTGGTAGACAACAATCCTTGTAAGACTTTCAAAGAGTGCATATCTTGCATAAGTGCTAGAGTAAGCAACTCCACAACAACAAAGCGAAATGAAGTTAGAATAAGCTAGACTTTAATTTATATGCAAGTCTCAAAACGCATAGCTTTTTATAACCATCTAAATTTACAATACCTAATATTTTTTAGTTTTGCCTTCATTAAAAAAGCCAGAAAATCGAATTTCGAAAAAAAAAACTATTTCGGCAATAGTGGAATGTACAGAAATTTAAACTTGGTCTGAAAACAAACAAAAAAAGTGGATTGCGCTTTGCATCATAAAATCATAGCATTAATGCTACCCTTGCAAATATGCTATCAAGAGCGAATATCGCTAGTGTAAGAGAATCGTTCATAATATCTGTATTATTGCAACAAAATTGAAACTTTTTTTTTTAAAACACAATGAAATTTGAGCAGAACATTTAAAAGTGTCATTTCAAAAATGTGGTTGCAAATTGTACTCACAAACAATGGTTGGTGGTGCTTTTGGCTAATGATTGTTTACTACAATTATTGTTAGCTGTAGAAAGCTACACTTAAAAAATTATTTGCTGAGTGCAACTTCCAAAATTTATAATCAGATTCTGATAAATTTTTCTGTATAAAGTCTTTTTTTTTTAGATTCTGTTAAATTTTTCTGTATAAAAAAATTTCTCAGATTCTGATAAATTTTTCAGATTCTGATAAGTTTTTTTATATTAAAAAATTTCTCAGATTCTGTTAAATTTTTCTATATAAAAAAATTTCTCAGATTCTGATAAATTTTTCTTTATAAAACAAATTCTCAGGTTCTAATAAATTTTTCTATATAAAGAATTTTCTCAGATTCTACTGAATTTTTCTTAATAAAAATTTAGATTCAGATTCCAATAAATTATTCTATATAACAAAAATTTCTCAGATTATGATAAATTTTTCTATATAAACAATTTCTAAGATTCTGATAAAATTTTTCTATAAAAAAATTTCTCAGATTCTGATAAATTCTTCTTTATAAAACAAATTCTCAGGTTCTGATCAAATTTTCTATATAAAGAATTTTCTCAGATTCTACTGAATTTTTCTAAATAAAAATTTAGATTCAGATTCTAATAAATTATTCTATATAACAAAAATTTCTCAGATTCTGATAAATTTTTCTATATAAATAATTTCTAAGGTTCTAATAAAATTTTTCTATAAAAAAATTTCTCAGATTCTGATAAATTTTGAAAAAAAAAAACAAAAATCTTAGATTTTGATAAATTTTTCTATATAAAAAAATTCTCAGATTCTAATAATTTTTTCTAAATAAAAAAATTTCTTAGATTCTATAAAATTTTTCTATGCCCAAAAATTTTTCAGATTCTGATAAATTTTTCTGTATACATTCAAAGAAAAAGCTTCATATGAAAACTGTCATAAATATAATGAAAATCTTCATTAAAGTTTATCCAATGTAACAGTTTCATAAATACAATGAAACAGTTTCATAATTATTCATAGGGTCAATATTTATGAAATATTTTATTATACTTATGAAAGTTTTCATAAATATAATGAATACAATTTCATATTATTTTATGAACTCTTCATAAATAAAATGAAATGCTTCATAAATACGATTAAAAATTTCATAGATTTAATTTATTTTTTCTTAAATATTTCATCATATTAGGAAACAATTTCAAATTATTTATAAACCACTTCTTTGGTACTATGAAACAGTTCCATATTTATAATGAAATACTAAAAAAAAAATAATATTCTTTTTATGAAATGTTTCATAGTATTTATGAAATATTTCATAATATTTATGAAATAGTTACATTGGAAGAACTTTAATGACGAGTTTTATTATATTAATGAAAAAGTTTCATAGTATTTATGAAATGTTTCATTAATAAAGCAAATGCTTTATATTTTTTTAGATTTAGAATGTATGATAGGTATTTACAATGCAAAAACTAAAATAAGAAATTAAAATTTAAAAAATCGGAGCTATAACTGATTTGTCCCCATTTTTTAATCATATTATAAAAATCATAGGACACGTTTATGATTTTTTTTATGAAATCATGAAATTTTATGAAGTATATTTATTTTTTTGAAGGTTTCATAAATATAATGAAATTTTATGACAAAAACATTTATGAAACCATGTCATAAATATTTTGAAGCATTTTTCTCTGACAATGAGTGTAAAACAATTTATTGAATCTGAGAAATTTTTCTGTTTAAAAAATTTTATCGAATCTGAGAAATTTTTTATAAAGAACAAGTAAGAGTGTTAAATTCGGCTGTACCGAATCTTTTATACCCTCCAAAACGTAAAAAATCATAGGGCGTTTATTTTTTTTAGAGAGAGGGCTTTTAGGGAGACGTTGGGGGACAACTTCCCCCCTTGCCGTAGGTTTTATAAAATGGACTTATTATGATTCTTGCAATTACTTAATCCAATTAATCTGAGGTTGGTTTAGTTTCTAAGGGTGAACTTTTTTCCCTTGGTCCGATTTTGCCCATTTCCGAACTTAACCAGCCTATGACCATAATACATATTCGTGCCAAACTGCGGAAGTCTAGCTCTCTCGGACGGACGGACGGATTTGAATTTTGAATTTTCCTGAATTTAACAGCCCGGCTAAAAATGTTGAATATTATCATATATGATATCATATATGAGACCATATACAGTATCATATATAGTATCAAATATGGTCTCATATATGAACATATTCCAAAATTGGCGCTTATATAAGACACGATCATATATGATCCAATATATGTGATCATATATTGTATCATATATTGGGTCATATATTGTGTCATATATTGGATCATATATTGGATCATATATGATCTTGTTTTCAATTTGTTTTACATTCTTTTTCTTATTTTTTAATTATTTTTTCATCTTAAACTATATGTAATAGATTATTATGTATATATTCACCAGAATTGCAAACAGTGTACATAAGTAAATTTAAAAATAAAAAATATTTTTTTATTCATTATGGTGTTTTTCATATATTTCAATATAAAATATAAAAAAAATATATAATATAATTTAACTTATACATAGATATTAAAACACATTTTGATAGTAAAAAAAATTTAACATAAAGGATTAAAAATATCAAGAAGAGAGCAAAGGGCTTATTAAAGGAAGGATGATTTCCTTGTTGTTTTCTTGTTTTATTGTTAATTCAGATTTTCTTCAGACTTAGCGATTTTGTTATGCTATAAACCTTATTTTAGCATATTTACAGTCAAAATCTATAAAAAAAGATATAAAATATTATTATATAAGGTATTTCTAGACATTTTATTGTATTAAATGGCATGTCACAGGCTTAATTCCGTTTGGAATTGTAATAAGTGGTTTACTCGTAAAACGCAAAACGTTTATTTTTTTCGGAATGAAGTCACTTTCAAAATTCAAAGTGGGATTGAATTGCATAGGAGTGGATTTTATTTCGAAAAAATATTTTGTTTTACGTTTTTAGAGGAAAACTTTCAAACCACTTCGGAACGGAATTGACTCTGTGACAGGCCCTTAAGTATTACTAACAATAGCATTTGGTGCTGATGGGTTTTAATGATAACACTGATATCATTTAAAGAAACATCCATGTGCCTTTAAATATTGACTTCTTAGGTACATACATGTTAATAGAGTTTATTTTTTTAAGACCATGGGATGCTTAAGACCATCGAATACTTTTTACGGAATTTCAACTATAAAAATATTAAAAATAATTCCACATTCTTTTTTTATTCCAGCAAAAAATAACTTTCTACTACTAAAATCATTTTTTACTCATAATAAGCAAATGAGTACTTAAAACTTTTATTAAAAGCAATATATTTAGTAGTATGTATATTAACTTAGTGGGTTATCTTTGTTAGGATATTTGAAGGAGATTACGATTTGTCCTTCCCAAATCGTAACTTAACATCAAAACTGATTATACATTCTTTTCATTTCCGACAGTAAGGGATGTCAAAAGTTTGTAGTGTTGAAATCGTAGTGATAACGTTATGGTGGTGCATATGATTTTTCCCCCAAGTTGAGTGAGCTGAACGTTGCTGTAACTCGTAACTCGACCTTCAAACTGCATATATGTTCTTTCCATTTCCAATTTGTTATTGCGACAGTAAGGGATTTCAAAATAGTTTGTAGTGTTGAAATCGTAGTGATAACGTTATGGTGGCGCATATGTTCTCTCTTCCAAGTAGAAGAGCTTTCTTCAACTCGTAACTCGGTATCAAAACTGCTTATACGATCTTTTTATTTCCAATTTGATATGGCGACATTAAGGGATTTGTAAAAAGTTTGTAATATTGAAATCGTAGTGATAACATTATGGTGGTGCATATGCACTCTCCTCCAAGTTGCGAGAGCTTAACGTAGCTGCGTAGTTTAATTTTCTTCAACATCAAAGAACTCAATAATATATTTTTCGACATTTTGAATACGAAAATTTCCAGTTCATCTTGTTTTGGAATAAAATGTCCACGCTTATACTTGTTATGACGATGAACTGGAAAAAAATTAAAATATGATTTTAGAATTCTTTATATATATTAATGAAAACTTACCTTTTCCAACATTTTTCTATGTAAAAGTAATTTTTTAAGCAGAATATTTTGCAAGTAGAACAATAGTTGTTAATCGATGGTAATAAAATATAATTTTATTCGTAAAAATTTTTTTTGTTATTCTGATTCAAATTTGCATACATATATGGTTCCATATATGATATCATATATGGTACATATTTTAAATACGACCTCATATATGGGATCGATTTTTGCATATATGGCCACATATTTGTTTCCTTATATGTCATATATGATCATATAAAGATCAATACATAGCCATATATGAACATACACATTTATTTTTAGCCGGGAGATTTGTTTCCACTGAACGGATTTTATCCAGTTTAACATACAAACAACTTAGGTTCATTGCAGCTAGGTAGGACTATAAATCATTCTTCAGGATATTCTCGTTGTTCTGAAAATGTAATTTCAACAGACAGATATCGATAATTGTATTAAAAGTTAATGAGGAAACTGATAAATTTTTCGATATAAAAAAAAAAAAAAATACATTCTGATAAATTTTTCTATATAAAATTTTTTTTTCAGATTCTGATTTTTTCTGTTTTTCTGGTTCTCAGATTCTGGTAAATTTTTTTATATAATTTTTTTTCAGATTTCGATTTTTTTTGTGTTTTTCTGGGTTTCTAGAATATTCCAAATTGTTTGTTAATTCCTAAACATTTGGGATAGTTTCTAAAAAATTTTTAACTTTAACGAATATTTACTTAATTCTTTTTGAATTTTCGTGAATTTAAATGATTTACACTAAACGGATTTTATCCATTTTAACATACAAACAACTTAGGTTTATGGCAACTTGGTAGGACTATAAATCATTCTTCAGGGCATTCTAGTTTTTCTGAAAAAGTGATTTCAACAGACAGATATAGCTAAATCGTATTAAAATTCATTGAGGAAACTGATACATTTTTCTATATAATTATTTTTTTTAGATTTTAATAAATTTTTCTATATAAAATTTTTTTTTCAGATTCTTATTTTTTTTTTTGTTTTTCTGGTTTCTCAGATTCTGGTAAATTTTTCCTAATTAAATAATTTTTCACATTGTGATTTTTTTTTTGTGTTTTTCTGGTTTTCCAGAATATTCCTCATTTTTCGTTCATTCCTAAAAATTTCTGATCGTTTCTAAAAAATTTTGAACTTTACCGAATATTTACTAAATTCTTTTTGAATTTTCCTGAATTTAATTGATTTTTTTTCCACTGAACGGATTTTGTTCATTTTAACATACAAACATCTTAGGTTGAAAACAACTACCTAGGACCATAAAACATTTTTCAGGGCCTTCTCGTATTTCTGACAAAGTGATTTCAACAGACAGACATCGCTAAATCGTATTAAAAGTTATTAAAAAAACTTTTGACCACCAATTGTAAAAAGTGTCACAATTAGGAGAAAAATACTTGTATTTTTTAAGTGTAACAACAAGTATTTCATTCTTTCAGTGTAATAATATTATTAAATTTTTTTAAAGGTATTTTTTTTTTAACTTACATTGACAATAAATAGTCCAAGGCTTCATATGAATCACACTCAACAGCCACATGTAATGGTGTATTTCCAGCATTATCCCTGATATTGAAATCTTTGAAAACAAAACACATAAAGAAATTAAACAAAATTTTACAGACGCATAGAGATTTCATATCTGAAAAATCTTAAATATTGTAAAAGCCCGTGTCAAATTGGATTAGAATTGACTCATATCTGTTTACAACTGATAAAATCTATTTATATATAACTGTATTTGATCAGATTGATACACCAGATCTCAAATTTGATCCCCATTTTCGGAATATGACCAGTTCTGACCAGATATGAGTTCATCAAACCAAATCTAATTAAGTTTAAACACGGAAATAGAAAAAAATATATTATTTGAAATCTCTTACCACCATTTTGATCTCTTATATAACGTAAAATATTAACTCTATTCCGTGCTGCAGCTTGATGGGCTGCTGTACGTCCTTTGCCATCTTGCAATGCCAAACGTGAGTTATCACTCTGATACAAACGTTTGAAATCATCTAAATTTCCAGCTTCTGCTGCCTAATAAAGTGAGAGAAATGTAATTGAAAAAAAAAAAATTGATTAGAAAAATACCATATTTATAAAATACACTAAAAAAAAATATATTCTTAATAATTTTTACCAAATTCTTTGGTAGCCATAAATTTTACTGGGAAAATATTATAAATATCTCGAACTTTATCCGTACATAAATTTGTGTAAATTTAATCTACACTCAAAAAAATAAACTGGTAAAACGCCTGGTAAAATGCCTTGTAATCTCGTTCTACCAATATTTAACAATTTTCCTTTTTTTTTTAACAAAAAATCTTGTACTTTGCTCAAACGAGAACTACAGTTTTATTGGTAATTTTACAAGTTTATTTTCGTAATTGTATTCTACCATTTTGAAAGGTTATTTTACAAAAAAAAACTGTAATTTTACAACAAAGTTTTTATTACGAGGATTCTAGTTGAATTACAAAAAAAAACTGTTATTTTACAAAAATTTTGTTATACGAGGATTTATATTGTTGTATTTTTTTTTAATTGAAAAATATTAAAAAAAAAAGTTGACAATATTTTGAAAAATTTATTACGAGGATTCTAGTTAATTTACAAAAATAAACAGTTATTTTACAAAAATTATTTTATTTCGAGGATTTATGTTGTTTAACAATTTTTTTTTGTAAACTTACCATTTTGGTTTGTAAATTTACCATTTTTTTAAACATAATTACCATTTTTTCTTGTAAGTTTACCATTTTTTTTTTATTTTTCCGGTTTTAAACCAATATTTTTACCAATAAAATTGGTTATTTTACCAAATTTTGGCGCATTCAAAATTACGAGGAAATCCTCGTAATTTTACGAGAATTTTACCTACGTCATATTTTACGAGAATAGCCTTGTAAAATCACGAGATTTTTTGGTAACTTTACAAGGTTTTTTTTTTAAGTGTACCATTGTAGTTAATGAAGATTTTCATTTTAAAAATAAACTTGCAACAAATTTTAAAACAAATAAAAAAAGTTTCAAGCATAATAAAACTTTTGTAAAGTTTCTATGTGAAAATATGTTTGAAACAGTTAAAATATTTCAATATGATTTTGTTTTAACAAGAACACGATATATTTGAAAAAAACTTTTTAAATGAAAGGTTATCGGCACTTATGGGATTTCTTTACTGATATATTAAACAGTGATAAAGAACAGTAGATATTTTTTTTTTCCAAAATTAGGTGACCGCTACTATTTTGAGGTTAACAGAGAAAACGGATTAGTTGTGCCTGACAAATTTAGAGCAAACTCAAAAATTCGATTGCAACAACCGAAATTTGAGGTTGCGATTACCGAAATTTATTTGAACCAACTAAATTTGGGTTGTAATAAGCACGTTTCGGTAATCGCAAATGAAAATTTATGTTGTTGCAATCAAGCCATTCTGGTGGCTCACAATTCGGATGGCAGAACTCATCAGTTTTCTCTGTGTTATTTTAATGAAAATCAAAACCCAACCGAATTTAGTTAGGAGTACAAAAAATATGTAAATACAACCATAGATTTTTTTTGCATCGACTAAATTTCAGTTGAACAAAATAAATCCTTTAAAAACATTTGTTCTCTTGGTTGTAAGGCCTGAATATCGATTTTTAGGTATAGACTAAAATTTGTTCATTTAATTCGAAAAACAGAACAAACTCCGAAATAATTTAAGTGAAGCAAAAAATTAAAATATTACGATCTACAAAGTGTTATTAGATAAATTACCTAAGTTTTTAAGAGAAACTTATACAATAACACTTTATAGGTTGTGTTATTAGATAAATTTCTTAAGTTTTTAAGAGAAAAAACTTAGGTAACTTATCCAATAACACGTTACAGGTTGTATTATCTCTTAAACGTACACATTTTTATAATATTTTTTTTTGTGTGAATCTTAAAATTGACAAATGTAGGTAAAACGGAATTTCCAAAAGATTCTTTTTTTTTTCACCGAGCTTTTAGGAACATTTTCTGTGTTTTTCAATAAGTGGATTTATTTTCTGATTAATCTTATTTTGTAAAAAAAAAATTAACATACCAAAACAAATTTGGAATAACTTTTCCAAAATCTACACAAAATTAGTAACTGGGAGACTTATTAAATCCTAAAATTACCTTGGATTAATTTTGATTTATTTATATCTTTTTTCATTTTCCAAATTTTTTAATAATTTTTTCGGATTATAATTGATGATTTATCAAAGATTATGGGAAAAAATATTACAAATTTGTTTTGACATGTTAATATATTTTTAAAAATGTTTCACCCCGCTTAAAAAAATATTTTTAAAAAGGTACTTTTTTAGAAAGTTTTTTTTTTTCAACGAAGGTGTTTCAAGTGTCCAGGAAAATTTGTTCAGGAAATATAAAAAGTATCAAAAGTTTACCTCGCTAAAAACGGGATTTCGAAAAAGTACTTTCTCCAAAATGTTTTTTCAACGAAGGATCCTGCATACCAAATTTCAACTGTTTAGGATAATTTTTTCAAGAAGTAAAAAAAGTACCAAAAGTATAATTTTTGGTGACGAAAATAATTCGGTCCCCCCGTTAAGAAACGGAATTTCCAAAAAGTACTTTTTTCTAGAATATTTTATTCACTAAAGGATCCTACATTAAAAATTTCATCTATCTTAAATCATTATTTTGGGATAAATAAAAAGTACCAAAAGTACCTTTTTTAAACTCGCTAAGAAACGGAAAAGTACTTTTACCAAAATTTTTTTCTCACCGAAGGATACTACATTTCAAATTGCTAGGGTCTGGAATATTTTTTTCAGGAAATATAAAAAGTACCAAAAGTTTGATTTTTTACCCCCCTAAAAAACGGTATTTCAAAAAAAAAAATTCTTTACTTAGAATGTTGTTTTCAAGTCTCTAGTATAATTTTTTCAGAAAATATAAAAAGTACCAAAAGTACTACTTTTTTCCTTAAAAACTGAGTTTAAAAAAAAGGAAATTTTCCAAAAAAAAATTTTTACCGAAGCATTCTGTATTCCAAATTTTAAGTTTTTAGAAACATTATGCAAGGAAGTATGAAAAGTACCGAAAGTACACTTTTATACCCCGCTAAGAAACGAAATTTCCAAAAAGTACTTTTTCCAGAATGTTTCTTTCACTGAAGTATTCCACATTCCAAATTTTAAGTGTCTAGGATCAATATTTCAGGAAATATAAAAAGTACCTAAAGTACAAGTTAAAACGGAATTTTGAAAAGCACATTGCGTTCCGAATTTCAAGTGTATAGGATAATTTTTTCAGCGGAAAAGTACTTTTACCAAAATATTTTTCTCACCGAAAAAAATCATACATTCCAAATTTCAAGTGTCTGGAATAATTTTTTTAGGAAATATAAAAAGTGCAAAAAGTACAATTTTAACTCAATGAAAAACGGATTTTCAAAAAAAGTACTTTTCCAGAATGTTTTTTACCGAAGGATCATGTTTTCAAAATTTTAAGTTTCTAAAACCATTATGTAAGGAAGTATGAAAGTACCGAAAGTATACATTTATACACCGCTAAGAAACGGGATTTAAAAAAACACTTTTTCCAGAATTTTTCATTCACCGAAGTATCCCATATTCCATATTTAAAGTATCTAGGATCAATATTTCAGGAAATATAATAAGTACCTTAAGTACACTTATTACAACTTTTACAGAGTATCGAGAAAGTACCTTTTCCAGAATATTTTATTTACTAAAGGATCCTACATTACCGAAGGTAAATATTGGATATTTAAAATGTAAAAGGGTTAAACCCCTTAGAAACGGAATTTCCAAGAAAGATTTTTTCCAGCATGTTTTTGAATCCTATACATATTACAAATTTTAAGTTTCTGGGACCATTTTTGCAGAAAATATAAAATGTTTTTGGATTCTACATTAAAAATTTTAAGTTGCTGGGACCACTTTTGCAGGAAATATATAAAGTACCAAAAGTACAATTTAATCGCTTTTTTTCTATTTCAAGTCTCTAGCTTCAGTGGTTTGGTTTTTCTCTTTTACATTAATATAATGTTTACACATTTTTGGGTTTTTATTTGAGTACAATTTGTAAATGTCACATACATACAGTTTTTGTTCTTATGGGGGTTTACTTATTTTTATTTGCCTTGTGATTAAAATGTTGAAGTTAAAAATTTAATTTATATCAAATATTTTATGTCTACAATACATGTGAATGACATTTACATTAGGCCGGCATCTATTTTGCAAAATGTTGGAATGCGATATT
This sequence comes from Pegoplata infirma, assembly GCA_963921195.1. Taxonomy (NCBI): domain Eukaryota; kingdom Metazoa; phylum Arthropoda; class Insecta; order Diptera; family Anthomyiidae; genus Pegoplata; species Pegoplata infirma. The sequence goes on from OY992539.1 coordinate 29,712,424, forward strand.
GCATTTTTTTAGATTTGGTCTAAAAGTAGTTTTGGTAGAAAATCTGAAAGTCAACAACGAGTATTCAGATCTTAAAAATGTCACAAAAAAAACTCTCAAAAATGAACCAAAAACAAATTTTTTTTGTAAACTTTGAGCTCAATTTTCTTAAAATGGAAACCAGATTTGGAATCAGTATTAAAATCATTCAATCCATTTGTAACTCATCGAAATATTGGTCTGGGACCCTGTTAAGGGGGGGGGGGGGGTTATGGGGGTTTTATCTTCCGATGTGATCTATCAAAATGCTGACACACGTATGTTTTTTTGGTCCCCTTTACCAATCAATCGTCGGAACCCCGTAATTTTGGAAAAAAATTAAAATTGTTGTACAGTGTAATTTTTAAAACCAAAAAAAGAAAAAAAAAATCCTATTAAAAAAATATCATGTTTACCTGCAACCAATCATCAATAATAATTTTTGGTATTGGTGTCATCCGTAACATACGTGTCCACTGTGTGGGTAATTTAAGTGGAGCTGTAACAGTCAATTCAGCACCACGAGCACAACCATTAATTAAACAACGTAGTGGACTTACAATAACATCACGTTTAGAAGAGTTTTTCATATTAGAATTTAATTATTGTTGTTATCATATGAAAATAGTTATTTTTTGTTAGTTACTCGATATTGTTGATGTAGTTTTTGTTTAAACATAAAATAGTTTTTATTCATTTATTTTCAAATATTTAAATTTTTTTTAGCAAATTTTCCGAATTTTTTTATGTAAAATATTTGCAGAACTTGAATAACTTTTTAGATTTTATAAAAAGTTTTTTTTTTTTTTTTTATATATAAATGAATTGTTTAAACGGAATTGTTTACTTTACTTTGTTTTTTATATATATTTTAAATTATTCACTTTATCCACAATTTTTACTCTATTGTCTTATATAAATTGTTAAATTATGTAGTATGTAAACTAAATTAGTTTGTTTTTTATTTTGATAAATTTTATTTTAAAACATTTTTAAAATTATTTACTATTATTTTATCTTTTAAAACATTTTTCCATCAGGATTATTGAATAAGCTCATCATTATATGTATTTAAAGGGCTTAAATTGTTATATAATACATTTTGTGGTTATGTATGTTTAGATTTGTTATCATATCAGTTGAACACTGTTTTACACAAAAAAATAAAAATCTATCTGCACACCCCTCTTTAAGCAAGTTTAGGTTGTGTTAAAATGGTGACAAAAACGGCTAATGCCTTTTCACTCCTCTTTATTTTGAACTTTAAAAATTGTTAACACAAAAATCCTAGCTGATCCTGTTTTTAAGTTATTGCTAAATAATTACACTGTTCGACAACAAAAACTCCCAGAGAAATATCCAATTCTTTTGTGTTAAAATGGTGACAAAATCGGCTAATTCCATTTCACTCTTCTTTATTTTTAACTTTAAAAACATTTAACATGAAAATCCCAGTTGATCCTGTTTTCGAGTTATTGCTAACTAATTACACTGTTCGACAACAAAAATCTTCCAGAGAAATAAGGGTTCAAGTTGAAAAAATGCAGAAGAAAAATTGAATTTCTAAAAATTATAGACATTTCTAGTATTTCCTATACCGGTTTCAAACACCCCAGTTAGCGTCATCATCAGTAGGATTTTAAATGTCGGTTTGTCTTGTTAATGAAAACTGTTTTTTATATATGTGAATATTTATAGTTTCTACAGAATAAATTTTGACAGTTTCCAACACTACAATTCTATTTCTAGCAATCTCAACCTCACTTCATACTTTCTTTCAACTTTTTTGTCTCTTACATTATTTTGCAAGGGTTACCAACATGATCTGGAATTGCAGACACAGATGAAGGAATTTGCTTTTTCTGTTTCGGAGACGTGCCTAATGGCGACATATTTTGTCAGTAATTTTATTTGATTTTTTCTGTAAGTACAGATCGAGCACGGGCTCTAATTATATTTGTTATAAGGGTTCAAGTTGAAAAAATGCAGAAGAAAAATTGAATTTCTAAAAATTATATACATTTCTAGTATTTCCTATACCGGTTTCAAACACCCCAGTTAGCGTCATCATCAGTAGGATTTTAAATGTCGGTTTCTCTTGTTAATGAAAACTGTTTTTTTTATATATGTGAATATTTATAGTTTCTACAGAATAAATTTTGACAGTTTCCAACACTACAATTCTATTTCTAGCAATCTCAACCTCACTTCATACTTTCTTTCAACTTTTTTGTCTCTTACATTATCTTTTTTTGTCTCTTACATTATCTTACATTAGAAATATTAAATTCGTATAGGGTTTGCTCTCCTGAATTCAAATCCGCTATCCAATTTTATCTAGCATGTACCGTTTTTGAGATATTCGCTGTTAAAAAGTCCAACACCAATAATTTCGCACATTTGGGGGTCCACTATGTAGCATGTTCCGTTTTCGAGTTATACGCGTTTGAAAAATTTTCCATATGATAATCTCGTAAGTGAATATCTCGAACACGGAACTTGCTAGAAAAATGTGGATTGCAGTTTTGGAACCAGGAGGTCCACTTTATATAAAATCAAGTCCTACTTTTGGAACAGTCTGTGGCCAGCAAAAAAGCGAAATTATTGTTTTTTTTTGACTTTTTAATAGCGAATATCTCAAAAACGGTACACTCAAAATATTTTGTAGGCAAAAACAAATGAAAAACACATTTAAAACCAGTGAATAAACAATTGAAAACCATCCCAGTAATTATTCATTTGTTTTAACAAACATCAACATTTATTTTTTACTGTTGACAAAATTTTCTAAAATAAATAACATTAAACATTAAAAAATTACGTTTTTTTTCATTCTTTTTTACCAACAAATTCGAAAAAATAACCTACGAAAACATTAAACATTAATGATATTTCTGCTATTTTTACCAACAAATTCCAAAAAAAAATAACCTACGAAAACAATAAAAATTAATGATTTCGTAGGTAATTTTTTACAATTTTTTATTAAAATATTTTTTTAAAAATTTTTAATAAAATTTTTGGGGAATCGGTCCCGCAATCAACTACCTTCTGGCCAGACACTCTACCCATCGTGCCAAAGTCACTTGATACAAACATGTTTTTATATTTCTATAAATAATTTTTTGATTTTTTTTTCTACAAAAAAATAACTTACTTGTGTAGGTAAAAACTAATGATATTTCATTAAAAAATACCAACAATTTAAAAAAAAATTACTTACACAAATCATTAAAATTAAAATAATCAGTAGTTTTTACTTACAGAACAAAAATAAATGACTTTAAAAATTGAATGTTAATGAAAGTCTTTATTTTTTAGTGTGTTATTTTTGAAACAAAGGACTGAAGTAGTCATTAATAAAAACTGAACATCAAACAAATGTTTTTTCTTTTAAAAACGACTAAACGGAAAATTTTTTAAATAAACTACAAACAGTTAATGACATAATTTTTTGAGTGTAGGTGTTTTTTTTTTTTTTTTACTTTTTAACAGCGAATATCTCAAAAACGGTAGGTGCCAGAAAAATTTGGATGGCAGATTTAGAATCAGGAGAGCAAAATCTATATGAATCAAAAAGATATTTCACTGGGAGGTTTTTTGTTGTCGAACAGTGTAATTATTTAGCAATAACTCGAAAACATGATCAGCTACGATTTTCGTGTGAAATATTTTTAATGTTCTAAAAAGAAAGGAATGAAATGCCATTACCCGATTTTGTCAAAATTTTAACAAAACATAAACTTGCTTGAAGAGGGGTGTGTGCAGTTGGCTCTAAAATTGGTTTGAAACGAGAGACAAGCAAGTAAAAGTGTTAAATTCGGCTGTGCCGAATCTTTTATACCCTCCAACATGCAAAAAATAAAAAAAAAATTGCAGGGGCGTTTCTTTTTTGGGGGGGCCGGTAGGGTATTTGGGGTGGGCAAATTTCCTCGCGAATATGTTTTTAAAAATTCATTCTTATGCTTTTTGCACTAAAGAAATACAAGTTTATCATTATTTAAAAAAAAAAAAAAATATTCCCATAAAAGGGGGGGCGGACCAAAAAAAAACGAAATTTTTATTTGTCTGGGTCCAAATGTAGGACTTTGAATTTCTTGTAGCATAAAAATGTTGTAATTTTTAAACAAAAACACAAAAAATTATGTAAAAAACTGGTATTTTTCAGAGGTTGGTTTAGTTCTTCAAGGGGGAACTATTTTCCCCCTGGCCCGATTTTGCTCATTTACGAACTTAACCTGCCTAGGAACATAAGACATTTTCGTGCCAAATGTCGGGAGTCTAGGTCTTTTATTTTGGACTGCATCGTGTTAACTACAGACGGACAGACGGACGGACGGACGGACATAGCTAGAATGTCTTTGAATCGATCACTGATCATAAACATATATACTTTATGGGGTCCTAGACCGATATTTTGATGCGTAACACACGGAATGACAAAGTGAGTATACCCCCATACTGTAGTTGGAGGGTATAAAAAGTTGAAAGATAGTATGAAGTAAAGTTAAGATTACTAAAAAATACACTTAGAAAATTATTGCAGTTACTACATGACGGTCATTTATGTAGTAAGCAGTAGTTGTTGTTTTCAACTACAATTTCAGGTTTTTTTGTACGAAAAATCTCAAACAACTGTTTTTTGTAGTCGTTTTAAGAAACAAATACAAAAAATTACTACATTGTAGGAACAGTTGTTTTATGGAGAGCTTGTAATTTTCTAGAAAATTTTTAGAAAAATGGATGAGCAGGAATTATTTCCAAATAAATTTAACCATTTTTGCGCTTAGAAGTTTTTTTGTTAATAAAAAAATTCAGACAATTTGAGTTACAGTAAAAACAACTGTGATTTGAAGTAGTTTTTACATTTTTTTTTGTAGTTGTTAATCAATAGTTAAAAACAACAACAATTTTTGGTTGATTTTACCGTAAAATGTAGTGGACTCATAACAACAAAAAATGTAGTAGTTTTAACTGTCTTTTGTAGTGGAATCTACCGTCATAATGTTGTTGAGTGTATAATTATTGTGTTGGAAACTGTAAAAATGTATTCTGTAGAATCTATAACACCATCCGACAAAAAGACAAAAATTTAAACACGAACTGGATAATATACGTTTTAAACTAGAGAACAAATGTAGTAAAACTCCAGTTTTTCATTTCGTGATCCTGTTTCATTTTTAAAGGACTATAAAGTTTAAGAGGATCAATTTTGTAAAATATTTTTTAAATATTTGTACTTGTCCTAGGATGCCACTACTGATGGCAAATTAAAGAATAGGATTTCCGCTAATTTTCCCATTTTATTATTTTGCAATATTAGAAAAAATGAAGTTAATAATGTCCCTTCTGAACTTTGTGCTTAAATATCATTAAAAATTTTTATCAAAATAGTTTGGTAAATTTGTGAAAGTACATTATTTACATCATTTTTCTTGATAAGGCATAATAAAAAACAAAATTTGCATCAATAGTGACATTATAAGTGAGGGGGTTAGAGCACAAGGGGTTCAAGTGACTTTTTTAAAAAAATTGAGTTAACATATGGAATTAGTAGGAGAAGTTCACAGTAGTTCATAGCACCAGAAATTAATGTGAAATTCTTATTCGTTAGCGAGATATGGCGACAATTTGTAGCTCTTGTTACTAAAATACCTGTTTTGCTTGGAGCACAAGGGGTATATGAGCACTTAAACCCCTTGTGCTCCAAGCAATTATTAAAATTTAGTTTTTCACGAGGACAAAGTGGTTGAATTCCGAGAAGTTCTTGTAGTAATAGTAATCAAATTTTGCAAGAGCATCTTCAGTCTGTAACCAGCGGTTAAAGTGTGAAAAATGGCGATTTCCGACCAAAATTCATGTCCGAATTTTTTGACTAAATTCGGCTCAAAAATTAGGAATTTTTGCGTACATAATAGGAAAAATATAAAAAAATCCCAAAAAAAAAATATTGGTCCACAGATGCTGATTTTTAACATAAATATTATTTTTTTTATCCAAATTGGTCCTAAAAGTTGGAAAATGTAAAGCAAGTTATCTAAAAAATATTAAAAAAATATAAAAAACACGATTTTCGTTCAAAAATGCTGATCAAAGATTTTGATACCAGATGCTAATCAGCCTTTTTGGACCAAAATCGTGGGTTAATTTTTAAAATTTTTCACATAAAATACTTAAAAATATTTTTTATGTTTATAAATCAGCATCTGTGGACCAAAATCGCAATTTTGAAATTTTTTAAATATTATTCCCATAAAACGCGCAAAAGTTCCTTATTTTTGACCCAGATTGGGTTAAATATTTCAGATATAAATTTTGGTCCAAAAACGTAATTTTTTAAACTTTGACCGCTGGTTGCAGACTAAAAATGACCTTGCAAAAATTTTTCATAAATTTTCCCACAATTAGCTACTCCATGTCCATCGTTCGGCAGGTATCACGGCACGAAACTCGAAAGTTTAGATTTCAAGGGACGCCCTAATGAAGATGAAGATGAGCCCGATGATGTCATGGAATCTGATTATGACGACTTAAAAATTAAACAAAGAACCATTAAAGACTTTCGAAATAAAATGTGGTTTTCCTTTTACAAATAACTAACATTCTTTTCATAATTTAGAAATTTATAAAAAAAAGTTAGAGCACAAGGGGTATAAGTGCCACTTACATACTTCAGAGGCAATTTTTGGGTGCTTGTATTTGTGAAATATGGTATTTTTTTAACTTGTTAGATTAAAATATATCTCAGGATCTCTATTAATTAAAAAATAATATTCTAGATATCATCTAACATTTTTTACTGCAATTTAACTATAACCTCTTTTTCCCATTATTAAATTTAAGGCACTTAAACCCCTTGTGCTCCAAGCAATTATTAAAATTTAACTTTTAAGACCAATTTGGTTAAAAATAATTTTTATGTTTGAAAATCAGCATCTGTGGACCAAAAGCGCTATAGTGGAATTTTTAAAAAAATTTTCCCATAAAGTTCTCAAAAATTCCTAATTTTTGAGCCAGATTTGGTTAAATAATTTTCGGCAGGTATTATAATACGAAATTCGAAAGTTTAGATTTGACGGGATGCCCTAATGAAGATGAAGATGAGCCCAATGATGTCATGGAATCTGATTATGACGTTTAAAAAATTAAACAAAGAACCATTACACATTTTCTTAATAAAATGTGGTTTTCCTTTTACGTATTTACAAATTTATAAAAAAAAGTAAGAGCACAAGGGGTATAAGTGCCACTTACTTACTTCAGATGCAATTTTTGGGTGCAAAAGGGTGTAAAACACGGTATTTTTTTTAACTTGTTAGATAAAAATATATCTCAGGAACTCTATTAACTAAAAAATAATATACTAAATATCATCTAACATTTTTTATTGCAATTTAATGGCGCTTTTCGACCAAAATTCATGTCCGAATATTTTAACCAAATCCGGCTCAAAAATTAGGAGTTCTTGCGTACAACTGCTAAATGCGTAGGAAAAATATTGTGCTCGATTCGGGAGTACTATTTCACCATTCACCAAATTTTTAAAAATTTGATATTCTTTTGAATTTCAAGATTTTACATTTTTTTCTTGTTAAAATATAGTAATATCTTAAATAATTACAAGAAAAATTTAAAAATCTTAAAATTCGAAAGGATATCAAATTTTTAAAATGTAGGTGAATGGTGAAAGAGTACTCCCGAATCGAGCACATTAAAAAAAAAAAAATATTGGTCCACAGATGCTGATTTTTCTGCACAATTTTTTTACTTATCCAAATTTGTCCCAAAAGTTGTAAAATGTAAAGCATATTATCTAAAAAATATTAAAAAAAGTATAACAACACGATTTTGGTCCACAAAAATTGATCAGAGATTTTGGTCCACAGATGCTTATGAGCATTTTTGGCCCAAAATCGTGTTTTTATTTTTATATTTTTCACATACTCACCATTTTGCTACTTTTAAGAGGAATTTGGTTAAACATATTTTGTATGATTGTAAATCAGCATCTGTGGACCAAAATTGCTATTTTGGAATTTTTAAATATTTTTCCCAAAAATTCCTAATTTGTGTGCCAGATGAGGATGAATTTTGGTCGAAAACGTACGAAATTCGAAAGTTTACATTTGACGTGATGCCCTAATGAAGATGAAGATGATCCCAATGATGTCATGGAATCTGATTATGACGACTAAAAAATTAAACAAAGAACCATTACAGATTTTCTTAATAAAATGTTGTTTTCATTTTACGAATTTACAAATTTATAAAAAAAAGTTAGAGCACAAGGGGTATAAGTGCGACTTACTTACTTCAGATGCAATTTTTGGGTGCAAAAGGATGTAAAAGACGGTATTTTTTTAACTTTTAGATTAAAATATATCTCAGGAGCTCTATTACCTTAAAAATAATATACTTGATACCACCTAACATTTTTTATTGCAATTTTACTTTAACCCCTTTTTTCTCATTATTAAATATAAGGCACTTGAACCCCTTGTGCTCTAAATAGAAATTTATAAAAAAAGTTAGAGCACAAGGGGTATAAGTGCCACTTACTTACTTCAGATGCAATTTTTGGGTGCAAAAGGGTGTAAAAGACGGTATTTTTTTAACTTGTTAGATTAAAATATATCTCAGGATCTCTATTAACTAAAAAATAATATTATAGATAGCATCTAACATTTTTTATTGCAATTTAACTTTAACCTCTTTTTTCTCATTATCAAATATAAGGCACTTGAACCCCTTGTGCTCTAACCCCCTCAAGTAATATTTGAAAAATATTTTACAAAATGTCATCCTTTAAAAATTTGAAGTCCTTGTAAAAGGAAACAGGAACACGAAATGAAAAACTGTAAATGCAGTTTTACTCCATTTAATCTCTACATTCAGACGTATATCATCCGCTTCATGTTTAATATTGGCTGTCGGACGGTGTAATATGTAAACACTGCAGTAAAAGAACATGAAACGATTAATTGTCAAAGCATATCATATCAATGTGCTGGTTGTATCGTGTTAGGTGGTGGTCAGCCTGAACCGTTTTTCGTTTTGAAAAACCTGAAAAACCGTTTGAAAACCTGCATGGGAATACCAGAAATGTCTAAAAATTTTTAGAAATTAAATTTTCTTCTGCATTTTTCAACATAAAATCCTTAGCAACTTATCTGTTTTTCCTGTGAAGTTTTACTTTGTAGCAACAATCGTTTTTGTATAAAGGGACATTTAGTTTAGAATTCTCCTTAAATATGTTAAATGGTTAACTGATTTTTATATAAAAATAATTCAAATTCACCCTAAATATGTACGTAGAAAAGTTATATTTTCAAAAGTAATGGTTTCATATTTTCGATTCTCAATGTCATTTAACAATTTACTTTTATGAATGCAACATTTGTATAAATTTTGTATAAAATATTGATATCTATTCAATTTTAAATGAGTGCAGACGAATACTTGATATACAATTTTAATAATTGAATAGTTCATGCGAATAAAGACGAATAGACCATTTGTAGAATTTTACAGGGGACAATAAAAACGCAGGAAACGGTTAAAAAATAATATTTTTGTCAACTTTTTGGTATAAGCTTAAAGATTTAAGTCACATCTACCTATACACAAAATTTTAGTAAGGTATTCGAAAGAGAACTTGCCAAAAATTGGACTTCAATTTTTTGCTTAAATGGAAAAAGGGCGAATATCCAAAAAAATGTATTGAAATTTGAATAAAAAAGTGTTATTTTGCAGCAGATTTTGACTACATTTTCATGAGACTTGCAAAACTTGACGAACTATGGTTGGTATTTGTTTGTAACACTTTAAGGACTTCAAGGATACACTTTTTAAGCATTGCAAGGACATGCAAAAAAAAAATTTTTTTGTTAATTTTTTTTAATATTCCTGCCACTTGATGCAGTAGTAATTGTTTATGACACTAAATACATTTTTTAGGAATTAATAATAATAATAATTGATCCAATGATCAGTTTTTTATTTATTTTTTTTCCCAATTTTTATTTACAACTCATTTTAAATAATTTTAACCTAACCGAGAACTGGTAACAAAGACCGTCGTCTCATTGTAGCGAAATCGACCAAGGGTTTTGATGGGAATCGAACCCACGACCTCCTGTTTCATAGGCTAGCACGCTACCAACTAGCCTACAGGGGCCCCCTTTTTTTTAGGAATTATAATATTAACCCTTGACTGCATATTACGACGTAACATAAAAGGACATGAACAAATTTTGTTTTTTATTCCTGACATTGGATGCAGTATTAACACCAAATGTTTGTATGTGCTAAGATTGTTTTTTTTTGTGTACAATTCAAATTTTAGCTAATATCAATTTTAAACTCGCAGCTAAATAATTTTTATATAATATTTTGTTAAGGATGGATATTCGCCCTTTTTGCTTTCCACACTTTAAAGTCTTATAACTCAAGAACGGTAAAATTGTTTGCCAATATAATAAGTGTGGTTTGTTCCTCGTAATGTTCTTTTAACACATTGTTACCGAAAGTAAAATTTTTTTATGTTTTTGTATTGTATTTAATCAAAATTGTGCGTTAGTTCACTCCCAATTTAAACAAAAATATAAAAATATCGAATTATTGCACTTTCAAAGTCATTTTTTTAGCCTTAAAAGTCAAAATTTTCCCAAAATTTCTGCATAGGGTTGTAGGGCTCTGCTAATAAAATGCATTTATGCAAAAAAACGTGTTTGCAAAAAAGTGGTCTATTCGTCCTTATTCGCATGAACTATTCAATTGTATATTGATTATACGCCACCGTAACCATTTTTGTGTGGTACTTATAGGGCTGTCAAACGGGATCGGTTTTTTAAAATCCCGGGATTCGGGATTTGAAAATCGAAATCCCGGGATCCCGGAATTTTTCGGGATCACGGGATTTTTCGGGATTCCGGGATTTTTCGGGATTCCGGGATTTTTTGGGATTAAATTTCTTTGATTATAAAGCAAAAAAATAGTAGACTCTTTATGTTTCAATTTTATTGTGCATATTAAGGGGCCTACTGTGGGTTAGTTGGTAGCCTATTAAGCAGGGAGTTGTGGGTTTGATTCCCACAAAAAACCCTTAGGTCCATGGACGTATTCAGGGGGGGGGCCCAGGGGGCCCGGGCCCCCCCCCTTTTGGATTGAAAAATTTTAAAAAGTTAATTTACTTCAACAAATGATATAAGTAACAAACATAAATTTTTTAGTATTGCAAATATTTTGGTTTTTGAAGAAAATTTGTAATATCTTTTTTTATTAAATTTTCTTGATTTTATTAAATTTTCGTTTTTTAAAAGTTATTTATATCAAAATATCTGTAAAATATGTATCGAAAACACATTATATTGGGTTTATTTAATGAAATTTATGCATCAGGATCATGGAAACAATTCTGTCCAAAATTTCAAACTCTGAGGTTCTAAGAGCCTTTTTCTTTATTAAAAGTCCCAGGTTCTGAGATATTATTTCCAAACAAAATTCTCAGATTTTGAAAAAAATTTTCTAAAGAAAAATCTTCATATATAATTTTTAATTTAGCACTTTTTTAAAAAAATTGGGTTTGAATTAAAAAACTGCAGTTTTAAATATTAAAAAACCACTTAGGACAATATTTAAACTGGAAAAAAAATTCGATTATTTTTTAAAATATTGCGCCAATGCAATAATATGTAACAGTAGAGCCGTAAAAATCGCTAAGGAATAAACAAAATTTTCAAGTCTTAATATCTTGATAACGGAATGTTATACAAAAATTTGGATGGCTGATTTGGAATCAGGTCCTTTATTATGGCTCTTACGTGAGAATACGTAGCAATAATGACTAAACAAAACTTTTTTTTTTTAATTTTCAAACGCGAATATCTCGAAAATGGAACGCGTTTACGAATACGTAACAGTAGAACCATAAACAAGCCCAAATTAGCGTTATTGAATTTTCAAACGCAAATATCGGAAATATGTTAAACTATTTAAATATTTGGTAATATAATTTGGAATCAGGAAAGCCAAATCAATTTTGTTCATATAATTTGATTTTTTTTTCTCAGAATATTTTCTATAGCAAACTTCTCAGATTTTGATAATTTTTTTTTTCAATAAAAAATCTCAGATTCTGAGGAAGTTTTTACTATAGAAGAATTCTCAAATTCTAAGACATTTTTTTATTAAAAAATTCTCAAATGCATAAAAACTTAAACTTATGAGACAAGTTTTTGATAAAGACCAAGATTTTTGCGTAATTTAACTAAATTTTGGTAAATTAACCATTTTTTGCGTAATTTAACCAAGTTTTTTGGTGAGTTGTATTTATTACCCAAAAAATTTGGATAATATGTGTGTTAGTGTTTTTTTGCGTACAGATTCTGAGATGTTTTAAATTTTTACGAGGTATTATTTCTCTGGACAAATTCACATTTTTTTTTGTACGGAAGGGGGTAGGAGAAGGACCCTAGTAAAAATATTATGCTATTTTTACTGAATAGATCTAATTTGATACGTAAAATGGTTGTATCAAATAATATCTAATTGTATTACTTTAGATCAAAAAATATAAAAATTGATACAATTTGATCCTGAATTTGGTCAAATCTAATTAGATCAAATTGATCTTATAATATCAATTTTTATATAATTTGATGAGCAAAACCAAAATACGAATCTAATCATATATGGAGCAATATCTAACCATATAAAGTGGATCAACCGTATCAAAGTGATAGATACAATTTTATATAAATTTATACGGAAGCATATTAACTCATATAAGATTGTATCAAATTATATATGATTAGACCAGAAAATTTTTACTCGGGGAGGTAGTCCTAGAACATAATGTTATAATTAGGGATGAGATTTCCATGCAAATGCATGTTTTTTATCGATAATCTAAAAACAATATCGACCAATTATCTTTCCGAATCAAGAAATTTGCGTTAAAATGGCATCAATTTGTTTTTGCATATTTTTGCATATTTTGGTGAAAATGCATATTTTTGCATATTTTGGTTTTAAATGCATATTTTGTGCATATTTCCAACTTTTAAGTGCATATTTTTGCATATTTTGGCATAAATTAGCAAAAACGCAAATTGAAATTTATTTGTTTCAAAAACTATTTTAAATTTTAAAAATTTATTTTGGAAATAAGAAAAATTATTTTTTTTTTCTTTAAATTTTTTTTATAAATTGTGTTAATTTCTAAAAAATCTTGCTTATATAAAGTTTTAAATGTTACTATTTAAACCCGGCGTTACTTTTTGCTTTTTATGAAGTTTTTTCTATGAAAACAAGATTTTTATCGCACACATTTTATTTTTTAGTGCATATTTTTAGGTTTTTAAGTGCATATTTTGAATTTTTTAGCGCATATTTTAAGCGCATATTTTCGATTTTTTAGTGCATGAAAATCTCATCCCTAGTTATAATTAACAAAAAAAAATTTAAGTTGGGCCCCCCCCCTTTTCAAATTCCTGGATACGTCGCTGCTTAGGTCGATTTCGCTACAACGAAATTATTAACAAAATTATTTCTAATTATTATGATTGTTATTTAAAGGCAATTAAAAAATAAAGTATACGCCACTTATGCAGTTTTCAAGTAATAATTATTATTAAATATTTAGCAATGAACTAAAAAGGCCTTGAGGGGTTTGTTATGGAAAATGACAACTTTTATTTGCATTTGGTTTCATCCCATTCCGATTTTGGTTGACGCACTGCATAATTTTAAAACTAATTTAAAGAAAATTTTAAAAAATAAAAACACTTAATTGAGAAAAGTAATAATATAATCAGGGTTGGCAACCGAAACGAATAACGGTATCGGTAACGGTATTGGTATTACATATTTTTTATATCGGTAACGGTAAAGGTAACGGTATTTTCGATTATTTCGGTAACGGTGAACCGTTACCGAAATATCAATACCGGTACGTACCGGTATTATAGAAAAAATGTTAACAGGTCACAAATTTGTTAAAAATGCGTAAAAAATAAAAATAAATTGTTTAAAAAAATAAAATAAACTGTTAAATTCTGTACCTTTTCTATATATAATTATATTTGTACTAGTATTAAATACTATGAACAAACTCAGAATTAAATTAAAACATTCACGTAATATTGTAACTCAACAAACACGAACTCATGTTCGTAGAGACACCTTTGTCCAATAAGCCAAAAAATCTGCATTTTACGCCATATGAGAAATCTTAATTTTAAGCCATTTGAGAAATATGCTGATTATAGCTGTCGCGGTTTGCTAAATTTCTGTGTGGATGATCCAGTTAGAATCTGCTGAAAAACCCGTCAATACAGCAGACAAATCCGCTGATTTTAATAGAGAAATCTGCTGATTTCAAATAAACAGCCTGAACTGTTTATTTGAAATCAGCAGATTTCACTGTTATAATGAACAAAATTGTTTGCCCTGTTGTTAAATAAAAATCGGCAGGGATAAAAAAACTTGGATGTAACAAAGGATGTTTTTTAAGGTGGAGGGTGGGCGGTATCAGAGGGGCACCTTTCCTCTCGTCATAGATGTTAAGAAATTAATTTTATTTATATTTACGCATAAATAATACAATTTTATCAATGTTTATTTTTATATGCTATAGCCAAGCCCCCAAAAGGTTCGGACCGAAAAAATCGCATTTTCTAATCTTTGTTAATGAACTTCACACTGCATAAAAATGTTTCATTTTCTAAACAAATACACAAAAAAATTTAAAAAAATATGTCTTTGGGGTTTTGTAAGTTTTTCATGGGGAACTTTTTTTCATCTGTTCCGATCTCCCCGTTTCGGAACTTAACCAGCCTATGACCATAAGACGTATTCGTACTAGAAGAGTAGCACGTTTATTTTGGATCGTATCGTGTCTTCTACATACGGAAAGACGAACATCGCACAGAATCGATCACTGATCAATAATATAAAATCTTTATGAAGTCCAAGTCCGATATTCGAATTTAGTTAATTGCGAATGTAATCATTGGTTGGATTGGCAATGAACAAAAATCAGTTTTTTTTTATTTTAAGTATATTAAAAATATTTTAATATGTTTTTAATCCACAAAAAAATTAAAATAAGTAATATTAATGCAACCTAAACAAAACCGATATAATACCGGTAAAAAATCGAATAAGGGTAACGGGTTTTTATCGGTAACGGTATTCAATAATTTTTATTTCGGCATTGGTATTGGTAACGGTAACGGTAGTCAATATTAAAGGGTTTTTAATCGGTAACGGTATTGAAAGGGTAACGGTAGCCAACACTGAATATAATACATTAGACTTGCATTTTTTTTATAAAAAAAGTTTTTCTTCCAATTTTAAACGTCCGGAAAATTTTTTATTCTCCTACGCACATTGGATCCTAGACGCGCATTTGAGAGCCAAACAAATGTTTAGTTTTTTACAAAAATTGCACATATTCGCTAAGTAGACACCCTAGGAGAAAGAAAACCGTTCATAGAAAGAAAGTCCATCGCTTAGTTTAGTCAGGACATAAATTCAAAGTAAGGACTTTTTCCAAAAATTTGAAAAAAATATTTTTTTTTGAAGACCTTTTTTATTTTATTTTTTAAAACTACTTCCAATGATGCGATTTTCCTGATATTAAGTGAGGATTGTAGCTATAACTAGTAGCTTTGTTACCCATTTTATTGTTTTTAATATTACTCTTTGTAAGTACGAAATACAGGCTATCAAAAAGTGCCAATTTTTAAAAAATTAGAAAAAAACAGTTTATATTTTGGACTGCAACTTTTGTGGGGAATGAAAGGGAATGGCGATTATTTTCGTACAATAAACTAGAAGTATTACTTAATACTTCTGGGGTAGAAACTAGTGCAGCCAGTTGCAGCTGCGGCTGGGAATGAGGTTAAAAATGGGGTCAATTTACGAAAAAAAATATTTTTAAAGTGATTATTTTTTAAAATACTTTACTATTAATCGTTTTATTATAAAAAATAACTTAAATGATATATATTGTTAACAGTTAACCGCGGTTTCCAATAATTACAGATTTTGATACCCTACTATACTTAATTAAGGCAAAAGGAGTTTCACTTAATGCTTGTAACTAACAGGCTTTCTTGACCGCATTATGGCCAAAATAACTGGAATAGAAGAATATATTATAAAACGGGTTGATATAATACTTCTGTGTTTTAACGCAAATGAAAAAAAATAATTCAGTTAAGTTTAGAAAATACATACATGAAACTGAAAAATTATTAGTTGAAAAGTATGGTTGGTGGATCATGAGTACCACTTTGCATACAATTCTAGCTCATGACATTATTTATACAAGATTTGTGATTGCCCGTTGGTATTAAAATTATTCTTAAATAATTAAGTAACATATAAAAAATATTTGTCTTGTTTCTTGACAATTATCGGAGGAGGCTCTGAAAAGACCACTTAGGCACTTTAAAAATTATAAAAGAAACTTTAACAGACAAAACTCTAAAACGAACAACCTGCAATATGTTTTTAATATGTTTATGATTGATTTTTGTTTAAAAATTCGAAAATGATAATAGATAAATAACATTTAAATTTGTAGGTTATTTTAGTGTAGGGTGTAGACTGCACCAAAATATGAAAGAAACACTTCGAATTAAATGGTAAGCTGTTATATTGTCACTTAAAATCAAAAAGTTTTTTAAATAATTGACCTCCATTTAATTTTTTTATATGAATAAATTAACCAACTTTGCCTTAAATTTACAAGTAGGGTACAAATGCCAAAAATGTCCACTCCACATGTGTGAGTTCCTTAAGGTCTCCAGTTTTTATAATGCTAAAGAATGTTATGAAATTCCTATCCGTTTAAGAGTTATAACAAAAAAACTTCGATGCGCGCCTTTTTCACACAAAGTTCCCAATGTGCTACGCCTAAAACTTATGTGGTACAAATTAGAGGCCAGTCGGACGTGGCGCCCTTCTATCAAAGTTTCGGTTTTTGGAAAATTTTCGCCAAAACCTGCATACTTTGGGCAAAGGGCTCCGTGACTGAGGCTTAGTTTATTCAGCAAGCCTGGGTAGAATTCTCAGCTCAGCCAAATTAGTTTATGTAAATGTAACAATAACACAGCTCAACATGAAAATGCGTATTGGATTCTGGTAAGGGATTTAGGTAGTCTTTGTTGCGCTGATTCCAAATCTGCAACCCAAATATGTCTATCACGTCAGGATTTTGAGTTATTCGCGGTCAAAGTGCCGAAAAAGGCCATTTTGGACCCTTTTTGAAAGCTAATAATATATGATCCTGACATGCGATTGACTTGGTATCAAGCTCATTCAAAAGTATGTGATTTTCTCTATAAGACAAGATAAAATGTTCTTCAAATTTAATTTTCTAAAATGGTAAAAAAATCATTAACATTTTTTAAATATTTAGTTTATTTACACAGTGTTTTTTAACAAATTTCCATACAAATACACACGTAAATATTAGATTTAAAGCACTTGTAGCTAATGATTTTTTCACCATTAAAAAAAATTAAATTCCAAGAAAACTTGATTTGGTCTTAAAGAGAAAATTACGCACTTTCGAATGAGCTTGATATGAAGTCATTCGCATGTCAGGATCTTATTTTATAGGCGCCCAAAAATGGCCAAAATAGGCATTTTTTGGCACTTTAACCTCGATTTTCTCAAAATTGTGACGTGATAGAAAAATTTGAGTGACCGTTTTGGAATCGGGAAACCAAAACCTATAAACCTTTTTTGGTTTCATTTAAAACGCAGCGACAAACCTCAGATTTGTAGAGCGGTGTAATTGAACAAAGTTGTATTTTTTAAAATAAATTCTCATATATTTTTAATATTTCAAAAATCCCGGGATTTGAGCTTAAAAATCCCGGGATTCGGGATTCTTTTTATGACAAAAATCCCGGGATTTCGGGATTCGGGATTTCGGGATTGACAGCCCTAGGTACTTATTAGAGATGGAAAGTTACACATATTTTATTTTTTGTTTTTAACGAAAAATGTATTAGAAACTGATAATTTTTATAAATAATAATAATTTTTCTATACGAAAATGTTTCAGTATCTTTAAATTTTTCTATAAAAAACGTCGTAAAATTTTTCTATACAAAAAAAAAATTATTTCAAAATTTTAGAAATTTTCAAACAAAAAGGTCTCAAAATCTGAGATTTTTTCTAAGCAATTATTTCTGAGTAAAAGGTTTCCAACACTACAATTCTATTTCTAGCAATCTCAACCTCACCTCATACTTTCTTTCAACTTTTCTGTGTCGTACATTATTTTTGCAAGGGTTATCACATGATCTGGAATTGCAGACACAAATAAAGGAATTTGCATTTTCTGTTTCGGAGACGTGCCTAATGCCGACATATTTTGTCAGTAAATTTATTAGGGTTTTTTCTGTAAGTACATATCGAGCTCGGACTCTAATTATATTTGTTATAAGGGTTCAAGTTGAAAAAATGCAGAAGAAAAATTTAATTTCTAAAAATTATAGACATTTCTGGTATTCCCATACCGGTTTCAAACACTCCAGTTAGTGTTATCATCAGTAGGAGATTTTCTTAAATGGATAAAATGTATCAGAATCTAGTAATTTTTGAATCTGAGAATTTTTCTGTTTGACAAATGTTTCAGAAAATAAATAATTACAATATAGATCTTATATTTTTTTTGCGAAAAATATTTCAGAATCAAAAAGTTTTGGTTTAGAAAAAAATCTCAGATTTTTTTGATTGAAAAACATATAAACTAATTTTCGGAGTCGATTACGATTGAAATTCGAGTAGTAAAAGTCAAAAGAATCGCTCAAAAAAGAAACCTTGTACAATTACAAGAAAAACTTGTAATTTTTTTTTGTTTTGACAAAAATCACTAGTAATTTCCCGAGTAAAAAAAGTTATATGACGCAATATTTAATTTTATATGAACAGATATGCTTTTATGTAAATCCATATTAATTTTGATCAGAAAATTGGCGGATCGAATATTATACGATTATATCAAATTCTATTATTTTTGATAAAATAATATCAAATTTGATTAAGTTTGATCCCAAAAATGGGTCTATCTAATTGTATTAAATCATATCTTATCTGTTAAAATTAGATAAATTTTTATATAATTGGATGAAATCTGGTAAAATTTTTTGGAATTTTAAACGTGAAATTAGAAATTATTTTATCAGATTGGATACATTATCAATTAGAAGAGTTTTTATTGCATTCCTCGGAATTTTTTCGGGACTTAGCAAATTATTAAAAATTTGTAAATTTTTTTTTTAAATCAGTTATAAGTGATTTAAAATTAAAAAAAATGTCTGTGGCTTAGAAAATTTAAAAACATTTTTTCGGAACTTACAAATTTTTCAAAAAAAACAAAATTTTTCCTAAAAACATTTTCAATGATTTTTTTTACTCCAAAAAAAATTGCCAAAAAAATTTTGTGTCCGGAACTTTAAAAATTTTCATAAAATTTTTTAGGACTTGAAATTTTTTTAATTTTTAATTTTTAGAAAATTTTGAAAAATTTTTTCGGGATATAATTATAAATAAAATCATATATCTTTTTATCTGTCATATCTAAAAATTCCCGACCTTATATGTCATATCTAATTTCATATAGATCGGTATATAAATAGATAGGAATATGTATGTTATCATATTAAAAAATAAGGAAAAATACAATGCTATATATAAACTTATATGCCCATATCAAAGTTCATGCATAACCATATATAAATATAAATAATTATATAATAGCATATATGATTATATCATTTCTTTTTTACTCGGGTTAACAAGATTTTTACCAATAGTTTCATAATTTTACAAGGTTTTTACCAATAAAATTGTAAATTTAAAAATTTTTTGACACGATAAAATTTACAAAGAGGTTTCGTAATTTTACAAAATTTTTTGCTACCTCCTATTTTACGAGATTTCCTAGTAATTTTACAAACTTTTTACTAATAATTTTGTAATTTTACTAGCTTTTTACCAAAAAAATTGTAAATTTACAGTTTTTTAGCGCAATTAAAATTACAAGGAATTTTCGTGAATTTACTAGATTTTTTTTGTAAAATTATCTTGAAAATTTGTAAAATTACCAAAAAAATTGTAAAATTACAAAAAAAAAATGTAAATTTCAATTGTTAAAAAAACAAGGAAAACTGACAAATATTGGTAAAATGGGATTACGAGACTTTTCCTAGTAATTTAACAAAGTTTTTTTTTTTTGGGTGAAGTTCTAGAAAAAGTAGTAGAAACTCGTCTCGAACGTGCGATTTTTTTAAATTTCTATTTATGCCTAAAATTATGCTTTGATAAATATTAACTTTTTATATTTTTACAACTTCAACTTACTAGAAAACTATCCCAACCGTTATAAACCGTTTTGCCTGAAACATAAAAATTTTAAGGTCGGGGTGTCTCGGCTTTGAGATTCTAGCGATTTCCGTCTGCCCGTCAGTCTGTTGATACGGTGATCACGGCCAAAATATTAAACAGATATGACTGAAACTTAACATATTTACTTGTTGTTGCCCCAGAAGTTTTGTATTGCATTTGAGCGATATTGGTTCTAAACAAGTAGAAAAATAAAATTCGACTTGGTCGAATCTATGAATACCCTCCACAATGTTATCTGATAGTAATTTTCTAAAAAAAATTCAAAAAATTGCATTCAAAATTTTTTATTACAAATATATTAATTTGAGTAAAACTTTTTTTTAATCTATCAAATTTTTTGGAGTGTAAAATTTTTTTGACTGTCAACATTTTTTGAGTGTGACATTTCATTAAAAAAAAAAAAAATATTTGTACATTTTTTTTTGAGTGTAACATTTTTTTTTAGTGTAAAAATTTTTTGCAGTGTACAATTTCTTTGAATAACAAGATTACTTTGTAAAATATTTTTGTTGTTTTATACCTACATATATGTAATGTAAAAAAAACTATTTCACATTTTCCCTGTTTTTATTTTACCAACCTCTTCCTTAAAAACCAAAAACAACCTAACATTCAATCATATAAGTCCCACTTTTTTTGATTTTTTTCCAAAAATACTTACTATACACCGTTACATACAATTACAAAAACAATAACAACACAATAAAAAATATTTACTTGTCTAACAACTAAACTGCACGCCACGGCAAGAAAACTAACAACAACAAGTTTTAAGAAAACTGGTATTTCTCACCATGTTGTTAAAACTTGTTTAACGAGTTTTCAACAGTTTAAGGTGAAACCAATATGAAATTTAGGGCTTTGCTTATAACTTTTGAACCACTGGACCGATTTTGCTGAAACTCAAAACCAAGCAGGCTTGGGGAACGACAAATATATATGCTAAGCATCAGCACCCTCAGAATTGCCTTTCGAAAGTTAGAGTGGTTTTAATCTCGTAAATTCGTAAAATACCCTTGCCGAAATTTACTCTTTTGCTCATAACTTTTGAACCACTTTACCGATTTTGCTGGATTGCAATACCAACCTGACCCGGTAAATGGTCAACATATATGTCAAACTTCAGGAGCCTCCGTAAAGTCTTTCAAAAGTTAGCGTGTTTTCAACGGACAGACAGACAGACAGACGGACGGACGGACGGACATCGCTAGATCGACTTAAAATCGATCAAGGATCATGAATATATATACTTTATGGGGTCCTAGACCAATATTTCGATGTGTTACAAACGGAATGACAAACTTATATATACCCTCTATCACTAGAGTGGAGGGTATAAAAAATAAACGAAAATGTAAGGACACCTCAAAAATTTAGTTATATTCCACATAACCTAAAAGTATAAAATGCTTTAATTCGGATGCTGGTTGACATATGTAAACAAATTGGATATGTTTTTATTAAATACAATTTTATTTATCAAATACAAATATATCTTTGTTTCAAAAAAAAAAAAAAAAAAAAAAAATTGTACGGAATTTTTTTACCAACAAAATTTTTTTCCGCGGATTTAAAAAAAAAAATCCAATAGGAAAAGTTTTTCTATAGGATCATTTTTATTACTTGTTTTTATGTTTCAGTGTAGTAAGAGAAAAATATAAAAAGCTTGTATTTATCATTGCATAATTTCAGGCATAAAAAAAAAAAAATCGAACATTCGAGTAGAATTTCGATAGCTATCGACTCTAAGAATTAGCCCCCTAATATTTTTTATCTTTAATTTGAGTGGTGGCGTATAAGTAATGCATAATTTATGTTATATATCAAGTATACGCAACATTGTTTATTAAAGTTGTTATCGACCTTTTGTTTATTATTGTTTATTAATTGTATTTACCTACATATTATGGCTAAAAAAGCATCACTTTAATAAATATTATTAAAACTAAGTTTCGAAGAAGTAAAAAAGCCTTTTCTAGCCTTCACACGACAAATCAAAGGTCTTATATTAATCAGCTTTATGTGCAGAAAACTCTGTCGAATTGACTATTTTTTGTACATTTTTATTTTCATAAAAAAATATTTTGAAGCGATTTTACCCATTGCTTTATAAATTTGTTTTTTTCAATTAAAAAATGATTAGAATGTATTATTTAAAAATTTAAATCTTTAGGGACTTTGTTAATAAAATTTATCGATATAATTTCATCTAAAATAAATATAAATGCATTCTATCGCTATAAATCACACAGTCAAAACTAACCCAGCAAAAGAAAAAAAAGAATAAATATTATTAAAAAAATTAGTTATTTTAAATTTTTAATATCCTTTACCAATAATTTTGTAATTTTACAAGGTTTTTACCAATAAAATTGGAAATTTACAAATTTTTTGACACTATAAAGTTTTATAAAATTTTTTGCAACCTCCTATTTTACGAGAATTTCTACACCATTTTAAATTGAAATTGAGAAATTCCAAATTCATATTGAGAAATAACAAATTGATATTGAGAAATGCAAGTTGATATTGAGAAAAAATAAATTGATATTGAGAAAAGAAAATTGATATTGAAAATACACAAATTGATATTAAGAAACAAAAATTGATATTGAGAAACACAAATTGATATTGAGAAATTTCAAATTGATATTGAGAAAGGAAAATTTATATTGAGAAAATACAAATTGATATTGTGAAAAAATAAATTGATATTGAGAAAACAAAATTGATATTGGGAAAATACAAATTGATATTGAGAAATGGAAAATTGATATTTAGAAAAAGCAAATTGTTATTGAGAAAAGAAAAATTGATATTGAAATGTAAAAATTTGATATTGGGAAAAACAAAATTGATATTGAGAATTCCCAAATTGATATTGAGAATTCCCAAATTGATACTGAGTAAAGGCAAATATATTTTGTAAGTAAAAAATTAAAAATTTACAATGATCCAAACGGCAATATCAAGTTCTATTTTTTCTCAATATCAATTTGTATTTTCTCAATATTATTTTTTAATTTCTCAATATAAATTTGTATTTTCTCAATATCAATTTTTCTTTTCGCAATATCAATTTGTATTATCTTAATTTTAATTTTTTATTTCTTAATATCATTTTGTCTTTTCCCAATATCAATTTTGTTTCCTCAATATCAATTTGTCTTTTCCCAATATCAATTTGTATTTTCTCAATATGAGTTTTCCTTTCTCAATATCAATTTGTATTTTCTCAATATCAATTTTGTGTTTCTCAATATCAATTTTCATTTCTTAATATCAATTTGTCTATTCTCAATATCAATTTTCGTTTCTCAATATCAATTTGTATTTTATTAATATTAATTTGTTTTTCTAAATATCAATTTGCCTTTTCCCAATATCAATTTTCAATTCTCAATATCAATTTGTATTTTCTCAATATCAACTTAAAATGGTGTAGCAATTTTACAAGCTTTTTACCAATAATTTTGTAATTTTACAAGCTTTTTACCAATAAAGTTATAAATTTACAGTTTTTTTGGCGCAATTGAAATTACAAGGAATTCTCGTGAATTTAAAATTATCATTGGAAATTTGTAAAATTACAAAAAAATTGTAAAATTACCAAAAAAAATTTCAAATATTTGTAAAATGGGATTACGGTCAGAAACATGTCAGCGGTGATTTTCTTGCCGAATAAGCAAGTCTTTGTTCTGTAGAAAATTTTTCTACAGAACAAAGATTCTGGTACAAAATTTTTACACTCAAAAAAAACCTTGTAAAGTAACAAAAATAACTTGTTATTTAAATTTTTTTGCTATCTCTTATTTTACATTATAATTTTGTAATTTTAAAAGATTTTTACCAATAAAATTGTAAATTTTCAATTTTTTTGATGCGGTAAAAGTTACAAGGAGGTTCGTAACTTTACTAGATTTTTTGCTAACTCCTATTTTACGAGAATTCCTAGAAAAATTACGATCTTTTTGTAATCTTACAAGCTTTTTACTAATAAAATTGTAAATTTACAACTTTTTTGGCGCAATAAAACTTACAAGGAATTCTCTAAATTTTTCTCTGAAATATTTTTTTGTAAAAAAAACCATTGAAATTTGTAAAATTACAAAAAAAAAATTGGAAAATTACAAAAAAAATGTAAATTTCGATCAAAAAAGTTTTTTTAAAAAAAAAAAAAACTGTCAAATAGTTTTTGAAAAAAACTTTTTTTTTTGTGTAGGTTCTGAGAAATTTTTCGTATAAAATTTTTTTTCAGATTCCATGACACTTTTCGTATTGATAAATTTTCAAATAGAAATTTCTCAGACTCGGTAACATTTTTGGTTCATTAAAATTATCAGAATCCAAAATAATTTGCTTTTAGAAAAATTTCCAGATTTTCACGTTTTTCGTATTGAAAAATTATCCGATTCTAGGACATTTTTGGTATAAAAAACATTCTCAGATTCTGATACATTTTTCGTATAGAAATTTTTTTAGATTCTGAGACATTTTTCGTGTAGAAAAATTCTCCGATTCTGAGAAAATTTTCATACACTCAAAAAAATAAACTGGTAAAACGCCTGGTAAAATGCCTTGTAATCCCGTTCTACCAATATTTAACAATTTTCCTTGTTTTTTAACAAAAAATCTTGTACTTTGCTCAAACGAGAACTACAGTTTTATTGGTAATTTTACAAGTTTATTTTCGTAATTGTATTCTACCATTTTGAAAGGTTATTTTACAAAAAAAAAACTGTAATTTTACAACAAAGTTTTTATTAAGAGGATTCTAGTTGATTTACAAAAGAACTGTTATTTTACAAAATTTATGTTATGCGAGGATTTATGTCCGGACAAATTTTTTTTTTAAAAAAAAGTATTTTAAAAAAAAGTTGAAAAAATTTTGAAAAATTTATTACGAGGATTCTAGTTAATTTACAAAAAAAAAAACAGTTATTTTACAAAAATGATTTTATAACGAGGATATATGTTGTTTAACAAAAAAAAATTTTTTTGTAAATTTACCATTTTAGTTTGTAAATTTACCATTTTTTTAAACATATTAACCATTTTTTCTAGTAAGTTTACCATTTTTTTTTATTTTTCCGGTTTTAAAACAATATTTTTACCAATAAAATTGGTTATTTTACCAATTTTTGGCGCATTTAAAATTAAGAGGAAATCCTCGTAATTTTACGAGAATTTTACCTACCTCCTATTTTACGAGAATAGCCTCGTAAAATCACGAGATTTTTTGGTAACTTTACAAGGTTTTTTTTTTGAGTGTAAAAAAAATTCTCAAATTCTGAAACATTTTTTGTATTGAAAAATTCCCAGATTTTTGTATCGAAAAATTAGCAGATTCTGAAAAATTTTCATTACAGAAAAATTCTCAGACTCTGAGATATTTTTTGTATAGAAAAGTTTTCAGATTAGACATTTCTCGTATAGAAAAATTCTCAGGTTTTGAGACATTTTTCGTAAAGAAAAAAGACATTTTTCAATAGAAAAAATTTTAGATTCTGAGACATATTTCGTTAAAAAAAATTTTAAGATTCTGAGACATTTTTCGTTTAGAGTTAAAACACCTCAATTGTGAAACAATTTTCAAAATTCAGATTCTGAAAAATTCTCAGACTCTGAGAAGTTTTTCGTATAGAAAAATTAAAAGATTTTGTGAATTTTCATATGGCTCAGAATCTGGTAATTTTTTACGAAATGTTTCGTATAGAAGAATTATCAAATTCTGAAACATTTTTCCTGTACGAAAAATTCAGAATCTGAAAAGTTTTCAGATTCTGAAACATTTTTCGTATAGAAAAATTTTGTGATTCTGAGAAATTTTTCGGATAGAGTTAAAACACCTCAATTCTGAGACATTTTTCGTGTAGAAAAATTCAGAATCTGAAAATATTTTAAATTCTCAGTTTCTGAGAAATTTTTCGGGTAGAAAAACTCTCAAATTCTATTTTTTGTTTTGGAAAATTCATTGATTCTGAGACATTTTTCGAATATCTCAGAATCTCAGAATGTTTGACAAAATTTTTCGTATTAAAAAAATTATAAGATTTGAAACATTGCCGTTTAGAAAAATTAACTGATTCAGAGACAATTTTCCATATAAAAAATTCTCAGATTCTAAGACATTTTTCCTTATAAAAAAATTTTCTGATTCTGAGACTTTTTTCGCATAGAAAAATTCTCAGATTTTTTTCGCATAGAAAAATTTTCAGATTCATTGAAACATTTTTCGTGTAGAATCTGAAAAATTCTTAGATTCTGAGACATTTTTTTATTCGGAAAATTGTCTTAGAATCTGAGAATTTTTACCCGTATAAAAAATGTTTCAAATTCTGAAACATTTTTCCATATAGAAAAAGTTTTCAGGTTCTGAGACATTTTTTGTATAGAAAAATTCTCAAATTCTAAGAAATATTTCGTATCGAAAAATTTACAGATTTTAGAAACTTTTTTCCTTTAGAAGAACTCTCAGGTTCTGAGACATTTTTTGTATAAAAAATTCTCAGATTTTAGGACATTTTTCGTATAAAAAATCTCCGATTTTGAATATTTTTAGATTGGAAAAATTATCAGTTTCTGAAAAGTTTTTCGTATAGAAAAATTTTCAGATTCTGTGACATTTTTTGTGTGAAAAATTTTAGATATTCTGAAACTTTTTGTTAGGAATATCTCCTAGATCGGAGACAGTTTTGATATTCTGTAACAGAAAAATTTTCCGATTCTGAGTCAATTTTATGATATTATTTGTTTTCGAGGGTTAAGAACATTTTTTTGTTGCACATTTCTGTGCTTTCTTTAAAAGTCCTTTTTTAAATTGATTTTTAATTTTTAACAACTAAAAAATGATGTTGATATAATTTATTTGAAAGTTTATCAGCCTTACCACAAGAAAATAAAATAAATTTAAAATGAGCTTTTAATGTTATTTCCATACAAATTGTTTTTGTTTTTAAAATCGACTTTCAAAAAATGTATAGAAAATTTGAAATTTAAAATAAAACTTTTGTTAATATAGACTTTTTGTTTTCTTGTGGTAAGGGCCTATATTTTTATGTTTACTTTTCCTATTTCTTAAGTAGTAAAACCACATCAATAAAATATGTCAGTTAAGAAATTTCACTTAGCAATTATGTTATTTACATTGAAAACCACAAAATTAATTAAATGTTTAAAAATTTTAAATCCATTTTATGAGGGTAGTAATCGCACAATTTTTTTTTTTTTGATAAATAAAAAAATTTTTAAATTTAGTTTTAAATCAGGTTTCAAATTTATTATATTTTTTTTTTTAATTTAAATAATTTTTTAAAATTGTTTTTGTTAAGTTTTTTTAAGTTTAAAACCTCCAAAATTTTGTCAAAATTTTTATTTAATTTATATAAGTTTTTTGTTTAATTTTATAATAAAATTTATTTATTATTGTTTATTGTGTTTAGTTTTTTTTAATTGTATTTTTTATAATTTAATTTTTAAATTTTAAATATATTTTTTTTTTAATTTAAATAATAATTTCAAAATGGTTTTTTGTGTTTTAGTTTAAAAATTTTAAAAATTTTTTTTAGTTTTATATTAAAATTTATTTATTTTTGTTTATTAAAATCTTTTTTTATGTTTTTTTTTTTGTAATTTTATATTTTTTTATTTCAACCGTTTTTATTTTTTCTTCCGTTATTTATAATTGACCGTAGGAATATCCTGTGACAGACTGAAACTTTGCACAGGATGTTGTCTGCTTTTATAGTCACCAGCCTTGGCAACCAAAGATGAAAGTTAACTAACATTACCTCGACCACTCTTGTTACGTGTGATGTTTTAAAAGTAAATGTTAATCAGTGATTTTTTTTGTTTCTATTCTTTCTTTTAAAATTTTATTAGAGGTGAGTTTCCTTTAAAACCATAAATACGAAGGATTGCATTTTTCTTGGACAAAATATAAACAATAGACGGTTTTTGCTTCGTATTATTTTACGAATAGAGCGAGAGAGTTATTTAGAGTAAAGTAAAAAAAAAGTGAGGGTAAAAAATTTAATACCTCTCTTATATATATTTTTTTTGTTTTGATTGTTCATTCTACACAAAACTTTATGCATTTAAAATTTCTATGTGATACTGCTTTTTGTAAATATGCATAAAACTAAAACAGCTTTGTACAACCGGTGACAATGATGCTGTTATCCTTTAACAGCTGATTACACTGAACAACACAGAGTTTTTAGACAAATAAAGCTGAATAAGTGATTGAGTAGAGTGGTACCCCCTTTGTCGAGATAAATTCCCACATGGGGACGTGTGTCTTTTAAGTACCAAATTTTACACCGAAGACACCACCCTGCAAACATTTGGAAGAAATATCGCCAAAACGAAATTGCTGCAATATCTTCCTTTTATCGTTATAAAAAAAAACCTATTATCATTTCGAGGATATTTTAGCACTTTTTTCTATCTTTTATAAAGTAGATAAAATTTATTAAAAATTTATCTTTTGGATGATTTTTCACCTGCGCGATACATAAACGGTATAAACACAAAATCAAAATATTTTATTTATTGTCAAAAATATTATTGAACATTTTAGTTTTGTTTTTCTTGTTGCACTGTGTCAGAGACATACATACTTTGCTATTTTAAACATAATATCTTGCTTCTTCAGTACTAAACATGATGTATCATTTTTCTATATAACTCGACAGATATTATTTATCTACGTGTGTGCAGGTTTTTATGAATTTCATTTAAGAATTTAAAGTTTTTTACATGACGTACTACATATTTTTATATATTTTTTTTTTTCAGCCAGCGAAATATGTTGTCCATGTGTGGTATTCCACACCAACTGGTTATATGGTATCAATATAAATTTTATTGCGAAATGTTTTTCGTAATCAAAACAAAAACATTTTAGCAACTATTTACGGAACGAAATATCAATCCAGTAAATAGTATATTTCGTCACCTAAAATGCAAAAGGCCCTAACTAACATTTTATTAATTTTACAGGAGAAGCAAAAAACAGTAATAAACGATTTTTTTAATTTATTAATAACTTTGTTGTTTTTTAATGAATTTGGCTAAAATTTTGTGAGGACGTTCTTTTAATAAATATGAATCAAAATAAATATATATTTTTTTTTAAATCGATAATTTTTATTATACAGCCCTATTATTTTGTAGAAACGTGTATGTTGATAAAACAATCCAGAACCAATAAAAACAAGTAGAAAAATTAAATTCGACTTGGTCGAATCTATGAATACCCTCCACAATGTTATCTGATAGTAATTTTCTAAAAAAAATTTCAAAAATTGCATTACAAATTTTTTATTAGAAATATATGGGGCATTCCATGCCAAATCACTCACTTTTAGACCCGACCCCTTTCGATTTATTTTATTTTTGGATATGTTTTAGTATTTATTAAATGCAACTCGGAGACCAATTTTCAGCCTTTTATTCCAAGATGGTGTTGAGTAATCAATTTTTCAAAATGGCGATTTTCTCAAAAAAATTAAAAAATTGAAATTTTTAATTAATTTTGACCATTAAAAAATATAGATATTTTAAAAAAAGTTGGACAACGTTTTGTTGGTATTTAAATGTAGTTTTAGAAAAAAAATATAAAAAAATTATTCGAAGTAATTATCACTTTTTTTTTGACGTTTAAAAATTAAAATCGATTTTTTGAAAAAGTCCAAAACCTTCGATTTTTTTGTAAAAAACTATAAAAATTCTACTCTTAATTACGCAACTTTTAAGCCATAATTCGAGATGTGATCACAATTCTTTCTATTTTTTTTTTTAATTTTTAAAATTGCACCTTTAATTTTTTGGCTCTTATTTATTTTATATGGTGTTCCAAAAAAAATAAATTGGTAGATATTGACCCTAACTTACCCTAGATATATTCATTTCGAGGTAAAAATACGTCTTACAAAAATTTAGGACGATCGGAAATGGGTAAGGCGTTTTGCATGGTCCTTGAAGTTTAAAAAACGGATTACAAGGAAAAATATGATTTTTTTTCTGTTTTAGAAATTTTGTTGGTATTTTAAGTTAAGTTTTAATTCAAGTGATTACAGAATTATGATGTGGAGTAAAATGCCTTTCTAATAAGGTACTAAAAACTAAAATCGGTTGAAAATCAGCCAAGTTATTACAACTTCCCCAGGCATCTAACGTATGGCAGACCACTTGATTAAGCAATACAATCCGATTTTTGTAATTCATTGAAATTTTCTATTGTAATAACATTTTTTTATTCTTCAAGTTCAAATGTATTTAGATAACAAGTATTTTTCATATTGTGTTTTTCTAACATGTTTTAAATTAATGCTAAAAATGCCTGCATTTTCAACACCCTTTTGAAATCTCGATTTAAAAAAAAAATTTTTTTTTTGTTTTAAAATTTGGAAAAATTAAAAAAATATTACACTAAAACATTAATAATAAAAAAATGTTATTACAGTAGAAAATTTCAATAAATTTAAAAAAGAGACTCGTATTCTTTAATCAAGTGGTATGACACACGCTAGATGCCTGGGGAAGTTGTAATAACTTGGCTGATTTTCAACCGATTTTAGTTTTTAGTACCTAATTAGAAAGGCATTTTACTCCACATCATAATTCTGTAATCACTTGAATTAAAACTTAACTTAAAATACCAAAAAAATTTCTAAAACAGAAAAAAAATCATATTTTTCCTTGTAATCCGTTTTTTAACCTTCAAGGACCATGCTAAACGCCTTACCCATGTCCGATCGTCCTAAATTATTGTGAGACGTATTTTTACCTCGAAATGAATATATCTAGGGTAAGTTAGGGTCAATATCTACCAATTTATTTTTTTTGGAACACCATATAAAATAAATCAGAGCCAAAAAATTAAAGGTGCAATTTTAAAAATTAAAAAAAAAATAGAAGGAATTGTGATCACATCTCGAATTATGGCTTAAAAGTTGCGTAATTAAGAGTAGAATTTTCATAGTTTTTTACAAAAAAATCGAAGGTTTCGGACTTTTTCAAAAAATCGATTTTAATTTTTAAACGCCAAAAAAAAAGTGATAATTACTTCGAATAATTTTTTCATATTTTTGTTCTAAAACTACATTTAAATACCAACAAAACGTTGTCCAACTTTTTTTAAAATATCTATATTTTTTAGTGGTAAAAATTAATTAAAAATTTCAATTTTTTAATTTTTTTGAGAAAATCGCCATTTTGAAAAATTGATTACTCAACACTATCTTGAAATAAAAGGCTGAAAATTGGTCTCCGAGTTGCATTTAATAAATACTAAAACATATCCAAAAATAAAATAAATCGAAAGGGGTCGGGTCTAAAAGTGAGTGATTTGGCATGGAATGCCCCATATAAGGAGTGAGATCATAAAAATGTTAACACACATAAAGTTAAATAAAAAACAGACTACTGAATTTTAAGACTTCAAACCAAATTTTTATTAAATAAAATTTAATACAAAATCATAACAAAAAACCGCATGGAACTCTAACCACTACGAACAAAGTTATCCACTTTTTCCGGAAACCCTCCCATTAAGGCTTTTATGGTAGTTTCTGTCACCTTTTTAGAGCAGGTGGTCCATCTACGTTTGAAATCTTGCATGTCCTGGGAGACCTTTTTTGTGCCCTTTAATTCTTTTTTAACAAGAGCCCAATATCTCTCCACTGGCCTGAGCTCCGGGCAGTTTGGTGGATTTGCCTCTCTTGGTACAAAAACCACATTATTATCATTATACCACTCCAGCGCTTTCTTGCTGTAGTGACAAGATGCTAAATCGGGCCAAAAGTAAGTGGATACATTGTGCTGACTCAAGAACGGAAGAAGTCTCTTCTGCAAACACTCCTTGATATAAATTTCGCTGTTTATAGAGCCAGATGTCACAAATGACTGGCTTCTTTGGCCGCAGCTACATATGGCTTGCCATACTAGGAATTTTTTGGGGAATTTCGTTTGCTTTTTTGACCGAAATTTTTCCGCAACATTTCCTCGAACATCGGAAACATAAAATTCTTGACCAGGGAGCTGCGCAAAATCAGCCAGGACATAAGTTTCGTCGTCCATTACACAACAGTTGTATTTTTTTATAAAATTTGATTTCAATTTTCTAGCTCTGGTTTTGGCCTCCAAATTTTTAAAAGCGTTTCTATCGGGAACTTTTTGAACTTTGTAGGACTTTAGTCCCGCCTTACGTTTCACTTTACGTACAAAAAAGTCTGAGCATTGGGCTAACCGAGCTGTTTTTCTGCCAGATGTGTTAGGAGCTCTCTTAAGGATGCTTTTAACTTTATATGCCTTACCAATGTTACGATAACCAGTCGTTGTTCCTGTTCCCGGCTTCCTTTCAATTGTTAGGTGTTCCAGATACCTTTTTACCACTTTTGAAACTGTTTGGCGGCATACATTAGTTTCTTTGGCAATTTTTTTGTATGTCCATGTTTGGTTTTGTTGAAAATATTTAATTATTTTTGAACGCACTTTTCTTTCATCGTCCATTGTGTAAAAAATTGCAAATTAAAACTCATGATGTAAATTAATTTATTAACTGACATATTTTTAAAATGTAAACTGCCGAAAAAAAAAAAAATTTGGAAGCTTTACACCAAATGTAGGCAAAAATGTGTGTTAACATTTTTATGGTCTCACTCCTTATATTATTTTGAGTCAAACTTTCTTTTAATCAATCAAATTTTTTTGAGTGTAAAATTTTTTTGACTGTCAACATTTTTTTGAGTCTGCCATTTCATTAAACAAAAAAAAATAATAATGTGTACATTTTTTTTGAGTGTAACATTTTTTTTTTTTTGAGTGTAAATACTTTTTTAGTGTACAATTTCTTTGAGTAACAAATTACTTTGTAAAATATTTTTGTTGTTTTATACCTATAATGTAATACAAAAAAAAAACTATTTCACATATTTTCTTCTTTTTATATTACCATCTTCTTCTTTAAAAACCAAAAACAAATTAACATTCAATCATACACATACTTTATTTGATTTTTTCCCGTTACATACAGTAACACTCACAATAACAAAACAATAACAAATATTTACTTGTCTAACAACTAAACTGAACCCCACGACAAGAAAACAAACAACAACAAGTTTTACAAAACTGGTATTTCACCATGCTTATAAAACTTGTTTAACGAGTTTTCAACAGTTTAAGGTGAAACAAATCTGAAATTCACTGCTTTGCTTATAACTTTAGAACCACTGAACCGATTTTGCTTAAATTCAAAACCAAACAGCCTCGAGAAACGACAAATATATATGCTAAGCTTCAGCCCCCTCAGAATTGTCTTTCGAAAGTTATAGTGGTTTTAATCTTGTAAATTCGAAAAATACCCTTGCCGAAATTTACTATTTTGCTCATAACTTTTGAACCACTGGACCGATTTCGCTGGATTGCAATACCAACCTGACCCAGTAAATGGAGAACATATATGTCAAACTTCAGGAGCCTCCGTAAAGTCTTTCAAAAGTTAGCGTGTTTTCAACGGACAGACAGACAGACAGACGGACGGACGGACGGACGGACGGACGGACATCGCTAGATCGACTTAAAATCGATCAAGGATCATGAATATATATACTTTATGGGGTCCTAGACCAATATTTTGATGTGTTACAAACGGAATGACAAACTTATATATACCCTCTATCTCTAGAGTGGAGGGTATAAAAACTCATTTTGAATTTTTTGTTAGTTAGGGCTTTTTGCATTTGCTCTTACTTTACTCTATACTGGATTGACGATTATTGTTTGAGATGAGACTCAAAGTAATGCATGAAAAATACAAAAAAAAAAATGATTTATATTATATGATAATGCATTACAAAACTGTTACCATTTCTAAGGTTTTGCTGGGATATTATAATTAAATTATTGAATTTAAAAACTAAATAATTAATTTTGTTTTTGCCTAATAAACTTACGTGCAAAACATTGATTTTACATTATATTTTTGTACAGCTAACAATAAGTTTTGTTTAGAATGTCTCATATATGAAAACTGACCAACTTAATTAATTCCGTTTCAGTGATTTGAGTAAAATTTTATTCTTTTCGCATATAAATGAAAATTTTTAATAACAAAATTTTGAAAAAGATTTTTAATAGATTTTTTAATAATAAATACATATATGAGGCATTCCAAACCAAATGAACCGCTACAGAAAAACATGTATCCATAAATTTCTGAATAGGTTGTTTTAATAGCCCTATAAGGAACTTAGAAACATGGTTGGTTACCGTTACCCTTATTATACCGTCACCGATTCAAAACCCTTTCAAATCGAATACCGTTACCGTTACCGATACCGCTAAAAATATTTTTAAAATACCGTTACCCTTACCGTTACCGTTATAATTATTAGAAGTTACCGGTATTGTACCGGTATTCAAAATTTTACCTGTTTTAAGGGATTTTAACGAACAAAAAAATAAAATCGAATTGCTAACATAATTTTAAATTTATAATTTGCAAATTATCATAAAATAAATGACAAAAATAATAATCATATCAAATCTATACTGGTTTTTGGGTCTATAAAATATTTTTAGCTTTCAGTTCTATCTTTTTTCAAATTTTTAACTAAATTAATAATACCGGTACGTACCGGTTTGGTTGGTTCGGTACCGGTACATACCGTTACCGAAACGATTTGAAAACACTTACCGTTACCTTTACCGAAATAAATAAAAATTAGATACCGTTACCGTTACCCTTACCGTTATTCGTTTCGGTAACCAACCTTGCTTAGAAAATTGCGTTTTTGGTTTTTCAATTAAAAAAAAATCAAAATTATATAAATCCCGGACAATTTTAAAAAAAAATTTTAAATCTTATAAACATTTTCCAAAATCCCGGACACAAAATTTTTTAGGCAATTTTTTTTGTGGAGTAAAAAATCATTGAAAATGCTTTAGGATTTTTCTTTTAATTTTTAAGTTCTGATAAAATTTTAAATTTTCTAAGACGCAAACATTTTTTGATTTTTTTTGGATTTATATAAAAGCATATCTGTTAATATATGTATAACTAAAAAATGGCGTCATATAATATTTTTTCTTGGGCATATAATGTGGATGAAACGTATCAAGGTAATAGATATAATTTTATATAAATTTATACGAAAGCATATTAACTTGTATGAATTGTGTCAAATTATATATAATTATATCAGAAAATTTTAACTCGGGTATGCATAAGGGTTATAACTTTTTGAATCTTTTGCAAATATCAAAAAGTCCATCCCATAGTCGTATTGGCCATGAAAATAAAAAAAGAAATGATGTGTTACTTTTTCGCGATCGTTAAAAAAGTTCACGCACCAAACGCGATGAAGTTTTGAATTAGTTTTTTTTTTAAGTATAAACAAATTAAATTTAATTGCAAAATATTTAGGATTTTCTTGTAATTTCATTAATAAAAAAACAAAATCTCATCAATTGAATGGAGGGCGCGAACAAATCGCGTTATAATGACGCTATTTCGCGGATTTTTTAAATTAGCTAAATTTTAGTGTCAAGTGATAGGTGCTATGAGGCAGTAATTCTTTTCAGCAACTAAAGATTATAATCGCGGAATTTTGGTGCTTTTTCGCGGATGTTATATATAAGTTAAATGTTGGTTCCTTCTGATATGTAGTCATGAGTTTGCGATAATTTTCAATTAATTAAGATATGACGTCATAATATAAAATTTTCAAAACAAAAAAATAAAAAAAAAAAAAATTTTTGGGGAGTTTTAGAAATTGCATTCGGTGCGTGAACTTTTTTCACTGAAATGACCGAAAAAATATATTTTTGTTATCTGTACAACATTGCCCATAGCGTGGTGGGATGGACTTTTTTTGTCCAAAAAAAGTTATAACCCTAGTATGCATACTTTAAAACTTTAAGATTTGTAGCCGTATAATCAAAAACAAGTAAGAGTGTTAAATTCGGCTGTGCCGAATCTTTTATACCCTCCAACATGCAAAAAAAGAAAAAAAAAATCAGGGGCGTTTTATTTTTTTGGGGGGGAGGGGGTTCGGTAGTGGTAATGGAGGGGGCAAATTTCCTCTCGAATATGTGTTTAAAAATTCATTCTTATGCTTTTTGCACTAAAGAAATAAAAGTTTATCAAAATTAAAAATATTTTTTCATTCCACGCCCATAAAAGGGGGGGGCTGTCCAAAAAAAACGAGATTTTCTAATTCTCAGGGTCCAAATGCAGGACTGTGAACTGACTGAGCAAAAAAATGTTGCATTTGTTAAACGATAACTTAAAAAATCATGTAAAAAAATGATATTTTTCAGAGGTTGGTTTATTTCTTCAAGGGGGAACTTTTTCCCCCTGGCCCGATTTTGCTCATTTACGAACTTAACCTGCCTAGGAAAATAAGACATATTCGTGCCAAATCTTGGGAGTCTAACTCTATTATTTTGGACTGTATCGTGTTAACTACAGACGGACAGACGGACAGACGGACGGACGGACGGACGGACGGACGGACGGACATCGCTAGAATATCTTAGAATCGATCACTGATCATAAATATATATACTTTATGGGGTCATAGACCGATATTTTGATGCGTTACACACGGAATGACAAAGTGAGTGTACCCCCATACTGTAGTTGGAGGGTATAAAAACAATTTATTTCCTATTGTCTGTTTAGAAATGATTTTGTATCAACTTAACTAAAAACAACATGCAAAAAGTGTTCTTCATCACAGATCAATAAACTTAAATCAAATTGATTTTCACATTAATATAATTATTGGCTATTAAACAAATTAAATTTTATAGACAAATACAGTGATCAATACAGAGTTATTGAGAAATTCCAATTCAATAATAGTTGAATTTAAATTTTTTAAAAAAAGTTTTTTTTTAAATATTTTTTTTTTACAAATATGTTTTTTTAAAAAATACGTTTTTTTAAAAAAATATATTTTTTTAAAAAATATGTCTTGCGACACATCATATTTATTAATTTTGATGCGATGAACACGCATATCAGAAAAAAATTAAAATCGGTCGAACGGTTTTTGAGATATCGCCATTTGAATGAAATTTGCAAATTATGGCGGTTTTTTCTTCGTTTAGGAATTTAAAAAAAAAAATCTAAAAATTCCCTTGGACCTTTCATAGAGCTTGAGACAAACTTTCATTTAAATATAATTTAGGCTATATCCGATCATTCTAATCCGTGGCACCCTTCGATCGAATTTTTTGATTTTTGGAAAATTTCCACCAATATTTTGGGGTTTTGAAAAATTAAAAAAAATATTAATATATCTGAATGTAAATGTCAAAAAATTCTGAAATCGATCAAGCGGTTTTTGAGATATCGTCAATTAAAATTTGTCAAAAATTTCTTAAAATGGCGTTTTTTCCTACGTTTAAGAAGTTTTTTAAAGAAAATATAAAAAAATTGTCCACTGACTATTTCGTAGAGCTTAAGACAAACTTTCATTTAATTTTAATCTTACCCAGATCAGAACATTTTAATCCATGGTGCCCTTCAGTCAAAGCTTAAAGTTTTTGATAAAAATTTTCTAAAAAACGAAAACTTTGATCGATTGGCGAAATGGGTTAAAATTATCGGATTTGGCTCAAAATAAATTTAAATTAATGATCTGGCTAAAGCTTTATGAAGGGTCAAAAAGAAAAAAATTTCAAAACTTTTTTTAAAATAATACTTAAACGTAAAAAACGCCATTTTTGCAAATTTGAAATAAAAATTGTTTGATATTTATTTTTTCTTCACTCCTCTTTATTTAGAACTTGAAAAATCCGAAAATCCTAGCTGAACCTGTTTTCGAGTTTTTGATAAAAAAAATACACAGTTCACTAACAGAAACCTCCCACTCGCTGTTAAAAAGTAAAAATACCTCTAATTTAGCAATTTTGGGGCTCCACTGTTACGTTTCTTCCAACAAATAGGACTTGATTTCATATAAATTGGATTTTTATCTTAAGAAATTGTCCACCGTTTTTGCCAATGTAAACCCACTGTGCATTGTAGCAATACATTTAATTCTAAAACTGTTTCCATTGAAATACCACGGTTTTAATAGCAGCAATAATAATAATAACAATAATCTTTCATTGAACTTGCCAATGAAATCCACTTACCCTTAATATTCTAAAAGGACTGTCACGCAAAAGACAAACTTGTTCCTCCAATGGTTGATCATTTTGTAGTATTGATTCTAATGGCGTTTCAGCGTCTTCTAAAACGTTATTACCTTTGGGACGACTGCGTTCAATTATCATAGAAAGTATCCAAAACTACAGTTAAATATTAAAAGAAAAATTAAATTTATTAATGTAAGTAAAAAAGAGTGTTAGAAATTAAAGACAATGTTATAGAAACTTATGAAATGTTACATTATATTGATGAAAGGTATTGTTGTATGAAAGAAATTATATCTTAAATTTGTTTAAATCAAATCATAAAATGTTGCAAAATTTAAATTTTAAAAGGAAAAACTTGAATGTATGAAACTTCTTGTCAAACAAATGACTTCTTGTCATTTTGATGGACAGTTTCGTAATGTAAAAGAAAAAAATCATCGTATGGATAACAAGTTAAATTGGAAGAAATATGATCAGAAATATTTCAATGTATTGATAAAATTTTTTATCAAAATAACTTAACTGTTCTTCAAAAATT
The DNA here is from genome assembly GCA_963921195.1 of Pegoplata infirma. NCBI lineage: Eukaryota > Metazoa > Arthropoda > Insecta > Diptera > Anthomyiidae > Pegoplata > Pegoplata infirma. The sequence continues at coordinate 29,751,572 of OY992539.1, forward strand.
ACACTGTGCTACAAAAAAACACAAAATCAAATATACTTTTAAAATGAGGTAGTTAAGGTTGTAGGTCTCGTCGAAAAGATCACAAAAATGCTCATCAAACTTGCCAGACACCCTCAAATTTTAAAGTTATTGTCAAAAAACGATTTTTTGGAACTTTTCTCATAAAACCACGTATAACTTAAACATTTTTCAACCGATTTTCAATTTTTCAACTGTTTTAGATAGAAGAAGGATAGGGCTTTTCATGAGTGTGGTCTAAACCAGCGACAGGCAAACACATACTATCATATTTTTCTTTGTGTGTGTAACATGTAGCACTCTCATACTCAATGCACTTAAAGAAACTTATAGAAAAAATAATAACACATTGAACCATTTAAAAAATAAAAAAGATAATAAATGACATTGGTTAAAATGTCTAGCAATATAATATTTTGTGAATAGTGACAAACTAAGCATTTTGGTTTACCAAAAAATGTCCCTTAAACAAGAATTTGATAATAAAATTCATTATTGATTATTTCTCTAAGTATATTTTAAACAAGAAGAGAGGAGAAAATTTTGTTTTTTTGATTTTGTTTAATGAGTGAGAGCATGTAGGTGTGAGAGTAAAAACGCCGCGTAGTGCTTTTGCCTGTCGCTGGTCTAAACATATAAAAACAGATATGTATTGATTTTTTTTAACAATATCAAATTTTTTGTTATTTTTTGAAAATTTTTTGAGTTCATCGATTTTTTTATGTTATAGTTCGTTCAACAACATTTATATTTATAAAAGTATTCTTAAAGAAAATTTAATTGTGAGTACGATGAGCTTTATGCCGAAAAAAATCGGATAACAATTGACAGAGTTGTGATAATTTTTCTAAAAAAGAAAATTAAGATTTTGCTTGAAATTGCCGTTCGGATAACCCAGGCAAAAAATAAGAAAATAAACGAACATACTTAGAGGTCGCGTATCATTATTTTAAAGGTTTTTGGCCTCCTGAATTCGAATTTGAACTTGAAATTGCGCTATCGTATTAAGTTTTTGATATATAAATTTATGTTAAAGATCTCAAAAACCTGACGAGATAGAGAAATTTAAAGGGCAGATTCGAATTCAGAGCGCCAAAAACCTTTAAAAATATTGTACATGACCTCTTATGATAAAATTATTTTTTTTTGCCTGGGATATCTGAACGGCGATTTCCTGCAAAATCTTAATTTTCTTTTTTAGAAAAATTATCACAACTCTGTAAATTGTTACCCCATTTCTTCAGAATAAAGCTTATCGTATTCAGAATCAAATTTTCTTTAAAAATACGTTTATAAATATTTAGGTTGTTAAACGAACTAAAGCAGAAAAAAATCGATAAACTCCAAAAATTTTCAAAAAATAACAAAAAAATTTTATTTTATAGAAAAAAATCAATAAATATCTTTTTTATATGTATAGACCAATTCACACACATGGAAAGCTCCATACTTCTTCTATCAAAAACAGTTAAAATATTTAAAATCGGTTAAAAATTTTCTGAATTACAAAAGGTTTAGTAATGCCTTTATGATACTTGCTTGTTTCAAGTTACTTGTTGCTGCATTTATTAGGGTTTTTCTATGGGAATTTCGATAAATTCAAAATTTTTGGTTTAAGTTATCGAAATTTTTATAGAAAAACCCTAATAAATGCAGCAACAAGTAACTTGAAACAAGCAAGTATCATACGCACTTAAGAAAAGTTCCAAAAAAAAACGTTTTTTGAGAATAACTCGAAAATTTGAGGGTGTCTGGCAAGTTTAATGGGCTTTTTTGTGATCTACTCGACAAGACCAACAACCTATACTATGTCACATCAGAAGTATTTTTTCACTGTAGCACAGTGATATTGACAAGACAAGTCTATGGAGGACACGTTTCATCATGTTGTTGAAATGTTTCATACATTTGAAAGTTTTCAAACTTCGAGGCCTTGTCATGTTCTCCATTATGAATTAAAAATTGCTTATGTACTTATGTTAAATTTACTTTCCTTTAGAGTTTCTTGCTTTCAAGAAATCTGGTAATTTTCAGGAATGAATCGACAACTGTTTCGGGGATTTTCCAAAGTATCCATTATCAGAATTCTTTAGAAAATAAGGTAATACTGTTAGTGCAAAAATATCTAATATACACTAGGGTGGCTCGTTTTTGGACTTTTCTCTCTGATCAAATTCTAATACCCGCCAAAAGTGTCGGTCCCCTAAAGGTAACTCACGTGCAAAATATCACTCCGATCGGAGTTTATCTTCTGTCTCCACTTTGAGCCTCAAAATTGGGGTTTTTGGAAAAAAGGACTTTTTTAAAAAAAAAAATTTAAGTTTTTTTGTTAAAATAATGAAAAAAAATTTTTTGTATAATATTTGATCATAAATACTCAAATATGAAATATAAAGATTTTACGGTATCATTAACCCGTTCAAACTTGATACCAAAAAAAGGCATGATTTTGGGGGCGTTCTCAAAACACCTTTTTTCAAAATTTGAAAATTTTATTAAAAAATTTTAAATATACCATTTTTTTCTTTCTGAATTCATTAAGAACACCTTGGAGAAGAAAAATGTGAAATATGGTGGATATCCGTCGAGCCACTTTTTGGAAATCGCGGGGGGAAGTTAGCGGATTTCAAGGAAATGTTGGTTTTATCAATAATTTGGGTTAATAAAATCTTATAAATTTCATTTTTGGGCAAATTAACTGTTTTTTGGTGTCGTAGCATTCTATTAGATAACTTTAAGTCTGTCATGAAATCTTACCGATCTAGGACGTCTTTAACCCACATTGGCTGGAGGTCAAAAATGACCCCCAAAAGAAATTTGAAGTTTAGAGCTTAAATTTTGTGCTATAAACAAGTATAAAACGGCTTTTGTGTGTTTTACCTCAACTATTATATCATATTAATATATTATCTTTAAAAAAATCGTTAACCCTTCTTTGTAGGGGGTCAAAAATGACCCATTCAATAAAAAATATAAATTTTGTTGATATCAAAAAATTCAAGCACTATGCCGAAAAGTTTTTACCGGGGTCATTTTTGACCCCTGGCCAATGTGGGTTAAAGATATCTTAAACAGGTGAAATTTCAGGGCTGATTTAAAGTTATCTAATAGACTGCCACAAATTAATTTTCTGTAAAAAATATATACTTTTTATTGAATGGGCCATTTTTGACCCCCTACCAAGAAGGGTTAACGATTTTTTTAAAGATAATATATTAATACGAAATAATAGTTAGGGTAGAAAACACAAAAGCCGTTTTATACTTGTTAATAGCACAAAATTTAAGATCTAAACTTCAAATTTCCTGCGGGGGTCATTTTTGACCCCCCGCCAATGTGGGTTAAAGACGTCCTAGATCGGTAAGATTTTATGACAGACTTAAAGTTATCTAATTGAATGCCACGACACCAAAAAACAGTTAATTTGACCAAAAATAAAATTTATAAGATTTTATTAATCCAAATTATTGATAAAACCAACATTTCCTTGAAATCCGCTAACTTCCCCCCGCGATTCCCAAAAAGTGGCTCGACGGATAACCGCCATATTTCACATTTTTCTTCTCCAAAGTGTTCTTAATGAATTCAGAAATAAAAAATGGTATATTTAAAAATTTTTTTTAATAAAATTTTCAAATTTTGAAAAAAGGTGTTTTGAGAACGCCCCCAAAATCATGCCATTTTTTTGGTAGCAAGTTTGAACGGGTTAATGATACCGTAAAATCTTTAAATTTCATATTTAAGTATTTATGATCAAATATTATACAAAAATTTTTTTTTCATTATTTTAATAAAAAAAACTTAAATTTTTTTTTTTTTTTTTAAAAAAAGTCCTTTTTTCCAAAAACCCCAATTTTGAGGCTCAAAGTGGAGACAGAAGATAAACTCCGATCGGAGTGATATTTTGCATGTGAGTTACCCTTAGGGGACCGACACTTTTGGCGGGTATTAGAATTTGATCAGAGAGAAAAGCCCAAAAACGAGCCACCCTAATATACACTAACATTATTATCAAATTTTCTAAAAGATTATGGTGATGGAGAAATCGGAAAATCCCCGAAATGGTCGTCAATTCATTCCTGAAAATGACCAGATTTTTTTATAACAAGAAACACTAAGAGTATTTAATGTGCGAATATCATAATAAAGAAAGTAGAGTTATCAAATGTACTTGTTTTATTAATTTATAATGGGGTACACGAAACGGCCTCGAACTAGAATAAACTCTTTTTCATTGCATACCTAGAAGGTCGAATAAATAACTATTTTTTTTTTATTATTTTTAATAAAAATTAAACAAACTTGTTTTTTTTTTTTTAATTTTGATGACATTTTTCATCATATTGATGAAAGGTCTCGTTTATATGATGAAATTTTTAAAAATAAATGACAGCAGATGTTGAAAACTATTCTTTAACATGAAGCCGTTTTATGGTAAAAATTGTTTAATGAATTTAATTTCATAATATTGATGAATAATCTCGTCTACATGATGACATTTTTAAAATTTCGGACATCAGATGTTGAAAATGTTTATTTTAAGATGAAGCTGTTGTATCAATATCATGAAAACGTTTCAAAACATTTTTATCTTTCAGTTCTCCCACATTAATTTAACTTACCTTACTACTTTGCCTCCTGGTCTTTAAAACATTTTTAACAATTTGTGGTTGTGAATCTACAAGTTCCGGTGCAATAGCCACATTGCCATTATGTAGTCCTTTTAATAATTTTGTCATTTTTAAAGATTTGATGAAATTACTAAATGACATCAATCTAATTTAAGTTGATAATAATATCGCAAATCTGAAAATATTGAAATTAATTTCCGGTGAATTTTTATTAAAGTATCAATTAATTAAAGAGTATTAAATAGCAATTAGTGTCATTAATTTAACTTTGTTTTGTTATCTTGGTTGTGTTTACATATCGTCACCTAAAATGCAAAAGGCTCTAACTAACATTATATTAATTTTACAGGAGAAGCAAAAAACAGTATAGAGTAAAATTTTGAATTTGTTAATAACTTTGTTGGTTTTGATTAAAAATATATCAAAATTAATCACAAAATTATTAAAAAATGTATCTCTATTTGCGTCCATTGGCGATTTCACTTTTCACATGTTTTTAATATTTGGCAATAAAATCGCAAATTTTTATTATGTGACCCTAATTTTTTGTAATGACATGTAGGTTAATAAAATACACCAGAATCAATCAAAATACCGATTTTTAATTTTTTGTTAGTTAGGGCCTTTTGCATTTTAGGTGACGATATATTAGAGTGGAGCGAAAAATCGAATTTGCGAAAATGTTGGAATGTTGAAAATTAGAGGCAAAGTTTATTTTTTTATTTATTAAAAAAGGTCTACAAAGACCTAGCACATACCATTTAAGGTCCTGACCGATAACATTTTATAACGTTAACCAATTTGACAGTTTCATTCCGGTTTCAATTACCATCCAATATCTGTTTTTTTATGACCTACCCCAGATGTGGATCCAAGAATGGGAATAGTGGAAATTTCCCTCCCCCGCTTCGATTTCAAAAAAAGGAAGGAAAAAGAAAACAAGAAATGAAAAACAAAAGTGAAGAAAAACTAGTGTGTAAAAAATTTTTCAGAATCCAAAAAAATGTCTGATATTTGTCTGAGAACCTAAAAAAATTCCTTGAAGAAAAATGTTTCGACTTAAGGGGGGTTTAAACTAAAAACAAGTAGAAAAATTAAATTCGACTTGGTCGAATCTATGAATACCCTCCACAATGTTATCTGATAGTAATTTTCTAAAAAAAAATTTAAAAAATTGCATTACAAATTTTTTATTAGAAATATATATATTATTTTGAGTCAAACTTTCTTTTAATCAATCAAATTTTTTTGAGTGTAAAATTTTTTTGACTGTCAACATTTTTTTGAGTCTGCCATTTCATTAAACAAAAAAATAATAATGTGTACATTTTTTTTTGAGTGTAACATTTTTTTTGAGTGTAACATTTTTTTTTGAGTGTAAATACTTTTTTAGTGTACAATTTCTTTGAGTAACAAATTACTTTGTAAAATATTTTTGTTGTTTTATACCTATAATGTAATACAAAAAAAAACTATTTCACATATTTTCTTCTTTTTATATTATTTTATATTTTCTTCTTTTTATATTAAATTAACATTCAATCATACACATACTTTATTTGATTTTTTCCCGTTACATACAGTTACACTAACAATAACATAACAATAACAAATATTTACTTGTCTAACAACTAAACTGCACCCCACGACAAGAAAACAAACAACAACAAGTTTTATAAAACTGGTATTTCACCATGCTTATAAAACTTGTTTAACGAGTTTTCAACAGTTTAAGGTGAAACAAATCTGAAATTCACTGCTTTGCTTATAACTTTTGAACCACTGAACCGATTTTGCTGAAATTCAAAACCAAACAGCCTCGAGAAACGACAAATATATATGCTAAGCTTCAGCCCCCTCAGGATTGTCTTTCGAAAGTTATAGTGGTTTTAATCTTGTAAATTCGAAAAATACCCTTGCCGAAATTTACTATTTTGCTCATAACTTTTGAACCACTGGACCGATTTCGCTGGATTGCAATACCAACCTGACCCGGTAAATAGAGAACATATATGTCAAACTTCAGGAGCCTCCGTAAAGTCTTTCAAAAGTTAGCGTGTTTTCAACGGACAGACAGACAGACGGACGGACGGACGGACGGACATCGCTAGATCGACTTAAAATCGATCAAGGATCATGAATATATATACTTTATGGGGTCCTAGACCAATATTTCGATGTGTTACAAACGGAATGACAAACTTATATATACCCTCTATCACTAGAGTGGAGGGTATAAAAAACAGCCTTAATGTGAGAAATTTTTAATTTTTTTTTATTTAAAAGATAAATTATTGCTATATTTTTAAAATTTATAACACAAAATTTGGTGAATTCAACTGTAGAATGTTTTTTTTAAAGGACAAAATCGGCTCTAGTTGTACAGCAAAAAATAAGGAACCGAATATGATGAAATATTTTCTAATTTGTAAATTAATTAATTCTTTAGTTCTAAAGCCCCTATGACACTACATTTTTTTTGTATTTTATTTTTTATTAATTGATAGAATGAAACAGCAAAAGAAGAAATGAAAAAGAAACATAAAATAAACAAACAAATAGTGATGATTACTTTCATTTAAATAAAAACCCGCTGAATAAATACCAAAAACCGTCAAAAAAGCAAAAAAGTCGCTTTATTTGATGAAAAACAGAAAAGTTGGCAACACTTAATATCATTAATGCGTAAATGTCAAAAAATATTTAAAATTTTTACATTTTTTTTGACATTTTTTGACATGATAACCAAATTAATCGATAACACAAGAATAAAATTTGACGTTTACTGTTTTTTTTAGTTTGCTTTTACTCTTCACACTTGTTCATGTTTCCTATGGTGATATATTTGCACTGTTCACATAAATTTCATCAATACAAAAAAATGTAGTGTCATAGGGGCTTAACCGTGACCATTTTTTTAAATTTTGACCTATTTTTAATGAAAGAAGAAAAGTAAAGTTTATAATTTTTTTAAGTTTGCTTTAGAATTACATCAATTGATTGTTGCAACAAAAATCAACATTTTTCAAAAAAAAAAATGGCCACGGTAAGTACTAGAGAATTTAATAATCTTCAAATCAAAGTCGGTTCATTAGTTTTGTCAAAATCGGGGATTTTTGCTGTACAACTGCAGCCGATTTTGTCCGTTATATAAGGCATTCTGCAATTGAGTGGCAGCACTGGCAAATCTAGTTGACCAAATTTTGTGTTATAAAATTTTTAAAAATATTCAGGGTATTCACTTCAGAAATTTTTGACCAGTGCAATATTGCAGCTTTTTTTTTTTTAATTTTTAAATAAAATTTTTATTTTTCTATTACCTTTTATATGATGCGTCGTGTCAAGAAAAGATTCGCAATTTATTTTAATATGAATACAATTGCTTCCATTCACAAAAAAACATGCAAATAAAGTTGCAATTTTGACATTGCGCAATTTTGCAAGACTAAAATTTCTGACGTGAATTCTATTATTAATATAGTTTATATTTCAAATAAAAAAAACGGAATTAAAATTGCTTACATTAAGGCTGTTTATTTCATTTAAATCCCCCTTTAATAAAGTATCTATACCAAAAATAAAAATTTTGTAAGAAAAATTCTTTGAATTTAAAAATTTTGTTTAAAAATTTTTTAGCAAGATATATGCATTAAATCTTAAACCTATTTAGAACTGGACAGTTTTTCTATAAAAAAATATCTGAAACAAGAAAACATATAAGTTTTAAACACTCAAAAAACTATGCCACTCTTTGTAGTTTATTTAAAAAGTTTTAAGTTTTGTCGTTTTTAAAAGAAAAAACATTTTTTCAATGTTCAGTTTTTTTCAATGACTATTTTTGTTCTTTGCTTCAAAAATAACAACATAAAAATAATAAAGACTTTCATTAGCATTCAATTTTTAAATTCATTTATTTTTGCTCTGTAAGTAAAAATAAGTGATTCTTCTTTAATTTTTAATGATTTGTGTACGTTATTTTTTTTTTTTTAATTGTTGGTTTTTTTTAAAGAGAAGTTATTAATTTTTACCTACTTGTGTTGGTTATTTTTTGTAGACAAAAAACTCAAAAAATTATTTATAGAAATATAAAAACATGGGTGTATCAAGTTACTTTGGCACGATGGGTAGAGTGTCTGGTCAGAATGTAGTTGATTGCGGGATCGTATCCGTACATTTTAATAAACATTTTTTAAAATTAAATTCAATAGAAAAATTGTAAAAATAACCTACGAAATCATTAATTTTTAATGTTTTCGTAGGTAATGTTTTTTGAATTTGTTGGTAAAAATAACACAACAATCATTAATTTTAAAAGTTTTCGTAGGTTATTTTTTCGAATTTGTTGGTAAAAAAAATGAAAGTGGCGTTATTTTTTAATGTTCAATGTTATCTAATTTAGAAAATTTTATTAAAAGTAAAAAATATATGTTGATGTTTGTTAAAACAAATGAATAATTACTGGGATGGTTTTCAAATGTTTTATCACTTGTTTTAAATATGTTTTTCATTTGTTTTTGCCTACAAAATATTTTGAGTTTATTTGTGTGGGTTTTTTTTGAAAAAAAAAAATTAAAAAAATTATTTATAGAAATATAAAAACATTTTTGTATCAAGTGACTTTGGCATGATGGGTAGACACTCTACCAGAATGTAGTTGATTGCGGTATTGATTCCCCAAAATGTTATTAACAATTTATTAAAAAATAATTTATTAGAAAAATTGTAAAAAATAACATACGAAATCATAATTTTTTAATGTTTTCGTAGGTGATTCTGAGAGTGATTCAAAAAGCATAAACAAATTTTTTTTCCAACATTTTGCTTCCTAAGCACCACAAAAATTTTCAAAATCAATTTTTCAAAAAAAATTAATGGTTGGACATGTCTCTAGCAATAATTTGGCTTTTACAGATTGAAAAAATATCAATTAGTCGACGAGTTATAGCCAAAAAACCATATAAACATTATGCTGAAAATCGGCATTTGACTGAAAAGTTCGAAGGTCGATTAAAAAAAAATTCGAACTAACATACACAAACGCCGCGATAAGGGTCTTCTAATTTAGCCTCTTTTTTCACCCCTCACTCTCAGAAGCAACCTAACTTTTGCTAACCTGAATTTGTTCCACTCTGTTATAATAATTACTTGAAAATTGTATAAGTGGTGTATACTTAATTTTGGAATTGCCTTTAAATAACATTCATTCGCAATGGTGCACAGTGCGTATTCAGTAAGTAGGTACTGGACCGATTGCAGTGAAATTCATAACGGTTATAGCTTACGTAATTTCGTGATTAAGTTTAGACGCTGGACCCCAGCATGTCCAATAAGGGCACCACCAAAAGTGTCCTCAAGTACGACATATTTAGTATACAAACACTTTAGAGCAGCGGTTACCAACCTATGGTACGCGTACCACTAGGGGGCACGCGTTACTGTCCGCAGGGGTACGCAAAATTTTAATAATTTGGACATTCGTTTTAGATTAACTTTTCAATGCTGGTTCCGCATTTAGCTTCCAAAGTTTTCCAAAGGTCAGGTTTTTAAGAAAGTTAAGGTCAAAGATCCAAAAAAAAGTATTTTTGTGCAATGTTTTGCAATATTTTTGGTTGATATTTTCAGATTTGACACTTGTTTTCGACTAACCTTTCGATGCTGATTCCGAATATGGTTCCCAAATGTTTCTATGATGTCAGGTTTTTGAGAAAATGTGTGTCAAAGTACTCAAAAAACGTAAATTTGGGCATTTTTGAGACGGGTTGTGATAGAGTGGAAATTTTGGTACCATTTTGTAAATGGTTCAAAATGCCCTTTTATTGTATATGTCTGCCTTCGTATAAAAGAAATATTTAAAAAAATTAAAAGCATTAAAAGCATTATATTTCCGCCCCCTGTGGTTGGTTTTTTGAACTTTTTTAAGAGTTCAAAAACACGTCCGTTGTTTTAATTTTTGGTGCAGAATCGACTGGTGAAATCAGATTTGCAATATTTTAAGCCGTTTTTGTTCTGCTGAAAAATCAGCTCATAATCCACGTTTTCGGATGAAAAATTTCATTTCACGCAGATCAAAAATTTCAAAATTAACTCTAATATTTATATGTGAAGTTTTTTAACGAAAAGAAAAAACTCGTAGTGGGTACGCGGCTGATAAAATTAAAAATTGGGGGTACGCGAGCCAAAAAGGTTAGTAACCGCTGCTTTAGAGGATTTAAAATCAACAGCTTCAAATGCGTGTAAAAAAAATCTAGCACTGTACTAAAAAAATGCCTAGAGGGGTTTTTTATTTAAAATATCAACTTTTATTTGCTTTTGGTTTCATCCCATTCTGATTCGGGAAGTTCGCTGATCTGAGCACTTTGTGGAAATACGCACCACCCTAATAAACTATAGGTTAGGTTTTAAGTAGAAGCTGACGCTAGTCGTAGACTCTGAGTTCCTAATCTATTGAGTCTATAAATTTTCATATATTTTATTGAAAACCATTACGAGCACGTGTCAATTTCAAATGATTCACTTTATTAAAAAACAGGTTTTTAAAAAGTTGGTTTAATCAAACATACATATTAAAAACAGAAAACACTAACCTATTTTCCTTTTTCTATTAATTTATTTTTAACGCAAAGTGTTAATATGGTGTTTAGATAACCGTTATATTGATACTGACTACTGTTTGTATAACTCACTAACAAATTATACTGAATTAGTGAAATTCTTGCACAATAATATGTTTCATATCATTTTTGGAATTTCGTACATTATTTTTTTTATTGAAAAGTTATAATTTGTCATGACACACGTTAAGACAGACATGTGAGTTTATAACCCTTCAGCTACAATTTTAAATGACTCCCTGAGGATGACTCCCAAACCTAAAATTCTGTCCGCAACAAATAAAACTTTCATTTATCTTTGAATACAATGTTTTCGTTATTGTTTTTTTGGGTGAATTTTTCTGAATTACAGACGGCATATTGTGCACTCGTTATTAAGGTGTTATTGTTTTGTGTCCCTCCCTAACTCTAATATGATTATAAAAATAGTTAATTTAATTTTTTATTTTATCATAAAATTTAGCATGTGCTTGATTTTTTAGATATGATAAAAGTGTGATATTTATTTTATGACACTTTTTTTATGAGCATGTAATGCTATTCAAATGTAAGTGTAAATTTGCAACACTCATTGAAATGTGTTAGTTACAGTTTTGCTGCTATTTAACAGGGTGATTAGTTTTTTGTAACTTCCTGAACGAGTTTTTTTACTAGACAAAAAAGTGAATCCAAAAGTAAAATATCAACCCGATCGGAGCATCTCATCGGTCTACAAAAATATTTAAAGTTACATACTCGGTTTTACGAGAAAGTACAAGATCCCAAATATTAGTTAGATTCGTGTCGGTGGAGTTGAGATTCCACAATCCCCTCATGCGAAATTTTTAGGAGTGATTTTAGACAGTAAGTTCTCTTGGAAAATGAGGGTAGGTTAGGGATGTGGGTGCCCAACTATTTCTTTGATTTTTTGAGACTTCGGGGAGGCATTTGGAGTACGATTTTTCATTTACAAAAACAAAAAAAAATTACAAATTTTCTATTAATTTTTTTTTTTTGTAAAAAAACATGTTTTTTCGGAAAAACCGTTTCAATACCGGTACCGAAGGAAAAGGTTTTTGGATACCGGTATCCGATACCAAAACTGAGTTTCGGTATTGGTATTGGTACCGGTATTCAAATTAAAGGGTTTTGAAACGGATAACGGTATTGAAAAGGTATCGATTGCCAACATTGCTTAGAAGTGCTCTCAAAAAAAAATTATTAAAAAACACACAGTTTTTCATTTTTGCCACAGAATTGGTTATTTAAAAAAAAATAAACCGGTTAAACCGACCTAAAAACACCGTTTTTTCGAATAACCGAATTTGAATAAAAACCGAAACCGGCGGTGTTTTTGAAAATGAAAAAACCGGTCCACCGGTTTTCGGTTTTGGATACTCTAAGTCAATGGTTCCCAACCTTTTTCGGGCCATGCCCCACTTTTAAGTTAAAAAAACTAAAATGTCCCCCCTAAACTCAAGAAAAATTTGTAAATTTTTCAAATTTGTAAATTTTCAAATTTGTTTTAAAACTCAAAATTTACTTGTACAACAACCAAATAATTTAACTAAAATAATTATTTTTTTAGTTTTTTTGCTTAAAAATTTGCTCGTTGCCCCCCTGAAGCATTCAAATTGCCCCCCAGTGGGGCGAGAATTAAAGGTTGGGAACCATTGCTCTAAGTGATACCGTTTTTTTATAAGTAGTTATAGTTATATATAAAAAAATCGAAAAACACGCCTATTGTTAATTTTTTTTTTTTTTACTTTAGAAAATTTATAACCACTTCAAAAGGGCATTGTGGAGGGTATCAATAAATTCGGCAATGGGTCGAATTAAACTTTTTTACTTGTTTATTTTTGTGTTTTTCTATCACCGCCCCGTAAACAGGGGGTTATCTGTACTACTATCATCATTGGCATCATCACCAATATTAGTTGGGTTATACAATCCATAAGAGACTCAATTTAAACAATAATTACACACATATGTACAATCGTAGATGCATTTATATACACATATGTACGTATATCAGAAAGGATATCAATAGAAAGTCAATGACTTGTGTCTTTTATAAATCATTTTTATTGCTCAAGAGCAAAACAAAAAAAATAAGACAAGAAAATTGTAAAATATATAAAACGAAATTAAAACTGTTTAATTTGTGGTAATAAAATTAAATTTTATCCTCAAACGGAATACTATTTTAAGCATAAATACGGTGCAATGTTACGTGTTGAGGTTTTGTTAGATTTGTTAAGGATTTAAGTGCACTTAAAATAATAACTCTGTTAAATAACAGAAAAACTCTGCTTATTTCACAGACTACACCATACTTTTTCAGCTAGCAACATTTCTTGGTAATTTTACTAAAAAAATCTGTAAAATGATTTCGACAAAAAAAAACTGTTACTTTACAGAGTTTCTAGTAAAATATTGGTTAAATGAAATACAATTTAGCAAAGAAAAACTCTGTAAATTTATATATATCAGTCTTTATCAAACCGTGGTTGTGAATAGACATATACTGCGCTATATTAGCAAAACTTTTTTTCTTTATTTAAACAAACAAAAACAAAAATTTCAAACAAACAAACGGATTAAAATTCCAATATTGGGATTAGTGATTTTAACAAAAAAAAAAAAAACAAACAAATTACAAACTTTATAATCTGTTGTTAGTTGTTGCTACTTCAAGCAACAACTAAACAACTAACATGCCTACTCTAAGTGAAGAAGATAGTGATGATAATGTTAACGAAGTTATTTGGCAGCAAGTACCAGGCACAACAAATAAACGCAAATTAATAACTTCACCTAATATTCAGCACAATAAAAGAATCAATTTATCAGACGAACCAAGTACTTCAACTCAAAATCGATTTGATGTCCTAAAGGAAAAGGAAGGAGATAAAGAACCAGAAGGAAATGCCGAAAAAGAAGATTCATCAGAAAAGCCACCACCAATTTACATTCCAAATGTATCAAATATAAGTATGATGATTAAATCTATAAGTAGTGAAATACCTTGTTCTGATTTTAATTATAAATCTATGAAAGACAACCAAATTAGATTAATGATAAAAAATAGTGATTCATTCAGAAAAACTGTCAAATATTTAGAATTAAAAAACATAAGTTTTCACACATATCAACTGAAACAGGAACGAGCTTATAGAGTAGTCATTAAGGGTATTCACCATTCGACATTACTTACTGATATTAAGGCCGAACTTATTTTGTTAGGATATCAAGTTAGGGATGTAGTCAATGTTAAAAGTCGTATAACGAAACAACCACTGTCAATGTTTTTTGTAGACCTTGAACCTCACCCTGATAACAAAAACATATTTAACATAAAATACATAGGTAATGCAATCGTATCAATTGAAGCTCCAAAGAAAACTGATGATTTGGTCCAATGTTATCGGTGTCAGCAATTTGGTCACACAAAATCTTATTGCAGGAAACCATTTCGATGTGTAAAATGCGGTTCGGAACACTCCACAGCAAGTTGTACGAAAGACATAAATACTCCTCCCAAATGTTTACACTGCCAACAGACACATACAGCTAATTACAAAGGATGCAATACTTATCAGCAATTATTGCACCAAAAAAAAACTTCAAATCCCAGAAATCAATACCAATCGAGAAATGAACAAATTCCAGTTAATTCAAGAGAGTTTCCCCATTTAAATGAAAACAGCAATGCTAATGGTAACAACAACAATCCCGGTGATGATTACATTTCATACTCACAAGCAGTTAGAGGTAATGGCAACAATACTGAATCTAGACTTTTGGAGAGACTAGAACGTATGATGGACAAAATGTTTGACATGATGTCCCAAATATTAATGAAACTATGCAAATAAACCTAAGAATCGCAACATGGAATGCAAACGGTGCATCCAATCATAAAAGGGAAATTCAAATTTTTCTCTCTTCGCAATATATTGATATTTTATTAATTTCAGAAACTCATTTCACTGAGAAAACTTATTTTAATATTAGGGGTTACGACCTAATACAAGCAAATCATCCCGATGGTACCGCTCACGCCGGTTCTGCAGTATTAATAAAGTCTTCCATAAAGTTTGAGACAGTGGATTCTATAATATCATCATCAATTCAGGCTTGTGGCATTAAAATAAAATGCAACAACAATGATGTTGCCATTTATGCAATTTATTTTCCACCTCGAAACACCATATCTCTTGAGAATTATGAAAACTTTTTTAACAAACTTGGTTCACGCTTCATTGTTGGTGGTGATTTCAATGCCAAGCACATCTGGTGGGGTTCTAGAATTAACAACCCTAAGGGAAAAGAATTATATAAGTGCATAATTAAACACAATTACAAAGCAATATCAACAGGTAAACCTACGTACTGGCCAAGCGACCCATGTAAAATCCCTGATTTATTAGATTTTTTTGTTTGCTCTGGTATACCAAGTAACTTTTTAGACATTTTAGATTGTGATGATCTAAGTTCGGATCACACGCCAATTATACTTAATTACAACACAGATATACAAACTGTTTCTAGAGTTTGTAAAATCATTACACCAAAAACAAATATTACATCATTTCAACATTGGATGGATACAAATTTGCAACTAAATATTTCGCTTAAAACAGGTGATGAACTTGATATGGCCGTTGAACAATTTACAAGCATAATCCAGGAAGCTGCACTTATTTCTACGCCGCAAACAACCCCACAGAATGGAAATAATGTTATAATTTCTGCTGAAATTAGAGATTTAATTAGAAATAAAAGAAGACTTCGAAGAATTTGGCAATTAAGTAGGAATCCAAGAGACAAGACAAATTTTAATAAAGCGACCAGTCATCTTAAGAAACGCATAGCTGAAACTAAGAATGCAAATTTAGCAAACTTTTTAAGAAATTTAAGTGCAACCAATAATAATGATCACAGCTTATGGAAGGCAACGAAATATCTAAAAAAACCGACTACAAGAGATGTCCCAATAAAAAGACCTGACGGAACATGGTGTCGTAGTAGCAAAAATAAAGCTGATGAATTTGCTGATCATTTGGAAACTATATTTCAACCAAATTATTTTAACAACAATAGTGAAGAATCTAATATTATAACTTTTTTAGAAACTCCTTGCCAAATGGATCTCCCAATAAAATCGTTTTCACCAAGAGAAGTTCTAGATGAAATTACTAAACTCAATAATTTTAAATCGCCTGGATATGATAAAATTGATCCAATAGTAGCAAAATCCCTTTCAAAAAAAAGCTTATTGTTTCTTACGTTAATATATAACTCAATATTAAGACTGTCGCATTTTCCATCTCAATGGAAACATTCTGAAATAATAATGATACCTAAGCCTAATAAGCCTGAACACATTATATCATCTTATAGACCAATTAGTTTGTTACCAACATTCTCAAAAATTTTTGAAAGATTATTTAGTAGTAGAATGTTACCCATTATTGAAAATAAATGTATAATCCCAGACCATCAATTTGGCTTTCGTCATAAGCACGGAACGCCGGAGCAATGCCATCGACTAGTGAATGTAATAACAGACACATTTGAGAGAAAATTATACTGTTCTGCAGTATTTTTAGATGTCAAACAGGCCTTCGACAAGGTATGGCATATAGGTCTTTTATATAAATTAAAAAAAGTTTTACCAACACCATTTTATCTTCTCCTTAAATCATATTTGGAAGACCGAAAGTTTTATGTTAAAGTACGCGATGATAAATCAAAAATATGTGAGATCAACGCAGGAGTCCCACAAGGAAGTGTATTGGGTCCTGTTTTATACACCATATACACATCTGACATTCCAGTAACTAGTGATATCACAATAGCCACATATGCAGATGATACTGCTATACTAGCATCAACTACATCACCTAATGAAGCATCTAACTTAGTTCAAGACTGTTTAAATGAATTGCAACAATGGTTAACAAAATGGAAGATATGTATTAATACTGAAAAATCAAAACACATCACTTTCAGTTTAAGGAAAGAAGAGTGTCCATCATTGTACATCAACGGTTCTCAAATACCTAAAGCTCAATCCGTTAAATACTTAGGCATGCACCTTGATCAACGTCTGACATGGAAAAAACATATATCTGCAAAAAGAGAGCATCTAAACATAAAAACAAAACAAATGTGGTGGTTATTAGGATCTAAATCCCAGTTAAGCATGGAAAACAAAGTAATTCTTTACAAATGTATCTTAAAACCGGTGTGGACATATGGCCTTCAGTTGTGGGGCACAACAAGCAACTCCAATGTGGAAATATTGCAACGTTATCAGTCAAAAACGCTACGTGTTATTGCAAATGCTCCATGGTATATGACAAACAGACAAATTCATAGAGATCTCAATGTTCCATTTATTAGGGATGAAATAAATAAATTTAGCACCCGATATTTAGACAGACTTAGTAATCACAATAATATATTAGCAATTTCTTTACTAGACGAAACGGAGGAAATTAGGAGGCTAAAACGACATCACGTTTTAGACCTACCATTCAGGAAATAAAAATTAAGATTGTAGTTTAAACTTAATATTAAAAATATTGTAAAAACAACCCTCACTAATGATAAAAGTATGAACACAAAATTTTAGTATTAGTTTATTAAGCTTACTGAAGCTTAATAACTTATGTTAAGTTAATTTATGTGATCACATTTACTAAATATTGTAAAATAGATTGTAAATAAATATCTTCAAAAAAAAAAAAAAAAAAAAATTTATATACACTCAAAATAATAACTCTGTAAAATACTCTGTAAAATGACTGTAATCTCAATTCAACAGATATTTGACAGAGTTTTCTGTCAAAATACAGATTAAAGAAAATGCTTTGTATTTTGTTGTGACAAAAAAACAAAGATTCATCTGTTATATTACTTTTAATTTTGTTATCTTAATTTTACAGATAATTAACAGAGGTTTTTGCTAAAATACAAATTTAAGCGAAATACTCTGCATTTTTTATAACCACAAAACTAAGTTTTATATGTATTTTTACATATTCTATGTAATCTTAATTTCATAGTTATAAGCAGGGTTTTCTGTAAAAAACACCAATTTGAACTGTATTTTTTTTGAGAAAATGTTAAAAAAGTACCAAAAATTTTTTTCAAAAATCTTATAAAAATTTTACAAATAACATATACTACTATTTTACAAAACTCTGTTTACAGAGTTTTTTTCTGAAAAATTTGGGTTGCATCAAATGCATTTTACAAATATATGTAAATTTACAGAGTTTTTCTTTGCTAACACAGATAAAAATGAGTTGTTAGATCAAGCACGAAATACACCAGGTTGAGCATTATTTTAATTCAAAGTCAGCTAATGAAGAAAAATGTTGAATCAAGCACGAAAGTTGTAGGTCAGTCATTGACTGATCCTTGATTAAACCAATGCTTGATTTGAGTTATTTGTTAATTGTTATTTTTCTGTTATTTTTGATTAAACCAATGCTTGATTTGAGTGAGCGGTTAATCAATAATTTTTCGTTATTTTTGATTAATCCAATGCCTGATCTGAGTGAATGGTTAATCAATATTTTACAGTTGTAGTGTTTTTTGTCAGTCTTTTGTTTAAATTTTTTTTTTGTGCTTTATATTACTACTTACTATTTTTTTTTTCTTCGTCTTGTGTGCGTGAAAGAACACTCAAAAGAAAAACTCTGTCAAAAAATCTGTAGAACGACTTTCAATTTGAATTAGCAATCTTTTAGCAGATTGTTCTGCTGATAAGGATAAATAACAGACATTTTACTATGTTTATACTGATTTTGTTTGCTGAATTTCATTATTTTTTCAAGAAATTTCTTTATATAAAAAAAAACAGAACAGATTGTTCTGCAGAAATTATCAGATTGCTCTGCTGAAATCAGCAGATTGTTCTGCTGAAATTAGCAGATTATTCTGCTAAAATCAGCAGATATTTCTGCTAAAATCAGATTTCTCTGCTGTCGAACAACACACATGTTTAATAACTAAAACGCCAGATAAAAGTATAAGCTTCCGTAGCGTAGTGGTTAAGAAGTGTACTTTCAAATAGGAAGGTGGCGAGTTCGATGCTGGCCGGCGGCGTATGTTTTTTTTTTTTTGTTATATTTATTTACCTCTTATGACAGATATTTAGCAAACCGTGTCTGCTAAAATCAGCAGATTTCTCATATGGCTCAAAATGTGTGTATTTTTTACCAGATTTTTCTGCTGATTGGACACAGAATTTATTTTGAGTGTACTTTTCTATTTGGCTACTAACGAAAACTAAAACAAAAAACGCAACAGCGTTCATCGCATTGTTACTCAAAGCCTACTATGATGAGTTTTTTTGTTTTTGTGAATTTTTCAGATTTGAGCAAATGGTTTATTGATTCAAGTAAAATTTAATTGAATGTAAAATTTTAAGCTGAGCAAATATTTAATTGTTTTTTTCCATTGAATATTTTTTTCTGTGAAATAGTATTTTATTTAACCAATATTTTACTAGAAACTCTATAAATTAACAGTTTTTTGAGTTTTATAGTACAGAGTTTTACAGAGTTTTATAGTAAAATTACCAAGAAATGTTGCTAGCTGAAAAAGTATGGTGTACTCTGTTAAATTAGCAGAGTTTTTCTGTAATTTAACAGAGTTATTATTTTGAGTGTATTTGTAAAATGCATTTGATGTAACCAAAATTTTACAGAAAAAAACTCTGTAAATTTACCGAGTTTAGTAAAATACATGTTTTTTGTAAAATTTTGTATAAGATTTTTGAAAAGATTTTTTTTGGTACTTTTTTAACATTTTCTCATAAAAAAATATAGATAAAATTTTAGTGTTTTTACAGAAAACTCTGTTTTTAACTATGAAATTAAGATTACATAGAAATTAGTATAACTTAGATAAAACTTAGTTTTTTGGTTATAAAAAATACAAAGTATTTCGCTTAAATCTGAGTTTTAGCAGAAAACTCTCTAAATTATATGTAAAATTATGATGACAAATTTAAAAGTAATATAACAGATGAAACTTGTTCACAACAAAATACAAAGTATTTTCTTGAAATCTGTTTTTTGGCAGAAAACTCTGTCAAATATCTGTTGAAATTAGATTACAGTCATCACATTGTATCTTACAGAGTTATTATTTTGAGTGTAGAGATGGGATTGTGAGTACCTTTTCAATCACACGCTCACGAAATAAAATGTTTTATCACACACGATCACGAACGAAACTTTTTTTTTTGCTCACGCAGAAAAAATTTTAACGCTCATGAAATAATCACGAATTGAAAAATATATAAATTTGCTAATCTTTTACCCCCATAATATGGTATCACAGTATGCGGATACCGCATTCAACTGCCGTTCTATCTTTAAAAATAACACCATCCGACAAAATTCAAATTTTGGCTGTACACATGAACCGGACTAAAAAGTTCTGAGAGTACGGCCGAAAATAAAATACCCGTGTCTCGCAGTTTTTATACCCTCCACTCTAGTGTTAGAGGGTATATATAAGTTTGTTATTCCGTTTGTAACACCTCGAAATACCTCGATGGATTTTAAGACGATCTAGCGATGTCCGTCCGTCCGTCCGTCTGTCTGTCTGTTAAAAACACGCTAACTTTTGAAAGACTTTACGGAGACTCCTGAAGTTTGGCATATAGGTTGAACGTTAACCTGGTAAGGTTGGTATTGCAATCCAGCGAAATCGGTCTAGTGGTTCAAAAGTTATGGGCAAAAGACTGAATTTAAGCAAGGGTTTCTCGTGAATTTACGAGATAAAACACACGCTTACTTTCGAAAGGCAATTCTGAGGATACTGAAGCTTGGCATATATATTAGGCGTTCCCATAGTCTGATTCATATTGAATTTTAGCCAAATCGGTGCAGTAGTTCAAAAGTTATTAGAAAAACCGTGAATTTCACATTAGTTCCACCTTAAATTCATGAGTTAAAAACCCGTTAAACATGTTTTAAAAACATTGATAAGTCACAAAAATATTTTACAACGTATTTTTCTCACTTAAAAATATTTTACACTAAAAAAAAAAACTTTAAAAAATTTTACACTCAAAAAAGTTACACTCAAAAAAAAATTTAGTAAATTATTTTTTTTTTTTTTCAAAAATTTACTGCCACTTAAAACCCAGCAAAAATAAATCGAGATTTTGGCGACACAGCATCTTTTTATAGCATACCGAAGCGCATCCAAAGAGCGCTCTTGAGGATGCAGTAAAAGTAAGGGGGAAAAATTTAAGTTTTTTGTTAAGATTTTTTTATATAAAACTTAAAATATAAAATTATATTTTGATAAAATTTCAAACATGCTTTCCTTTCAAATATATTTAACACTTTTTGAATAAAAAACCATGAGTTTTGAACAATTTGATTTCACTGCATCATTATTGCGCATTAATCAGCGCTGCAAAGAGTGCATCAATCATAGCACCTTTAACACATTTTGAATGAAAAAAAAATGAGTACACCATTTTCACTTTAGTTTCAGAAAATACAAATTATATTACAAAAAATGTCCAATCATATTTTAGACTCTCCAAAATATCCAATTATATATCAAAAATTTCCAATACCCGAGTAAAAAAGAGTTATATATATCCGTGACAAATTAGATCCTAAATATGGTGGACACAATTGTTTCAAATATTATCTTCGGTTATCCTACAAGATCTGAACAAATAGTCTCATATATAATATGATACGTAAAATGGGTCTATCTGGTTTTATCAGTTTGATCCGGATTGATACAATATAAAATAAATTGAGACTATAAGACATAAATATATATGGTTAGATATTGCTTTACATAAAGAACATATTTTTGTATACAACGTTATATAAAGTGCATATGATTATATATAATGGTATCCAACTTATATGACGTTATAAGGAACAATATATGATCAGTAGAGTGTCCCTTATTTTGGAAATGTTGGAAATGTTGAGACGGTACCCCCTTATTTTTTTCCTTTTAACTAAAAAATAACTCAGGAAAAATTTTACGCCCCTACGACCACGCCTTCCCTACGCGACGGGGCCGTAAAGAGCGGGGCCTTAAAAATCATTTTTTTTTGTTATTAATTATAATATTACTTGATTAGCTTATTCACGACAAAAAAATTGATTTTGGTGGGATGAGGCTTTCAGTTCTAAAAAATTTTTCGAAAAAAAAAATTTAGAGCTTTTGGGGTCCTACAGTAAAAATTTTTTAAAAAATATTTTTTTTTAGTTTTGACAAGCAACCGTTTTAGTTGAATTGTTGCTTTTAATGATATATTTTCATAAAAAAATATTATTCCTATCTGTGACATCTTTATCGTGATCTAAAAAAGGGTAAAAAATGCATTTTTGATGTTTTTCGATACACGATCAAGATGTCACAGATATGAATAATATTTTTTTATGAATATATATCATTAAAAGCAACATTACAACTAAAACCGTTGCTTGTCAAAACTAAAAAAAAAAATTTTTAAAAAATTTTTACTGTAGGACCCCAAAAGCTCAAAATTTATTTTTTCGAAAAATTTTTTAGAACTGAAAGCCTCATCCCACCAAATCAAATTTTTTGTCGTGAATAAGCTAACCAAGTAATATTATAATTAATAACAAAAAAATTAAAAATCAAAAAAAAAATTTTTGGTTTGTATGGAAAAATGATTTTTTAGGCCCCGTTCTTTAAGGCCCCGTCGCGTAGGGAAGGCGTGGTCGTAGGGGCGTAACATTTTTCCTGAGTTATTTTTTAGTCAAAAGGAAAAAAAATTAGGGGGTACCGTCTCAACATTTCCAACATTTCCAAAATAAGGGACACTCTAATGATCAGTCATAATGGTTTTAAATTATATTTAATCGTATCAGTTTTCTCCAACTGATATAATTATATAGACCCAATTCACGTATCATATTATATATAAGGTTATCCCGCTAGATCATAAAATATACCCGTACACAGAAAAAAATAAAAAAAAATTTTGAGTAAATTTTTAATACTATTGAGTAAAAAATTACTCAATTTTCCACCAGTAAACGATTTAATAGTATTGAGTAAACTTTTAATAAAAAATTATTAAATGCTTAATAAAAAATTTGAGTAAATTATTAATTCACACAATTAAATCTTTACTTAAAATTTTTTAATATTTTTAAGTAACTTTTTAATTGTGTCAAGTAAAAATTTACTCAAAATGTATCAAATTATTTTTTTTAAAAAGTTTAAAAAGTTTCTAATTTTTTTTCCAAAAAAATTGCTTTTACAAACTTTACCAAATATACTTATGTCTTCAAAGTAAAATTTTATAAAGATGATTTCAAACTTTCATATACAGCTGCGGTCAAAAAAATAGCACCAGGATAAAACAAAATTTTCTTCGTTGGTTTTTTTTTAACAATTTCAACTTATGCCACTGAAAACGTGTCATAAGATACTTACAAGAGTATGAAACAATATTACATAAGAAAAGGCTAATTTGGTTTTTTATTTTATCAAAAATTTTCAGAGTTTTTAAAAAAACTTCAAAAAGACACAGTCAAAAAAATAGCACCACAGTACTTTTTCTATTAAAATTAAATTCTTAAATGTGAAAAACGAATGCATTATGAATTCAGTATTGTTTTGATATCTTTAAATATTAAAAAAAAAATTTGTCGAGTGCTCATTGTTGACAATTTCCCTTTGTACAACGTTTTTGTACCGAATTCGCGAGATTTTGGGATCTTTAATTTGAAATTAAATTCCAGATTTGCTGAACAGCCACCCAAAGGGCTTTATTACAAGTTGGTTGTATTCAAGGCACTCCCTTCTCTATATCTGTCCATTAACTATCGATTTGATCTAGATCTGGGGACTGACCAGGCCATTCCATCACGTTTACTTTATTGTCCAGAACCAATTTTTTGCCAATTTCCCGTCATGCTTTGGGTAATTGACGTGCTAAAAGACCTAAATTAGTGGCATTTGCTCAGAAACTTATGGTAACATTACTTTCTGGAGTATATAAACGTTAAGTGTATATCCACGATTGTCCTAGCCCAATATGTGAGCCATGGTCCAATATATGAAACCCACTCCACAGTAGGAAAATATCCCCCACACCATAAGCACCATTTTAAGTTATTTTTATTTCGAATTTTGGATTGAAATCCGCGTTATAGGGTCTTCTGAGATATGTTTGTGATATCATGTCTCCAAATAAAACAACAATAGATTCATTTGTCCATAGAACATTGATCCACTTTTAAGCTGGTCATTCTGAGTTACTGTTAGCAAACTTCAAACGACTTGCAGCATGCTTAAGTGAGAGTAGGCGCACTTTTCCGAATCTACAAGCGTTAATGTTGTTGTTTTGTAATCTTTAGCGAACATTTTCGCCATTTGCTGTCCTTTTTTAGCTCTGGAGCTGCCGTAGATGGGGCTTTCTTCCATTGTCTTTACAAACACCTAGCCACTAATGGTGACAAACATCGCTTGTGACTAAGTTTTTCAAGCTCTAAAGTTAATTTTGTTGAATTTTCAATAATTTATAAGCGCATCCAACCAATTTTCCTATTTCAGTATATGCTTTATGTACAGAAATCATATTTTTTACAAAAGCACGTTTTTGAGGAGTGTAATTCCTTCCACGTCATATTTTTATGAAAATAAATGTCAAATTTTGTAATGAATTAAATTTTTTTATAAATAAAAACTATCTTTCTTTAATATTTAACACTTTTATTTAAATAATTAAAACAATATTAATTTTTTTAAAGAAATTTTGTCATTCGGTGCTATTTTATTGACTGCACTGATTCAGAGTTTTTCAAAATATCGATCATTAAAAAAGAACCGTCCACAATTTATAGTAAATTTTCTAGAGTGAGAAATATTTTATTTTGTTTAAAAAAACTTTTTTTTTTAACTAATTTTTGAAAAAAAAAAAATAATTTACTAAATTTTTTTTTGAGTGTAATTTTTTTTTTGAGTGTAAAATTTTTTTCGAGTGTATTTTTTTTTTTTCTTTTAGTGTAAAAATATTTTTGAGTGACAAAAATGCGTTGTAAAATATTTTTGTGACTTACCAATGTTTTTAAAACCTGTTTAACGGGGTTTCAACACGTGAATTTAAGGTGAGGCGAATCTGAAATTTACGGGTTTGTTAATAACTTTTGAACCACTGGACCGATTTGGCTGAAATTTATAACGAACCGGATTAGTGGAACGAAAAAAATATATGCCACACTTCAGCACCCTCAGAATTGCCGTTCGAAAGTTACCGTGTGTTTTATCTCGTAAATTCCAGAAAAACCCTTGCCGAAATTCACTCGTTTGCTTATAACTTTTGAACCACTGGACCGATTTCGCTGGATTGCAATACCAACCTGACCAGGTGAATGCCCAACATATATGCCAAACTTCAGGAGCCTCCGTAAAGTCTTTCAAAAGTTAGCGTGTTTTCAACAGACAGACAGACAGACAGACAGACAGACGGACAGACGGACGGACGGACGGACGGACGGACGGACGGACGGACGGACGGACATCGCTAGATCGTCTTAGAATCGATCGAGGATCATGAATATATATACTTTATGGGGTCCTAGACCAATATTTCGAGGTGTTACAAACGGAATGACAAACTTATATATACCCTCTATCACTAGAGTGGAGGGTATAAAAACAATAAACTAAATGAGAATTCAAAACACCAAGAGAAAAAAAAAATAAATAAAAAAAATATTAAATTTGTATTAAATTATTTACTCAAATTTTATTTTCAATTTTTGAGTAAATTTTTAATTGCGTCAATTAAAAAATTACTCAAATTTTTTTTAAAAAATTAAACAAGTGATTACTCAAATTTGTTTCCTCCATATTTTTTTCTGTGTAGATAATTATTAAAGTAATTGTATCCGCCATATTTGGTATATAATTAGTCATAAACTTTTTTTCTTTTTTTACTAGGGTATAATTGAAAATTTTTGAAATGTAATTAAGCATTTTTTGGTTATAAATGGTAATATCTGAAATATAAATGGAAGTTTCTAAAATATAAAATGAATTTTCGAATTGTAATTGGAAATTTTTTAAATGTAATTATATCTCTTAGGCAATATTTCCTCCAAATGCTTGCAGGGAGTCAACTGATTTTCAGAATTAGTCAATTGAACAGTTCATGCGAATAGACCATTTGTATAATTTTACAAATGACGATAAAAACACAGGAAACGGTTAAAAATAATTTTTTTTGTGAACTTTTTTGCATTAATGGATTAATGCATTATGAAAAATGTAGAAAAAAATATTAGTTTTTAGCCGTTTACTGCGTTTTTATCGTCATTTGTAAAATTATTCAAATGGTCTATTCGTCCTTATTCGCATGAACTGTTCAATTGTATTTAAGATTTTCAAATTGTATCAGAAATAGTCAAATGCTCTTCATCTTTATTCTGCTTAAATAGATCTAAAAAGATACATGAATTCACTGCATCTTTATAGCGATGTATTCATAGATTGGAGGGTATTCATAGATTCGGCCAAGTCGAATTTAACTTTCCTAACTTTACTAAATTTTTTGCAACCTCCCATTTTATGAGAATTCCTAGTAAAAATTACGAGCTTTTTTGTTTTTTTACAAACTTTTTTGTTATCATTTTTATAAGGATTTTGTTATCATTTTAAAGGATTTTTAAGGCTTAAAGAATAGGAATAATGGAACACCCAAAATATTTTGTTAGTTTTTTACATAAGTTGTTTTGTGGTCAACAACATTTATGTTTCAGTGCTTAATATATGATTTTACTTAGGCTGCGTTTAAATATTTTTGATTTCAAAAAATATGCACGAACATGGAGTGTTCCTCTATCGTTTTAAATTCCATCTTAATTATAATGATGAAATTTATAATTTCACAACCTTAGAAAAAGATCCCTGAAAATATACATACAATAACAACACACACACATACTTACAGTTTATTATCTTTTATTTGTGGGTTGTAACGAACAATTCATGATGTATTTTTTTTTATTTTTTATAGGGTTTCATTAAATAAATTAAAGCAATGACATTTTAATATCCACTCAACATTTGACACAATTACTTTTCAGATATTTTGAACATACGATATTCTGAATACATCCCAGCAAAAAAAAAGTGCGTGTAAAGAGGAGAAAACGAAGTTATTTTTCTGACTCTACCTTCCATAACAAAAAACAAGTATCAAAATTATTATCTGTCAAGGTCGACCTTTTAAAACTCCTACACCAGTACACAGTGGGACTATTTTTTTTTTTAAATAATTCAGCCATTAAGTAAGTACTGGACTGATAGTCATGAAAGTTGGAAGTTGGAGTGGTTAACATTTTTATACCCTCCAACCACAGTATGGGGGTATACTCACTTTGTCATTCCGTGTGTAACGCATCGAAATATCGGTCTAGGACCCCATAAAGTATATATTTTATTGATCAGTGATCGATTCTAAGACATTCTAGCGATGTCCGTCCGTCCGTCCGTCCGTCCGTCTGTCCGTCTGTCCGTCTGTAGAAGACACGATACAGTCCAAAATAAAAGAGCTAGACTTCCGAAGTTTGGCACGAATATGTCTTATATTCCTAGGCAGGTTAAGTTCGGAGTTGGGCAAAATCGGACCAAGGGGGAAAAAGTTCCCCCTTGGAGAACTAAACCAACCTAAGAAAAAACGCATTTTTTGCAGGGTTTTTTGTACTTTTGCTAAGCAAATGCAACTTTCTTATCTCAGAAGAAGTTCAAAATCGCAAGGGGGATGTGCCCCCTAACGTCACCCACCGACCCCCCCCCAAAAAAAAAAAAAAGACGCCCCTGATTTTTTTTTTTTTTTACATTTTGGAGGGTATAAAAGATTCGGCACAGCCGAATGTAACACTCTCACTTGTTTTGTTTGTAATCAGATTTTTAAAAAATTATATTTTTATTAGGTTTATTCTAGCTCGAGGTCATTTTCTTTTACTAACTAAAACTATGATATTCTCATGAAACAATTCTCAAGAAAATTATTTTTCTATTTTAAATTTATTTATGTTGGTAATTTTTGCAAGACTTGCGTGTTTCGAAATTTATCAGATTTCATTGTCAAGACTATTTGGTAAATATAAAACCTCTTCATTAAA
Organism: Pegoplata infirma; assembly: GCA_963921195.1. Lineage (NCBI taxonomy): Eukaryota > Metazoa > Arthropoda > Insecta > Diptera > Anthomyiidae > Pegoplata > Pegoplata infirma. The sequence continues at coordinate 29,779,985 of OY992539.1, forward strand.
AAAAGACTTAAACTTAAACTTTGGATAAACTTTCTTCAAAATAATAGTTCCGTTTTTCTTAAACGAAATTAACTAATACATAGAAGAAATTCTTAAAGCCAATGAAATTTTTCCTTAATATAGGAAAAAAATCTTTATTTTTAAGACATATTCCTCTTCTTTAGTTTAAGGACGTAATTTTCTACTAATTAGTTCATCTTCTTAGATTTGAGGAAGTTTTTTCCACTATTTTAGTAAAATTTGGGAATTTTTTTTTTCAAAAAACTTAAAATGGCGATATCTCAAAAGCTAAGCCAGGTAGAGCAAAATGGAGACCATTTTTGGATCTTTGAATCTGCGCTTGTGAAAAAGTTGGCATTCCCAAAAATTTTAAAATGCCTATATATCGGTAAATATTGCCAAAACAACAAAAATTTCAAAACCATTTTTGTAGCTGTTAACACGTAGAACAAGACCGCCAAATACCCAAAAGCTCTTCGAGTAAGTAATAGTTTTAAAGTTATCGAGTTTTTTAAATTCTTAAGACCCCAGTGGTCCCCTAAATTCACGTATCTAAAAAACTAAGCAAGGTAAAACGAAACGGACAAAAATTTTGGATCAAAAACTTTTACGATTCTTAAGAAACCCAACTTGTGGGTCCATCGTGGTCGAAACCTATCGGGTTCGAACCCAATGGGGTCTTCACACAAACGGGTCCTCAAATAAAAAAAAAATTATATAAAATAAATTAAAATAAAATAAAATAAAATAAAATAAAATAAAATAAAATAAAATAAAATAAAATAAAATAAAATAAAATAAAATAAAATAAAATAAAATAAAATAAAATAAAATAAAATAAAATAAAATAAAATAAAATAAAAGTAAAATGTTTCCCATCTTTTAGTTCAAATTGGCAATATTAAATTTTTTTTCTTTCCTTATTTTTAGGACAAATATGAACTTAAAAGAAGGAAAACAAGGCAATGGAGCTAAATCATTATCAATTTTCCTTAAATTTAGTTAATTTCCCTATTTTTTAGTTAATTTGTTTTGAGTGTTTATCACAAGTAACATTAGACTGGCATTTTTCTGTATAGCAAAATTTTTTCTTTTCCGATTTTCAAAGTCCGGGCATTTTTTTTTATTTTACTAGGCCTAAATCTCATGTGGTACCAATTTGAGGTCAATTGGACTAAATTAACCCGTGGCGCCCGGCGGTCAAAGTTTTGGATTTTTGAAAAATTAAAAAAAAAAAAATAAAATTAATATATATCTTTTGACACATCATATTTGTTAATTTTGATGTGCTGAGCCCGAATATCAAAAAAAAAATTAAAATCGGTCGAATAGTTTTCGAGATATCGCTATTTGAAATTTGCAAAAAATGACGGTTTTTTCCTACGTTCAAGAAATTTTTTAAAAAAAGTCTCAAAATTTCATTCCGCCGACATTTTTGTAGAGCTTGAGACAATCTGTCATTTAAAACTAATTTGAGCCAAATTCGATCATTTTAACTCGTGGCGCCCTTTGATCAAAGTTTTAGACTTTTGGAAAATTTTCACCAATATTTTGGATTTTTGAAAAAATAAAAAAATAAATATCTTGCGATACATTATTTTTAATAATTTTAGCATGCTGAACACGAATATCAAAAAATTTATAAAATCGGTCAAACGGTTTTCGAGATATCGCCATTGAAAATTTGTCAAAAAATTGCAAAATGGGCGGTTTTTTCCCACGTTTAAGAATTTTTTTAAAAAAACTCTAAAAATTTCTTTATTTCAACCCTTTTATAGAGCTTGGTACAATCTTTCATTTAAGCTTAATTTGAGCCAAATCCGATCATTTTAACACGTGGCACCCTTCGATCAAAGTTTAGGGTTTTTGGTAAAAAGTTTCTAAAAAGCCAAAGCTTTGATCGATGGGCGCCACGGCTTAAAATGATCGAATTTGGCTCAAATTAGATTTTGATGAAAGATTGTGTCAAGCTCTAGAAAAGGGTCGGCGGAATGAAATTTTGAGACTTTTTTTTTAAATTTCTTGAACGTAGGAAAAAACCACAATTTTTTTTTAAATTTGAAATGGCGATATCTCGAAAACCGATCGAGCGATTTTTTTTTTATATTCGTGCTCAGCGCATCGAAATTAACAAATATGATGTGTCGAAAGATAAATACTTTTTTAATTTTATTTTTAAAAAATTATCAAAATTCCCAAACTTTGACCGCCGGGCGCCACGGGTTAATTTAATCCGATTAACCACAAATTTGTACCAAATAAGTTTTAGACCTAGGACAATAAAAACTTGCACGGACACTTCGGAAAATCGAAAGTTGACAAAAAAAAAATGCCAGTCTAAAGTAACATAGGGAAAATACATAAATTAAAAACAAAAAAATAATTTTCTTGATTCGGGTTTTTTTTTTTATTTTTTGAGAAAATCAAATGCGATTTTAAATAAAATTTTATAATAATTTTTTAATCTTCTTGTATTTTCTTGTTTCAACATGGCGTATGAGTTACAAATCAATACTTCATATGAAATTTAATATTCACATGCGGTTTTCTCCAAAAAAAAAAAAAAAACTAAAAACGTGCTTCTGAATTTTTTGTGTGGATACACAAAGATCTAAAGTTAAAAAACAATTTATTAAAATAGAAAAAAGTGGCCGGATTTTGTTTAAATTGACTTTTTACAAAATTAGAAATTTCAGAACGAGTTCTGAAAATTTTCCAAAACTAAAAAAAAATTTCATCAAAAAATATACAAAAATGTAAATTATTGCGATTATGATGCATTACGTCATAACTCAAGGCAACTCAAATTTTACAATTTTTCCAATATTTAACCACGTCTCCTTAGCCCAGGTTTTGAAAAATTTAAAAACCAAAAACTCAATTTTCTTAGTTCTATATAGGGCTATTAATACAAGCTATTCAGAAATTCATGGGACACATGTTTTTTTTTTCGCTGGACATTTGGTGTGGAATGCCTCATAAATATATTTACCAAAGTTTAAAAAATTAAAGGTTTTTTTTTGGTAAAAAAATGTGAAATTTTTTTGAACTTTTAACAAATGAAGTTAATGAATTTACATTTTTTTCTAATTTTACAACTTTTTTTACAATTTTACAAATTTTCAACATTTTTTTACAAAAAAAAATCTAGTAAATTTACGAGATTTCCTTGTAAGTTTTATCGCGTCAAAAAATTTGTAAATATACAATTTTATTGGTAAAAATACGAAAAAGCTCGTAATTTTTACTAGGCATTCCCGAAAAATATAACGTTGCAAAAAATCTAGTAAAAACATGAAACCTCCTTGTAAGTTTTATTGCGTCAAAAAAATTTTAATTTAATTTACAAATTTTTACCAATAATTTTGCAATTTTACAAAGTTTTTACCAATAAAATTGTAAATTTACAAATTTTTTGACACGATATAATTTACAAAGAGGTTTCGTAATTTTACTAGATTTTTTGCTACCTCCTATTTCACGAGAATTCCTAGTAATCTTACAAGCTTCCCAGTTGGCAAAATAAAATCACCCCTGACATACTGCTGACTCTCCCTTTATGAAATCGCTGACATCTTCATACAATTTTTCCAAATGTCCTCAATGACATGTCAGCAGTTGGTCAGCAGTGTTCACCAGTATCGGTGGCCACCAACATTTCGTTTAAGCCGCTGACCAACTGCTGACATGTCATTGACGACATTTTGAAAAATTGTATGAAGATGTCAGCAATTTTTTAAAGGGAGATTCAGCAGTATGTCAGGGGTGATTTTTTTGCTGGGTTTTTACCAATAATTTTGTAATTTTACAAGTTTTTTACCAATAAAATTGTAAATTTACAGTTTCTTGGCGCAATTAAAATTACAAGGAATTCTAGTCAATTTACTAGATTTTTTTGTAAAATTATATTGAAAATTTGTAAAATTACAAAAGAAATTGTAAAGTTACAAAAAAAATGTAAATTTCGATTTGTTCAAAAACAAGGAAAACTATTAAATATTGGTAAAATGGGATTACGAGACTTTTCGTAGTAATTTTACAAAGTTTTTTTGTGTGGGGTCATCCTTTAGACATCCTTTAGAGTGGATAAAAGGAGTATGTTTTTTCAAAAAAATAGTGGGTTGTAAGAATTAATATGGGTCAGTCTTACAAAAACCTCAAAACCCATTGGTAGGCCACAAAAATATTTAAAAAAAATTTAGTTTATCTCTAAAAAATTTTTACACTGAAATGTTTTTTTTTTACAAAAGTTACTAAAAATTTTTTTTATTTAAAAAGAAATATTTCCAGTAAAAATTATTTTTTTTTTTTTTAACTAGAAAAATTACTATCTCTTGAAATCCCTTTATATAGGCTATTTATGGATTCGGCGAAAGGTACTCCGTTTTCTTGCTGGGATATTATAGAATTCGATGTTGATTTGTATAAAGCGCAATATTCCAAAATAATAAATTTTAGCACATTTTGTTTTGTAATTAAATTTAATTAGTATTTAAAGTAATTTAAGAAAATTTAAAAATTTGTATTTTACATTCAGAGATTTTATTCTTTTTTTTCACTTGCACTTCCGTTTCCTTTAGCAGACACTTTTGTATTAATCTTTTTTGCAATATGGTTAAGAAAATTATGGTAAATGTAACTTTTTTTAAATAAGTGAAAACTAATAAAAAAAGGTAAGAAAATATATATTTACAGGATATTTACGTTGCGTCACTCTTTTGTAAAGTCATTTGTCACTTAAAACAATGTCTGTTCGTTAAATATCAAACAATAGCTAAGCAGAAAAAAAAAACAATTGCATACATTTTGATGGCACTCGATGACAGACACCTTTTATAAATTTCTACAAGTTTATAAAAAAAAGTCAAACTAAAAACTGCGTTTAAAAGTTGCGCACTTTGAACAACAAAACACTTAATAACACCATTTTCTGGAATATTTCAGAATTTATTCTAAAATACTTTAAACAACAGGTCGACCGATTTCAATTTGTTTTTGTTATTCGTAGTCTACTTTCCAAACTACAGCATTTGCAACTGTATTTCAGAAATAATAAATTTAATTTCAGAAATCATCAATTGTATTTCAGAATTTATAAATTGTATTTCAGAAATGATCAATTGTTTTTCAGAAGTTATCAATTGTATTTTAGATCTAATCAAATGTATTCCAGAAATTATTAATTGTATTTCAGAAAATATCAATTGTTTTTCCGAAACTAACAATTGTGTTTCAGAAATTATCAATTGTGTTTCAGATATTGTGTTTCAGATATTGTATTTCAGAAATTATAAATTGTATTTCAGAATTTACCAATTGTATTTATGAAATTTTAAATTTGTATTTCAGGAAATATCAATTGTATTTCAGAAGTTATCCATTAAATTTTAGAAATTATCAGTTGTATTTCAGAATTAATTAATTGTATTTCAGAAATTTTCTGAAATACAATTGCTAATTTCTAAAATACAATTGATAAATTCAAAAATACGATTGTTTGATTCTGAAATATGTACAATTGACTATTTCTGATTCATAATATCTGAAATACGATTGATAATTTCTAAAATACAATTGATAATTCTGAAATACAATTTATAGTTTCTGAACTACAATTGATAGTTTTTGAAATAAATTTAATAAATACTGAAATTCAAGTGAAGGGCTTATTGTAAAAACTCGATAAGCAACATTTCATTTTATGGTGGTTTTTGCCATAAAACTTTTGAAATAATGATAAAAAATAGATCTTTTGAAGAACTTTCATACTCAAGACACTTGTACGAAGGCATTAACCAAAACTTCTACCTAAAATCTGTCAATGGAACATCAGTAGAAGTCGAAAAACACCAAAAATAAAATGTTGCTTATCAAGTTTTTGCCATAAGCCCTTCAATTGATAACTTCTGAAAAACAATTGATAATTTCTGAAATACTATTGATAAATTCTGAAATACAATTGATAATTTCTGAACAAGAATTTAACAAAGCCGAAATTCTAAGTGGTTATAACGCACTCCTCTTCAAGCAAGTTTAGGTTGTGTTGAAATGGTGACAAAATCGGCTACTAGCATTTCATACTTCTTTATTTTGAACTTTAGAACACTTTACATTGTTCGACAATAAAATCATCGCAGTGAAATACCCAACTGATTCTTATAGATTTTGCTCTCCTGAATCCAAACCTGTCATCTAGAACAGCGGTTACCAACCTTTTTGGCTCGAGTACCCCTAATCTTAAATTTTGTCCGCCGCGTACCCCCTAACGAGTTTTTTTTTTTCGTTAAAAAAACTTATCATATAAATATTAGAGTTATTTTGAAATTTTTGATCTGCGGGTATTATCATTTTTTTAAGGATTTAGGTGAGATCAAAACAATGGTGGTATTTTTTTGGAAAAATTTTCGTTTCTTGGGGTGGCTCAATGCATCTGAAAACGCGGATTTTGAGCTGATTTTTCTGCAGAGCAAAAACAGCTGAAAATATTGCAAATCTGAACTCTTAAAAAAAGTTATAAAAACACATCACAGTGGGCGGAAGTATAATGTTTTTTAATTTTTTTTTTAATACAAGGGCAGATCAACAATTCTGTGACTTTTCGAATGAAACACCCTCGTATATACAATGAAAGGGCATTTTGAGCTTAACAAATGGTACCAAAATTTCCACACACAAACCGTTTCAAAAATGCCCAACAACACTTTTTTGATAACTTTGACATACATTTTCTCAAAAGCCTGACATCATTAAAAAATTTTGGGAACCATATTCGGAATCAGCATCGTAAAGTTAATCGAAAACAAGTGGTCAGATCTCAAAATATCGCAAAGAATGCTCTCTAAAATGCACAAAAATACGTTTTTTGTGAACTTTGACCTCATATTTCTTAAAAACCTGACGTTATGAAAAACTTTTGGAAGAACCAGCACTAAAAGGTTAATCTAAAACGAATGTCCAAATTTCGAAAATTTTGCGTACCCCCGCGGACAGTTTCGAGTACCCCCTAGTGGTACGCGTACCATAGGTTGGTAACCGCTGATCTAGAAAGTAAAAAAAGCAATGATGGGTACCAATACCTTTTCGATACCAATACCCGTTAATACCAATTCAAATTGAAAACCAATACCAATTAAAAACCAATACCTTTATTTGTGCGATACCAATACCGATAAAAAACCAATACTGATTCCCCACTACCAATACCAATTAAAAACCAATACTTTTATTCTTCAAAACCAATACCAATAAAAAACCAATACCAATTCATTTTTTCTACTTTCGTATCGGTTTTGTTTCGGTTTTTTGAATTCTTATTTTCGTTTGGTTTAATTGTGACGTCAAACATTTTCTTTCCATCACATTATTAGATTTTACCTGACTAACGAATTGCTACAGATGTTCACAAAAGATGTTACATCGATCAGTAATCGTTTGCATGCAAAGTCATATAACAAAAAGGCGTTAGCTACTTGAATTTTAAAAGCCATAAAAACATAAAACAAATATTTTTTTGTCACGTTACGTGATTTTTATGACCTCTAATAAAAGTAGGTCTTAAAAAATTTAGACCTTTTCTGTAATGAAATTTTTTCTTTTGCAAACATTATTAATATGTGATACACATGTATTGAATTTCACTGCACTGTTCTTTGCGCTGTAAAAAAAACACTATTGTCCTTTTTTGGAAATCCCAAAATTTTAATCAAGCACTCGTTACAAAATTATATGTCACAACACCAGAATCCAGAAAAAAAAAAATTGTTTGTTTTATTAGAGGCACAGTCATATTATAAAAGAATTTAAGAACGCATAATGTGCGGTTCACACTTGCTATTTTTGAGAGTTTAAGGGTTACGTGTTTAAAAAATTATTTGTTCTGTATCCATTACGTTTTTATTCAGTTACTGGTGTTTTGTTAAACAACTTGTTTAAGGTCGAAAGTGTAAACTCCATATAAGAAAAACAATTTGCCCGTGTAATTACAAAAATATCTAAAATTGAAAAAGGGGCCCCTGCACGATAACCCATTTCAATCACCTTTAAAAAAAAAAATTATGTATGAAAGGATGGATTTCAGGTATATTTTGTTACAAATGTTAAGTCGTCACCTTATTATTGTTTTGCTCCATACGCCATTTTTGAAAAAAATGAGTTAGGAACTGAATATATATAATATAAATATCCTCTTTCTTATTCCGAAGTCCGTTTTTTAAAACCTCTTTTCAAATTTGAGATATCCAGCATTTTCTAAGAAAAAACACACCATTTTGACGTTTTTTGAAAATTTGCGTTATAGAAAAGGCTCTAGATTATTTAAAAATTAACGGATCTTGCATATTTTTGGAATGAAGATTAAATATGTTGGTACTATTCTACATACCAAATTTTAATACCGTAACTTCTAAACATTTCAAGTAATGTCATATTTGCCATTTAGGTTGTGTGGGAGGTAGGCGTGTCCATTGACCGATCATCCCCATTTTTAATACCATACAACCTGACTATATAAGTGTTCTAAATACCCAGTTTTGTCGATTTAGCTCTTTTTGTTTCATTGTTATTTTGTTTGGCATTGAGAACTCATTTGCTCCATATCACACAAAAGTCCCAAATGTGTAAGCAAAATTGGATATGGAGCATAATACCATAAAATCTTATTTTCTTAAAAGCTTAAAATCTTTTGATCTATTGTATGTAAAAGTCTGAAAACTAGAAGCTTTGTTTAATATATATGTAGCAATAAATGGTAAACATTAAATCAAAATCCATCGATTACTTTTCGAGAAAATTTGTGGTAAACCTATTTTATCGTTTTTCTCGAAACCGAGTTGTTGGCGTATGGAGCAAAACAACAATAAGCTGACGAAGTGTCATCTTTCTGCAATTAAAAACAAGTAAGAAAATTATAGTCGGTCAAGACCGACCATATAATACCCTACACTAGAGTTTCCCGGAAAATTATATCTATATTTTGTCAAATCTTTAATACGTGTAAAAAACACTCACAAATCAAATTTGAGTGAAATAGGCTATTTGTTGACAATAAACTGCTTTAACTGAATATAGGGCGAAATTTTCACAAGGGGCCTAAGTTCAAAACTGGTCCGATGATAATCAGATTTGATAAGGTTATTTAAGTACGCGTTTAACATACACATACAAAATTTTAATTAAATATTTTCTATTTTCATGAAATTTGAGAGATTTATGTGAAAATCAGGAAGGTGGTTTGTATGGGGGCTACAAGAAGGACAGGCCCGATTTCTTTAAAATTCGGAATGGTGATTTGTGTAGATGAAACATGACTACCTGCCAAATTTTGAAAAGATACCTATTAAAATACGGCTATTAGAGTCATTTGAGCCAAATTAAAGAGGATCTTTGTATGGGGGCTAGGTCTAAATATGAACCGATTTTTTACAATTTCAATCGGCTTCGTCCTTGGGCAAAAGAGGCTTAAGTTTTAAATTTCAAGTCAATTGATTAAAAATTGCGACCTGTATCGTGTTTACACCGTTTACATGGACAGACAGACGGACGGACGGACATCGCTAAATCGACTCAAAAAGTAATTCTGAGTCGATCGGTATACTTAAAAGTGGCTCTAGGACCAATATTTCGGGTAGTTACAAACATCAGCACAAACTCATTATACCCTGTACCACAGTGTGGTGTAGGGTATAAATATCTCCCTTACCACCGCAATTTATATGTACATTAAATGCAATGTGAATCAGCACAGACATTGTTTCAAGCATAAAATTTTGAAATACAGGCTTTTCTGGAATAACGGAATATTAAAAAATTTTTTTGACAAGATTTTTAAGATCTGCCGGTGCTAATTTCACTAAAAAAGTACCTTTTTCCAAAAAAGGAAAAATAAAATTGAATGTTATACCCAATTCACACCTGAGGTGAAATCTTGTTCGAACGAGATTTCGATCATATGGTTGTGTATAAAATGATACAGACCATATGATCAAAATCTCGTTCGAACGAGATTTCACCTCAGGTGTGAATAGGCTTTTAGTTTTATAAAATTTCCTATTTTTAATTTTTCTCAAAAGAGATAAAATTAAAACGCCTTAAAATATATATTTTTGTAAACCACTTTTGATTTAGTTGGCTTTAACTTTAATTTTATCATTATTATTTAAAAAAGAAGCGAAAAATAAGTTCTTCTCGCATTGGTACAGTGGACCTAAATGGAGTAAAAACTGACCAATAAAAATTAGGTAATTTGTTACTCATTTGAAATTATCGAAAATCAAGGAAATTTTTATTTTTTATACCCTCCCTCTTCTTTTCCACAATGGAGCATTGTCAGGCTTAAAGGTACCTACAGACGACGCAATATTATGTACAATATACAATTTTATTGATAGTGTGTGGGTAAGATTGACGATTGTACAATGGTCAATCTAACCCACACACCATCAATATAATAGGATATTGAACATAATATTGCATTTTATAAATTTTATTTTTTTATAAAATTTATTTTAGTTCCATTTTTGAAAACGGACACAAGCGGTCAAATTTTTTGGAAAGTTGGGATAGAAAGGATAATTCTGGCCCAGAAAGTTTTTTGAAAGGGCGTAGAACTTTTGATAACGATGAGTTTAAAAATGAGGTTTCCACAATTTTTTTTTAAAGGGATTTTTCAAAAAAAAAAACTTCACGCAAAAATTCGACCTAATCTCTAGACACTCACTCAGAATTTTCCAACTCAACATCACGTGATTTAAATGAAAATCACTTTTTTGAGTCACGCAAATCACGGGACCAGCGATCATCTCCAATTCAAATACATAAACAAGAGACAAGTGTCTCTTCATTTGTTTAATCTATAACATCTATAACATCATTTGTTTAATCTATAACATCTGTAAATTTTATTTAAAATGAAGTGTCCATTCTTGAAAAAGTTTCCTTGTAGGTCTGAATCCAAAAAGTTTCAAGGCACTTATTTATTATCCTAGGTTACGTAATACCATATTCACACGTACAGTTTTAAATCGTTTTTAGCAGCAATATTTTTAGCACCTTCTTTATGCTATTACAGTATATTGACAGAAAATGCTAAAAATAATTGCTAAAAACGATTTAAAACTGTAAGTGTGAATAGGGTATTACACTCAGAAAATTACTACATGACGGTCGTTTGTGTAGTAAGTAGTAGCTGTTGTTTTTAACTACAATTTCGGTCGTTTTTGTATGAAAAAATCTCAAACAACTTTTTTTGTAGTAGTTTCAAAAAATAACTACAAAAAAAATACTACACTGTAGCAATAATTGATTTATGTAGTTGTTTTTAGTTTTTTTTTTAAAAGTCGTTTTTTTCTAGAAATTTTTATTGCAAACGAATGTGTCGAGCGAGTTGGTCGTGCGGGATGCGGAAGGAATTATTTTTATACCAAATAAATAATATCTAAATAAATTAAATTACAATTTATTAAATTTAATTATAACAAAAAATATGTTTTTGGAAAATATTCTTGAGCGAAAGAAAATAAGTGGATAAATGAGTTAACAAGTGTGTATAATATAGCGCTCACATAAGCGTGCGTAAAAACCAATCGGAAAAAACCAAAATAAAATGTGTGCAGTGTTTTGTTTTCTTATGAGCGCACCATCAGATGGCGGCCATCTTTCTTTTCTTTGTATACACAACAGAGCAGGTACATACTTTTTTGAAACATTGCAAATTAATTCTTTTTTTTTTTTATAAATCAATTTTGCCAAAGCATTTCGTTTTTTTTTATTCCAGACAAATTTTGATCAGTAGCGGTGAAAATTTGAAATGAACTATTAAAAAAACAAAGGTAAATACAATCAATTTATTTTGTTTAACATTTTATTAATATAATTTTTTTCTTCTATAATTCCAGATAAATACATCAAAAAATTGTCATCAGTCAAAATTCTATACAACCAACTGAAATGTATTGCTTTTTAAATAAATAAATATCAATCATTTAAACGTTTAAGAAATTTTTTAAATAAAATTTCAGGCAATTGTAGAAAAAACAACTGTATTAAACAGTTTTGTAGTAGTTTTTACTACATTTTGTAGTTGAAAATCAATAGTTAAAAACAACAACATGTTCAGTTGTTTTTACCGTTATATATAGTGGACGCCTTTTCAACGACAAAATGTAGTCAAAACAACTGTCTTTTGTAGTAGATTTTACCGACATACTTTTTTGAGTGTAGGTTAACCTACCCTAATATAGTCACTTAATTTAAATGAAAATCGCTCACGCTTGAATCACGTGGTTTTTTGATTTACGCAAATTCAGGACCACAGACCATCTCTAATTCAAATACATATTCAAAAGACAAGTGTCTCTTCATTTGATTCATCTGTAACATCTGTAAATTTGATTAAAAATGAAGTGTCCACCCTGAAATAGTTTCCTTGTAGGTCCGATTTCAAAAACTTTCAAGGCACTTATTAATTACCTTAATATAGGCTTATTTTCTGAATTTCCAAAAAATCGGTTAAAATTTACGACCTGTATAGACTTTTCACCAAAAAACCTACCTTAACGCCCCCAGTGTGCACTGTGGGGCGGACAGAAGGACGACGTTAGTTAAATTAATTAATATTAACGACAAAACCTTTTGCATACAAATACCAAAACCGATATAAGATAAATACCAATACTTATTAAAAACCGATACCAATTCGAGGCAAAAACCAATACCAATACCCAATACCTAAATAATTCAAAACCAATACCGAAACCTATACCAATTCAACAAAAAATGAAAACCAATACCTATACCAATACTAATATAATTTTAAAAACCAATACCAATACCAATACTTTTATCGAATTGGTACCCATCCTTGAAAAAAAGTAAAAAAAAACAAAAAGTCAAAAAACCAAAAATTTTCCAGATTTTTCCAGAAATAGAAACTTCATATGAAATGGACCTTCTGATTCAAAACTGCAAACAAAATTTTTCTATCATGTTCCGTTTTCGAGATATTCGCGTTTGAAATATATATTATATATTCCACGCGAATATTTCAAAAACGGAATATACTAGAAAAATTTGGATTGTAGTTTTGGAATCATGAGGTCCAATTTCTATGAAATCAACTTGATCCGGTCCGGTTTATATTTGATCAAGTAATATTTGTTGAAAGCAACATAACAGTGGTCCCACAAAAATGCGAAATTATTGTTTTTTTACTTTTTAACAGCGAATATCTCAAAAGCTGTATATGCTAGAAAAAATTGAATGGCAGATTTGGATTCAGGAGAGCAAAATCTATAAGAATTTTGAATAATTTACTGGGATGTTTTTATTGTCGAACGCTGTAATTTTTTATCAATAACTAATTTTCCTCAAATTTCTATACAAACTGAAGATCTAGGGCAATATTGATAAAATCGCTACATGTTGAACTTGAGATCCATTTTTCGAAAAGCTCTAAAGTAGGGTTTTTTAAATTTTCAATTACACTTAAAAATGGTGTTGTTAGTCAACTGACTTGGCTGGCTCCTTAGAGATTTTAAGTCAACTTTGACGTATTTCAAAATAATCCGTGTCTTTAGAATGATGTTTTAATATCTAAGTATATACCCCGTGTTAAATATATAACACTTTAATGACTTTTTTATGTTAATTTTTTTTTTCTTACTTTTTAATCATTCATTTCACACATAAACTTTTAAGCACACATACACACACACTTTGATAAAGTTAACTATATAATTGTAGTTTTCCGTTTCCGTTTAGTTTTGTTTTTTTTTGTTACTTTGTTATAATTGCGTTTTCACGACCGTTTGCTTGTAAAGAGTTTCGCCTACTGACTGATTAGAGACTGTATAAAATATCTTTTAACAATTGACTCAACAAGTGTTGTTCTATTTGGTTTCATTCCAACAGTTTGATAACAATAAAACTCTGTCGCCTCAGCCGGCCGCGGCCTCGTATCTACTAACCATCTGATGATAGTTAGTTAGTATTGTATAATTAACTTTTTCTTCTTCTTCTTCTTCTGTCCTTTTGTTTTTAATGCTCAAAAAATATATAAGTGGGTGGATGTGTTGATTTAATAGAATGTTGTACTAAAATAATGTCTTTGCGACCTTACGAAAAATACGAAAATCCTTTATTAGTAAATTTCTTGTTTCAATTGATAAATTTCATTAATTTATTCATAATCCGTCCTTCTTCTGCAGTCCAAAATAAAAGTGAAATCCTCCCAAAGTTTGAAAAGATTATGATACATTCAAAGAAAAAGCTTCTCATATTAATGAAAAGCTACATCAATATGATGAAGCTTCTCATATTGATGAAAATCTACATAAATATGATGAAATATATCATTAATTTTCATCCATTGAAACATGTCATCAATATAATGAAGCGTGTCATCAATATGATGAAGCGCGTCATCAATATGATGTAGCGCGTCATCAATAACAAGAATTTATTTTTATTTGAAAAAAAATTTAATAAATTTTGTTTTGGTTTATTATTTTATGCTATTTTATTTTATTTTATTTTATTTTTTTCTACACTCAGAAAATTATGTAAGTTACTACATGTTAGTTGTTTGCATATTTTACAGTAATTAGTTGTTTTCAACTACAAAGTCAGTTGTTTTTGTATGAAAAATATCAAACAACTATTTCTGTTAGTTATTTTAAGTCGTTATTTTGAATAACTTACAAAAAAGTACTGTAATGTAGTAACAGTTATTTAAAGTAGTAAATTTTATTTTTTATCTCTGAAAAATTTTTTAAGTTTTTTTCCAAAAAATTAAAATGAATTTTGGTTTTTTAAAAAAAAAAAAAAAAACTTGGAAAAAATTTGGTCTTCAGTTTTTTTTCTAAAAAATTTTTGAAAAAAAAATTTATATATTGATTATTTTATTTTTACTACATTTTAGTGTTTTTGACTACAAATGTAAGTAGTTTTTACTACATAAGTCAGTTGTTTTTTGTCAGTTAAAATAACTAACATTGTTAGTTGATTTAACTAAAAAAGAAGTTGACCCCAAAACAACTTACAAAGTAGTTATTTTAACTGACATTTTCAGTTGATATTACTGACATAATTTTTGAGTGTATTTTATTTTATTTTTTTTTAAAAATGGCTTAACTAGCTACACTCAAAAATAAAACTGTAATGTTAGCAAAAAAAGCTTGTAAACCTACAAGAAAATTTGCTGATTTTGAACTCACAATTTTTTTGGTAAAGTTAGCAAAAATGTTTGCCAAAAATTAGTTAACTGCATTTTTTTTTATTTCAACTTAGTTCATACACATTTGAGGACCCAATTGGGTTCGGACCCGATAGGTTTCGACCCCGATGGGCCTAGACCTAGTTGGGTTCCGTAAAAATCGTCATAGTTTTTGATCCAAAATTTGTGTCCGCTTCGCTCTAACTTGCTTTTTTGAGATACGTGATTTTAGGGAACCACCGCGTTTTTACCCAGCAAAAACATGGTAACGAGTTGTGAAAAGTAATCATTACCAAGCACATTATTTATAATGAGTACCCATTACCATTAACATTATTTTAAGCCCAAAAGTAACTACTTCTCAGTAATATGTTATAAAAGCACCTCTAAGTAATAATATCTTCTTGCACTTGCAGTTTTTAACCTTTACAATTCAATTAACTTAAAAAGTACGTAAAAACTTAATAAAAATTACGCAATTTTTAAGTTTTAGTAAAAACAAGTTAAATTTTAAATGTTTTAATTCACTAATTATTTTACCTCTTATTGGTAATGGGTTTTTACTCCTTATTTGTAATCCGAGGCAGTAACTACTTATTTATCTCCATACTCTTCACTAGTTATTTTTGTCTCACGCCCTTGTTAAAATAATTAGTGTTTCATTCAATAAGTAACTACTGATTAACATCTGTTTCGGATTACAAAACCCATTACTAGTAATGCCAATTTTTGCTGGGTAGAATTACAAAACTCAATAACTTCAAAATTGCACCGGGGTTTTGAGAATTACAAAACTCGATAACTACAAAAATATTACTCGGAGAGCTTTTGATTATTTTGCGGTCTTGTTCTACGTGTTGAGAGCTACAAAAATGCTTTTGGACTTTTTGTTGTGTCGGCAATATTTACCGAGATACACTCAAAAAAAAAGTGAACTAAAATCAGGGAAAATAAACTCAATTTTGAGAAAAAGAGGGAATGATTTGGCTCCAAAGATTTTTTTTCTTGGTTTTAGTTCATAATTTTCCCAAAAATAAGGACAACAAAGTCATTTAATTTTAAGCCAATTTTAACTAGAAAATGGGAAAAATTATACTTCACATTTTAGAAATAGATTGGGTCTAGACCCTGGGTTCGGACCCCATTTAACTCGAGACCCCGTTGGGTCTTTTAAGGGTCCCCATAGATTTTGAACCA
This sequence comes from Pegoplata infirma, assembly GCA_963921195.1. Classification (NCBI taxonomy): domain Eukaryota; kingdom Metazoa; phylum Arthropoda; class Insecta; order Diptera; family Anthomyiidae; genus Pegoplata; species Pegoplata infirma. Next base: position 29,796,390 of record OY992539.1, read on the forward strand.
AAACTTGTGTCCGTTTCGCTGTAACTTGCTTAGTTTTTTAGATACGGTAATAAGGGGCCTGATAGGGTCTTGAGAATCTTAAAAACCGGATAACTCAAAAACTATTAATCGGATGGCTTTTGGGTATTTTAAGGAAGTGTACGAGTCAAGAGCTACAAAAATGCCGTTGGACCTTTTCTCGTGTTGGCAGTATTTACCGAGATATGTGCATATATAAAATCTCAGGAATTTCAAATTTTAGATCTAAAATTAGGGGCTTGAGACCCCGACAGATATGCAGAGCTAGGCTATTCCATATTGTTCTTTGCTATCTTCCTTTTGAAAATTTTTTCCGTTTCGCTCTATCTCGCTTAGTTTTCGAGATAACGCTATTTTAATTTTTAACTAAATTCTAAGAAGTTATTTACTAAATTCTTAGAAATCATTAACTAAATTCTTAGAAGTACACTTCCTCAATTCAAAGAAGAGAAATACTATGATGTTTTTTTTAGTAAATTTTAACTAAACTTGAACTAAATTGTTTTTTAAGAAATATGTCTTAAAAATAGAGATACTATTCTTAGATTTGTGGAAAATTTCTTTGGCAGTAAGAATTTTTTTCCTAATATTAAAAAAAATCCATTTACAGAAAACTATGAACTAATTATAAGTAAATGAACTAAAATTTTTTCCTCATAGTTAAGAAAATTTCTCATTTTTAAGTTAACCCTTCGTTACATGGCATTGCATATATGCAATGTTGACTTCGCGCGTACCTAGCAAATCCGCTATTCCCCATTTACCGTTATTTTTGTTTTTGTTGATCTATTTGGTGTAAAAACAATCAATCTTTTCGAAAATTTGCGTAGTTTGTAAAACATTTGTTAATACAAGAATAAAACCCCAAAAAATGTTTTCTATAAAGAAATTAAGTCATGTAATGAAGGGTTAAATTTAACTAAATTTTAGGAAAATTCATGATAAATTTTCAAAGACATTTTTTCCTTAATTTTAGTAGTGTCTTTTTTTTCAGTGTATGAGCATTTTAAAATTTTCGGGAATGCTTACTTTTTTGTATCCAAAGTTAGGACCCATTAGGGTCCACACATGTGATGAGGACCGGCGAAACTACGGAGAGCCCGAGAACCAAAAATGGCCTCCATTTTGCTCTATCTGGCTTAGTTTTCGAGATAGCGCCATTTAAAGTTTTCTGAAAATAAAAAAAAATTAGCGTTTATTTTAGCTAATATTAGCAAAAAGGTTTGTAAAAATTTGGTCAACTCAGTTTTAAATTAAGCAAAAAAAATTAGTTCAAATTTTGTTTAAAGTTGCTAATGCGCTAAATGAAGTTTACAAGATATTTTTGCTAACATGCTAATCTCAACTAAAAATTTGCTAAAAGTTAGATAACCAGCATTAGCAAAAAAAAATTAGTAAATCTACTAATGCAGCGGTTACCAACCTATGGTACGCGTACCACTAGGAGGTACGCGAAACTGTCCGCGGGGGTACGCAAAATTTTAGTAATTTGGACATTCGTTCTAGATTAACCTTTCAATGCTTCAATGCAAAGTTTTCAATAACGTCAGGTTTTTAAGAAAGTTGAGGTCAAAGTTCACAAAAAACGTATTTTTGTGCAATTTAGAGAGCATTTTTTGCGATATTTTGAGATCTGACCACTTGTTTTCGATTAACCTTTTGATGCTGATTCTGAATATCGTCGCTGCGCCTAAAAATGGAGTCATGTGTAGTTTTTAAAAATTTTTTTTTATTACATCTTTATGATCCCCTATTGGTCATACGTTTACTCACTAAACCGTTTTTTGATATCTTGATTGGTTCAAAAGTTGGTAAAAGTAGCTATGTGTTCGTCATACTAAAAATGGTCTGAAAAGGAGTTATGTGTTAAGCTACACATAACTTTTTTTGATATAAAAGTAACAGAACGTGACGAAATGGACCACTTTTAGTAATATGAGGTTCACACATAGCATCCAAGTATTTTGAATGAATTTGTCGAGATTTTTTGGAAAATATTTGCAAATTTTCATCCTGTTATCTAAATCCTAAATGGCGGGTAATAAAGCCTTGTGAAAGCAATTAAATCATTGACGGCCGAAAATTTTAGTATCTAAAGTACAGCATCTTTCGCAGATGTCAATTTATGTCAAAGATCTTAAATATTTACAAGAAAAAACAAAAAATCAGCACCAGTTTTGCGAAAAATCTGTTGTTTGCTGTTTAGTGAAGAGCTTTTAAATATCAAAATTTGAAGGACCTTGTCTAACTCATATCGCTTTAAACCGCCAACAAACTATATTTAGTCTTTGTCCCTCTCAAAAAGAAATTAACAATAAGAATGGTTTCATAAGCAAAAGGAGTTATGTGTAAAAAAATTTCCATTTATTTAAATTTTGTTCCAAAAAGTACTTAAAAAAGGAGTTATGTGTATGTTTTTTGAAAATTTCTGCACCACTGGAAAACCGCTAATGTTTCCTAATTTTTTTGCAGTATGTGGATAGCTTATCGGTACAAGAATTTTTTGTAGAACAAACTTTTAAAAAATATCGCGAAGGGACGAAAATAAACAGTTTTTTTGCTCTCCTGAACACTTGCCCCAATACACATGACTCCATTTTTAGGCGCAGCGACGATATGGTTCTCATTTTTTTTTATGATTTTTCTATGTTTTTAAGAAAATGCATGTCAAAGTTCTCAAAAAACGTGTTTTTGGGAATTTTTGAGACGGGTTGTGATATAGTGAAAATTTGGGTACCATTTTGTTAAGCTCAAAATGACCTTTCATTGTATTTACGAGGGAGTTTCATTCAAAAAATTACGGAATTGTTGATCTGCCCTTGTATTAAAAAAAAACCTTTTAAAAAAATTAAAAAACATTATATTTCCGCCCTCTGTGATGTGTTTTTGGAACTTTTTTTAAGAGTTCAAAAAACGTCCGTTGTTTAAATTTTTGGTGTAGAAATGACTGGTGAAATCAGATTTGGAATATTTTCAGCTGTTTTTGCTCTGCAGAAAAATCAGCTCAAATTCCGCGTTTTAAGATGCATTGAGCAACCCCAAGGAGCGAAAATTTTTCAAAAAAAAACCACCATTGTTTTGATCTCCCCTAAATCCTTCAAAAAAAATATAATACCCGCAGATCAAAAATTTAAAAATTAACTCTAGTATTTATGTGAGAAGTTTTTGAACGAAAACAAAAAACTCGTTAGGGGGTACGCGGCTGACAACATTTAAAATTAGGGGTACGCGAGCCAAAAAGGTTGGTAACCGCTGTACTAATGTATTATTTTGAGTGTAAGACGTCGACAATAAACACTACAACTGGGAGGCCGTGGGTTCTAGTACCAGTCAGAGCAGCATTTTTTTTATTTTTTATATTTTTATAAAAAAATTAAAGGCATATTAATGACATTATGAAACGTGTCATAACTTGTTTCTTCAATTTTGATGACATGTTTCATTATATTGAAGTAAAGCTTCAGCAGGTGATGAAACCGTTTCATCAATATTATGAAGCATTTTTCTTTGACTGACGAAGGAAAAGTTTTCCCTTGAAGAACTAAATAAACCTCTAAAAATTTAATTTTTATACTCTTCAAGTTTTTTACGGCCGAATTTGACTTTTTCTTTAATTTTTTTTTAATTATTTTTGTATATTTTGTGTTGGAGTCTTCACATTTTTTTGAACTTACAAAATAAAGTTGTTGTTCGTTTACTTATCAATCCACCCACTTTTACTGTCAACTCATTTTCACTCAATTTCATATGTATGCAAAAAACTACATACATACATATTTAACTATACATTTGATACTATTTAGAAAAAAAATGGGAAAAACTTACTCAGTCTCTTTCCATTCAGAACGTCAAGTAAATAAAAAAAAAAAGTTCAGTTTGAAATTGATATTCCCGAGTAGTTTGTCTATCCAAAAGTCATTTACATCTATTTATATTTAATGTTGTATGTATCCTTTTTTTTATATCTAAATAAATAAACAATAAAAAAAATTAAATATTCCACAGTTATTTGTCTACACAGTCTATCAGCCTTACCATAAAAAAATAAAATATATTTAAAATCAGTTTTTTATTTTATTTCCATACAAATTGTTTTTGTTTTTAATATCGACTTTCAAAAAATGTATTGAAAACTTGAAATTTACAATAAAACTTTTGTAAAAATAGACTTTTTGTTTTCTTGTGGTAAGGGCCTATGAATTTATTTATGTAAACAGTGATAAAAACTAATCATTGTAATACTTAATATAAATTAGGTATTCATATATAAAATATGATTTTTTTTTATAATTGGAATAACACTAGTTTGCAGAGGTTTTCATCCACGATATTTGGGATATATTTTTCTTGTAAAATCGCGATTTTTCGAGGGTTTTAAAAAAGTTATAATATCGTTTTTCCACATAAATATAATATCGTTATCGATAATTGCAGTCATAACGATAGTAAAATCTCCATTTCCTAGAATTTATCGAAAAACTATCGTTATTTCAGGTGACAACAATATCGTTTCGATAAAAAATATAATATCGTAGAATGACTATAGCAAAATCACTTAATATTCGAAAATGGTATCATAATTTTACTTTAAGATGATACCGTAAACGGTATCATACAGGTGATCCCCCTTTCGTTAAAACTTATCGTTAATTGGTTTTTTAGAAAATTATTTTATAAGCTTTAATTAAGTAGTAAAAACTTTCATATCCATAAATTTGTTCCAGAGATATTTTTATTCAAGTAAAACCACTTTTTAAAAAATTTAAAATTTAAAAATTTAGCACATTCTCGAAAACTGTTCAACTTTTTTACTTGATTTTCGGATTCAGTAAGTGGTTTTACATCGAAAATAAATGCGAAATATCGTGAATAGCAAAGTTGTTTAAAATTTGTAAACTAGTGCATATGTCTGTAGGTCAGTAATAATTGAATTACCACATACACCCCTCTTCAAGCCAGTTTAGGTTTTGTAAAAATTGTGACAAAATCGGGTAATGGCATTTTATTTAGAACTTTAAAAATCATTAACTCGATATTCCTAGTTGATCCTGTTTTCGAGTTATTGCTAAATAATTACACTGTTCGACAAAGCACACCTCCCAGTGAATTATCCAACTGATTCTTATACATTTTGCTCACCCAATTCCAAATCTGCCATCCAATTGTTTCAGCATGTACACAGAAAATAAAATTGTCAAATTTAAATCAACAAACAGCAGTTGTAAATCAACCAAACATGATATCAACCAAACATTTAATAAAAAAGGTCGTCTGTTAGGTTATAATACAAAACTTCGATTTTGTTTTTAACATACTTAGTCAATTTTGTGTTTGTTGAATTTCTTTCTAAAAAAAAATAAGATTTTTTACGTTTGTCAGATCAACAAATTGTGTTTGTTGAATTTCTTTGTTGAAAAAAAATTAAGATTTTGTACGTTTGTCAATACAAATAATAATTTTAGAGAACTATTACAAACTCGTTTATCATTTTTTTTTTTCAACAATCAATATTTACAAACGTTAGTTGATATCACAAATTTCCGTATAGGAGCACTTTCAGTGAAAAAGTTAATTGTATTCACAAATATGGGGGTCAATATAACAATTCGTTTTTTTTTCTGTGTACCGTTTTTGAAATTTTTGCTGTTAAAAAGTCAAAAATCAATTATTTAGCACGTTGCTTTCCCAAAAAAAAAAAATATGACTTTATTTCATATTCCAAAACTACAATCCAAAATTTTTTTAACATGTTTAGGTTGACCATTCGTACTGATTTGATCAATATTTTTTGATCACGTATAGTGATCAAAAACCGTTGTACTGATTTGTACTGATATTTATAAATATGTACTGATTGTACTGCTTTTTGAACATTTCAAAATAAAAAATAATTTTGTTCGAAAATTCTACTCAAAACCTTGAATGTCCATAAAATAAGTCATCAGAGTATTTTTTCATAACTGAATTCGATTAGATTTCGTGATTCAAGAGGTTCCTTATCGCAAAAATTTATCTGAGCATGAGGTTATTTTGATCTGGGAAGTTTTTTAAAAGGAAGAGTTATCAAAACTTAAGAAAAAAAAAACATCAAAATCTCATGGATTTTATTATTCTCAAAACCTCCAGGTTTTTTTTATATATTTTAAGTAGTTTTAAGTCAACTAAATTTTCTGCAAAATGACGACAACAGTTTATGGAAGTTGTTTTTTAACTGATCCTGAGTTTTTTAGTTGAACTAAAAATTTTTAGTGTTGAAAAAGACGTTAGCGTTTTCCCATAGAAAAGAGTTTTCAGAGAGTTATTTTTAGAAAAAAAAAACATAAAGACTTGGACGCACTGATTTGAGGTAAGAAAGAAATGGTCACCCTAAGCATGTTCCGTTTTCGAAACATTCGCGTTCGAAATTTTGTTCACGCGAATATCTCGAAAACAAATATCTCGAAAACGAAAATAGATAGCAAAATTTGGAAATATAGTTCTATTTTTTGGAAGCAAAGTTTTGGGATCCACTCCCCAAAAGTGCTAGAAAAAATTGGATGGCAGATTTGGAATCAGGAGAGCCAAACCTTAAAAAAAGTAGTTGAACACTTCATGGGGAGGTTTTTGTTGTCGAACAGTGTAATTACTTAGCTATATTTTTCGTTTTAACGATTTTTTAAGTTCTAAATAAAGAGGAATGAAATGCCATTACCTGATTTTGTCAAAATTTTTACAAAACCTAAACTTGCTTGAAGAGGGATGTTCAAAGTAGAGTGACATTTTTTATTCAACCTTTGATTTTCCCAAGTGTCTGGGGAAATTATGTGTTATAAATTTGAGGCCGATCGGATTAAATTAGTCCGTGGCGCCCGGGCTAAACTCAAAGTTTTCAAAAATTTAAAACTTTGAGTTTTGAATTTTTTAAAATATAACAAAAATGTCAAAAACAAAATTAAAATCTGTATTTGATTACAGTATTATTCTAGCTCGAGGCCCAAAAATATTTGAATATATGATATTGTGATAAAAGCGTATTTATTGCTTTAAAAAAGTTACTCATCTCATAGTACATCCCTACTGATCAGTTTCATTCCCACCAAGGAATTTTCAGCAGACTTTAAAGAATCATTGTTGGTCAATCAAACATCAAACCAGACATAATATTTCATATATTTCACAAGTTAAATGAGAAATACTATTTTGAAGGTCCAAAATCAGTTTTCCAACAAAAATAACTCTTTTATTTCTATGTACCTTTTGGTACTAAAAATAAAAAACAACATTTAAAATTTAAAATCGTTGGAACAGTTTTTGAAATATCGCTTTTTTCTACGTTCAAGAAATTAAAAAAAAAAAATCTCAAAATTTCTTTCTCTTAACCCTTTCAAAGACCATGAGACAAACTTTAATTTAAAATTAATTTCAGCCAAATCTGATCATTTTAACCCGTGGCGCTCTTCGACCAAAATTTTGGTTTTTACAAAATTTTTACCAAAAAATATTCTGATTTAGCTCAAATTAAGTTTAAATGTAAGCTTTTCTCAAGCTCTATGAAATAGAGGTAAATTTAATACAACGTTACCTCTTCATTACTCGTAACACCTTATATATTATGTTTTGGTATGCTATATTTTATTCCTTACTCGTATGCTTCGTTATAAATTTTATCAATTATATTATACCTTACTGGTATTCTTTGTCATAATGTGGATGCATTACTTTGAGTCTCATCCCATGTTAATATCATCAATGCTGCAATGTATAAAATATGCTATCATATACCTTATTTTATCCTATACCTTATTTTATACGTAATTTTGTAATCAAAGTTTTGCTGGGTATGTTTTTTATATTCATTTTTCAAAAATCCAAAATATTTGTGGAAATTTTCCAAAACTTTGACCAAAGGACGACATGGAAAAAAATTATCGGATTTGTATCACATAAAGTTTAAACGGTGGAAACTTTACAAAATTCTAAAATTTTGATCAAAGGGCGACACGGGTTCAAATGAAAGACTGTCTCAAGCTCTATGAAAGGGTCAAGGGCCATATCTAGAAAACCCCTAAACCGATTTAATACATTTTTTGATATTCATATTCAGCCTGCCAAAATTAATAAAAATATAGTATCGCTAGATAATTTTTTAATTTTTTTAATTTTTTTTTTTTTTTTAACTTAGGAAAAACCCGCAATCTTTTGCGAATTCTTACGCCATTTTTAGACATTTTTGACAAATTTTAAATATCAATTTCTCGAAAACCGTTTGACCGATTTGTTTTTTTATTTTTATCAGCGCATCAAAATTCAAAATTAATAAATATGATGTGCCGCAAGACATATTTTTTTTTTTAAATTTTAAAAATCCAAAACATTGATCGCCGGCCGATTAATCTGATTGACTTCAAATTTGTGCCACTTGAGTTTCAGGTCTATAAGAAAAAAAAAATTTCAGGATGTTCAAAATTGGAAGAAAAACTTTTTTGCTATACAAAAAAATGCCAGTCTATTTTCGCAGTGATAGGAAAATAAAATATTTTAAAATAAAATCTTATATAATAGACCAGAACTCCTAATGGCACGCTCCAGATTACGTATAATCTTTCGGAAATAATGTAAATAATGAATAAATAACATTTTATTTAAAAATCCCTAATATGAACAATTTGTATTAATAATAAATTAATTTTTTCAGTGTATGTATTTTTCTAATTACCTAAATCTATTATATTTGACGGAAATGTTATAATAAAATTAAATATTGCAAAGCCGGCTGCAACCAAAATCAAACCTATTATAAAATATTTTCCCAATTTCGGAAATATTATTCTTTTCATGCTTTTCCAAGGATTTTTAAATGGATTAAAGGATGATTCTGGACGGCTAAAAGAATAAAAATAAAAATAAATGAATATAAACAAAAATTATTGTTTTTTTTTTTTAATTTCTAAGCTCACATTGGTTTAGGCAATGCATTTGGAGGATTTCTTCCTAAACCCACTGGCTGCATGGCCGCTTCAGCTTCGGTTAGAACTTCCAGCTCTAATTCTATTTTTCCAGCTAATCCAACTTTATGTTCTTTACTAGATTTTTCTTTTATTTTACCCTTCATGGGAAACCAACCACGTATTTTTTTCTGTTTAAATATATTTACTAATTTTGGCAGAGATTTTATATTTTCAGTATTTAAAGTAGATCCACCACCTCCGGCGCCTCCACCATACATATTTATTGTTTGTTTAATATCTGTTAATTGACACTTTTTGGCTGTAACAAATGGTTGTGGAAAACTTGATAAATTAATTTCCAATGAACCTAGAAAATCATCCGATGATATTATATCATCATCCCAGATTTGTAAGGATAAGATGGGTGGTTGTTTTATTTCATATTCTTCCAATAAACCTGTTTTACGTTTTATAACCAACTGCAAAGGATGAGAAAGTAATTTTTAATAGAGAAATTATGTTATGTCTTTAAGGACTAATCAGATTCATATCTTATGTATCTGTAAGTCTGTTTATGACCAGGATATGATATGACCTGGTTAAGATGTAATTCTTATAAATATGTAATTCAATTTAATTATATACATATGTGTGGTTTATTACATTAAAAAAACATGTCACTTATTTACTACAAAAGTGACATAACTCAAAAACCATCATTATACAGAAAACTGGTTTAAAGTTCATAATGAAAAATGGGGTTTCACTTAAATAATAGCATACTCTTTTTTTAAGGGGTGCGTTTAAAATATAAAAAAAAATAGTTTTTTTAGTTATGTCCCCAGCAGAAATTTTGCTGAACGTTCAGCAGCTTTTGGAAGGGGAACTTGAGTAAAGGAGCGCATCCAATTGCGCTGAATTCATGCATGATTCCCTAAGGCGATGTCCCACTTTAGAGCGCTAGTTGGATACACAGAAACAGCGCTCTTTAGATGCTCTGAAATCACGTGTCTTTAGAGCGCTGATTTAAGCAGAATAAAGATGCTGTAAATTCATGTATCTTTTTAGCGCTGATTTAAGCAGATTAAAGATGCAGTGAATTCATGTATCTTTGTAGAGCTGATTTAAGCAGAATAAAGATGCTGTAAATTCAAAGTTGAAATCAAATAACTAAAATTTAAAAAAATATAACAAAAAAACTCATTCGTTTTACTTTACAAAACTTTATTTATGTGAAACAAAATGAAAAACAAAAAATCGGAAGTGAACATCAAAAAAATATCGGAAATTTTCATTTTCACATTTTTTATGGGATTTTTTTTGGGAACAGCGGTCAAAGATGCTATGATTGAAGCGCTCTTTGCAGCGCTGATTAATGCGCAATAATGATGCAGTCAAATCATGTGTCTTTGTCTAAAACTCATGTTTTTTTATTCAAAAAGTGTTAAAAATATTAAAAAGGAAAGCAAGTGTAAAATTTTATCAAAAAATAATTACACATTATAAGTTTTATATAAAAAATCTTTAAAAAAAATTAAAATTTTTTCCCCTTCCTTTTACTGCATCCCTAAGAGCGCTCTTTGGATGCGCTACGGTATGCTATAAACAGATGCTGTGTCGCCAAAATCTCGATTTATTTCTGCTGGGTCACTATTGTAGTAAATGATCGATATCTTAACTAATATAATAAAGAGGTACACAAAAAAAAAAATTGCCACTGAACGAAATTCATAATATTTATGAACAAAGTCATAAAAATTTATTAACTTTTTCATAATACTTTTGAACTTTTACATAGTATTTATGAATAAATCATAATATGTGGATTTTAAGAAATATTTAACATTTTTTCATAAATTTAAAAAAATTTAATGGAAATTTTCATACGTTTTTATGTATTTGTTCATAAATACTATGAATTTCGTTCATTGACAATTTTTTTCTGTGTAATGTGTGTATGTTTGTAATAGTTAATCTCCATAACATTGCTCGCACGACATCTCGGGTCCCATTGTAGAATTGATAAACGCAATTGATAGGATATCTGAGCATATGTGAATTTCTGATAGGAGCTATTGTAGAAGTTGTGGGGAAGTGGAGGAGGAGGAGTCAGTGAAGCACTTGTTATGTGAATGTCCGGGTCCGGAATGTCCTGTTTTCGAGTTAATGCTAACTAATTACACTGTTCGACAACAAAAACCTCCCAGTAAAATATCCATCTGATTCTTATTCAAATCTGCCATCCAATTTTTAAAGAGTCAAAAACCAATAATTTCGCACTTTTAGTGATCCACTGTTACAGATTCCTCCACAAATAGGACTTCATTCCTTGTTTCTAAAACTGCAATCCAAATTTTTCTAGCAAGTTCTGTTTTCGAGATATTCGCATTTAAAAAATTTTCCACGCTAAAATCTCGAACGCGAGTATATCGAAAACGGAACATGCTAGAAAAATGTGGCTTGCAGTTTTGGAATCAGGAGGTCCATTTTATATGATATCAAGTCCTATTTGTTGGAAGCAAAAAAACAGTGTACCCTCAAAAGTGTGAAATTATTGATTTTTTGACTTTTTAACAGCGAATATCTCTAAAACGGTCATGCTAGAAAAAATTTAATGGCAGAGTTGAATTTACACAGAAAAAAATTTTAAGAAAAACAATTTGAGTAATCGGTTGTTTAAATTTTTAAATAAGATTTGAGTAATATTTTAATTGACGCAATTAAAAATTTTTCTCAAAAATTAAAAAAAAAAAAAAAATGAGTAAATAATTTAATACAAAATTTAATATTTTTTTTTATTTATTTTTTATTCTCTTCGTGTTTTGAATTCTCATTTAGTTTATAGTTTTATATGTATGTGAGAGTTTGAAATAATCTTTATGAAATTTTCCTATGTCTTTAAGACATAAATATGTTTGGTAAAGTTTGGAAAAACATTTTTTTGAAAAAAAAAAATGTGAAACTTTTTTTTAACTTTTAAACAAAGTAAATTGATAAATTTTGAGTAAATTTTTACTTGACATAATTAAGAAGTTACTTAAAAAATCGAAAAATTTTTAATTAAATTTTTAATTGTGTCCGTTAAAAATTTACTAAAATTTTTTAGTAAGTAATTAATAATTTTTTATTAAAAATTTAATCAATACTATTAAATTGTTTACTGGTGCAAAATTGAGTAATTTTTTACTCAATAGTATTCAAAATTTTCAAAATTTATTTTTTTATTTTTTTTTGTGAACAGGACTTGATTTCATATAAAATGTACATCCTGATTCCGAACCTCCAATCAAAATTGTTCTAGCATGTTCTGTTTTCGAGATATTCGAAAAAAAATTTCCACGCTAAAATCACGAACGCGAATATCTCGAAAACGGAACATGCTAGAAAAATTTGGATTGCAGTTTTGGAATCAGGAGGTTTCTTTTATATGATATCAAGTCCTATTTGTTGGAAGCAAAAAAACAGTGTACCCCCAAAAGTGCGAAATTATTGGTTTTTTGACTTTTTAACAGCAAATATCTCAAAAACGGTACACTAAAAAAAAACCTTGTAAAATGCCAAGAAAAACTTTATTTTTGTCACCTCCTATTTGACAAGAATTTCTGGAATTTTACAAGCTTTTCACCAATAATTTGTTAATTTTACAAGCTTTTTACCAAAAAATTTTAAATTTACAATTTTTTGACGCGATAAAACTTATAAGGAGGTCTCGCGACTTTACAAGATTTTTTGCCACCTACTATTTTAAGAAAATTCCTAGTAAAAATTACGAGCTTTTTTGTAATTTTTCAAGATTTTTACCAAAAAAATAGTAAATTTACAAATTTTTTGGTGAAATAAAACTTACAAGGAATTCTCGTGAATTTACTAGATTTTTTTATAAAAAAAATAAAAATTTGTAAAATTACAAAAAAAATGTAAAATTACAAAAAAAATTTAAAATTACAAAAAAAATGTAAAATTACAAAAAAAAATGTAAAATTACAGAAAAATGTAGAAGAAAAATTTAATTTCTAAAAGCTATAGACATTTCTGGTATTCCTATACCGGTGTTAATTTCGATTGAAAATTTTTTGTAGAAAAACAGAAAAACTGTCAAATATTGGTAAAATATGATTACCAGACTTTTTCTAGTAATTTGACAAAGTTTTTTTTTCTGTGAACGTTCTAGAAAAAATTTGATGGCAGATTTGGATTCAAGAGAACAAAATCTATAAGAGTCAGTTGGATTTTGTTGTCGAACAGTGTAATTATTTAGCAATAACTCGAAAACAGGATCAGCAATGATTTTCGTGTCCGATTTTGTCACCATTTTAACACAACCTAAATTTGCTTGAGAAGGAAGTGAACGGTGTCTCATTGACAAATCTAGCAGGAGGGGAGTTGGGAAATAACAATTAAAGGAAACACAATGTGCCTTATGGCATTCGAGTGAATCCGCCTAATTGGCGGACGCCTATCCAACCTAACCTAATCACTACACTCAAAAAAAAAAACTGGTAAAACGCCTGGTAAAATGCCTTGTAATCCCGTTCTACCAATATTTAACAATTTTCCTTGTTTTTTTAACAAAAAATCTTGTACTTTGCTCAAACGAGAACTACAGTTTTATTGGTAATTTTACAAATTTATTTTCGTAATTGTATTCTACCATTTTGAAAGGTTATTTTACAAAAAAAACTGTAATTTTACAACAAAGTTTTTATTACGAGGATTCTAGTTGATTACAAAAAAAAACTTTATTTTACAAAAATTATGTTATACGACGATTTATGTTGTTTAACAAAAAAACTTTTTTTTTTGTATTTTTTTTTTTTTTATTGAAAAATATTTAAAAAAAGTTGACAAAATTTTGAAAAATTTATTACGAGGATTAATTTAAGGAGGAGTTGTTAATTTACAAAAAAAACAGTTATTTTACAAAAAATGATTTTATTACGAGGATTTATGTTGTTAACAATTTTTTTTTTTTTTGTAAATTTACCATTTTGGTTTGTAAATTTACCTTTTTTTTAAACATATTTACCATTTTTTCTTGTAAGTTTACCATTTTTTTTGTATTTTTCCGGTTTTAAAACAATATTTTTACCAATAAAATTGGTTATTTTACCAATTTTTGGTGCATTCAAAATTACGAGGAAATCCTCGTAATTTTACAAGAATTTTACCTACGTCATATTTTACGAGAATAGCCTCGTAAAATCACGAGATTTATTGGTAACTTTACAAGTTTTTTTTTTTTGAGTGTAGGCATGTGATTTCCATGCAAATGCATGTTTTTTGTCGATGGTCTGAAAATAAAATCGACCAATTATATTTCTGAATCAAGAAATTTGCGTTAAAATGGCATCGATTTATTTTTGCATGTTTTGGTGCAAATGCATATTTTTGCATATTTTGTTTAAAATGCATATTTTGTTTAAAATGCAACTTTTAAGTGCATATTTTTCCATATTTTGGCATAAATTGACAAAAACACAAATTGAAAATTATTTGTTTCAAAAACTTTTGAAAATTTTAAAAATTTATTTTGAAAGTAACAAAAATTGTGTTTTTTATTTTTAATGTTTTTATAGATTCCCAGCAAAAAAAGTGCGGAGTACTTCTATTTGGAGTGCTTTAAAACTATAACAAATGTAATGAAATACAACAAAAATAACAAAAAACACATGAAAAAAACACACAAACAGTTTTTTCTACTCCATAAAAAGTTGTTATTCAGCACTTAACTCATTACCTTCCGCGACACTCCCATACAAAAGTAAGTAGATATTCAGTAGATAAGAAGTACTCCCAGCTTTCAAACAACTTCCAACTACTTCCACGGAGTAGTTCTTATCTACTGAATATCTACTTACATTTGTATGGAGGTGTCGCGACAGGTAATGAGTTAAGTGCTGAATATCTATGTATTCTGGAGTAGAAAAAACTGTTTGTGTGTTTTTGTCTTGTGTTTTTTGTTATTTTTGTTGTATTTCATTACATTTGTTGTAGTTTTAAAGCACTCCACTGAGAAGTGGTAATGACTTTTTTTGCAGGGGTCTTAATTTCTAAAAAAAATCTTACATAAAGTTTTAAATTTTACTCTTTGAACCCGGCTTTTTAAGAAGTTTTTCGTAAGAAAATAAAGATTTTTATTGCACACATTTTATTTTCTAGTGCATATTTTAAGGTTTTTTAGTGCATATTTTGGAATTTTTAGCACATATTTTAAGCGAATACTTTCGATTTTCTAGTGCTCATCCTATTTAACAAATATATTCACCAATATCTAGAATGTTCTTTCAGGGTGGAAATAGGCTAGGTTTAATCGACCACGCCTAGTTGTACGCCCACTTTTGCCCAAACAACATACAATTTTAAAATATCCGATGCTATCATATAATTTAAATAATGTTTCACCAATATTAAGAATGGTCCTTCAGTGTGGACATGGGTTAGGTTTCTTCGATCACGCCCACTTTTGACCAAACACTGCACACAAAGAAAAACCTTGTCAAATTACTAGAAACAGTCTCGTAATCCCATTTTACCAAAATTTGACAGTTTTCCTTGTTTTTTAACAAAAAATTTTCGATCGAAATTTATATTTTTTTTTTGTAATTTTACAATTTTTTTTTGTAATTTTACAAATTTTGAATGTTTTTTACAAAAAACAAGTAGAAAAATTTAATTCGACTTGGTCGAATCTATGAATACCCTCCACAATGTTATCTGATAGTAATTTTCTAAAAAAAATTTAAAAAAATTGCATTACAAATTTTTTATTAGAAATATGTATGTATATTATTTTGAGTCAAACTTTCTTTTAATCAATCAAATTTTTTTGAGTGTACAATTTTTTTGACTGTCAACATTTTTTCGAGTCTGTCATTTCATTAAAAAAAAATAATAATGTGTAAATTTTTTTTTTGAGTGTAAATTTTTTTTTGAGTGTAAATTTTTTTTAGTGTACAAATTCTTTGAGTAACAAATTACTTTGTAAAATATTTTTGTTGTTTTATACCTACATATATGTAATACAAAAAAAAAACTATTTCACATATTTTTCTCTTTTTATATTACCATCCTTTTCTTTAAAAACCAAAAACAAATTAACATTCAATCATACACATACTTTATTTGATTTTTTCCCGTTACATACAGTTACACTAACAATAACAAATATTTACTTGTCTAACAACTAAACTGCACCCCACGACAAGAAAACAAACAACAACAAGTTTTACAAAACTGGTATTTCACCATGCTATTAAAACTTGTTTAACGAGTTTTCAACAGTTTAAGGTGAAACAAATCTGAAATTCAGTGCATTGCTTATAACTTTTGAACCACTGAACGGATTTTTCTGAAATTCAAAACCAAACAGCCTTGGGGAACAACAAATATATATGCTAAGCTTCAGTCCCCTCAGAATTGTCTTTCGAAAGTTATATTCGTTTTAATCTTATAAATTCGAAAAATACCCTTCCCGAAATTTACTATTTTGCTCATAACTTTTGAACCACTGGACCGATTTCGCTGGATTGCAATACCAACCTGACCCGGTAAATGAAGAACATATATGTCAAACTTCAGGAGCCTCCGTAAAGTCTTTCAAAAGTTAGCGTGTTTTCAACGGACAGACAGACAGACAGACGGACGGACGGACGGACGGACGGACGGACGGACATCGCTAGATCGACTTAAAATCGATCAAGGATCATGAATATATATACTTTATGGGGTCCTAGACCAATATTTCGATGTGTTACAAACGGAATGACAAACTTATATATACCCTCTATCACTAGAGTGGAGGGTATAAAAAATCTAGTAAAGTCACGAGAATTCCTTGTAAGTTTTCTTGTGCCAAAAAAATTGTAAATTTACAATTTTATTGGTAAACAGCTTGTAAAATTACAAAAAAACTCATAATTTTTACTAGAAATTCTTGTAAAGTAGGAGGTATTAAAAAATCTAGTAAAGTTTCGAAACCTTCTTGTAAGTTTTATTTCGTCTAACAAATTGTAAATTTATAATTTAATTGGTAAAAAGTTTGTAATATTACAAAATTATTGGTAAAAAGTTTGTAAAATTACAAGGAATTCTTGTCAAATAGGAGGTAGCAAAAAAATAAGTTACAAACTTTTCTTGTTATTTTACAAGGTGTTTTTTTAGAGTGTGTAAAATTTAAAAATCTTCAAAAATGCTTCTACACTCAACAAAAACCTTGCCAAATTACTAGAAAAAAGTCTCGTAATCCCATTTTACCAATATTTGATAGTTTTCCTTGTTTTTAAATAAATAATTTTCAATCGTAATTTAATTTTTTATTTGTAATTTTACAGTTTTTCTTGTAATTTTACAAATTTCCAAGATTTTTCACAAAAAAAATCTTGTAAATTTACGAGAATTTCTTGTAAGTTTTTCTTTGCAAAAAAAGTTGTAAATTTACAGTTTTATTGGTAAAAATCTTGTAAAATTACAAAAAAGTTTGTAATTTTTACTACACCATTTCCAATTGTATTTCAGAAATTATCAACTGTATTTTAAAAATTATCAATTGCATTTTAGAATTTATCAATTGTATTTCAAAAATTATCAATTGCATTTTAGAATTTATTAATTGTATTTCAGAAATTATCAATTGTATTTCAGAAATTATCAATTGTATTTCAGAAATTATCAATTGCATTTCAGAAAACAATTGAAAATTTCTGAAATATTATTGATAAATTCTCACATTTAAAATTTTATTTTTTTTATGACCATTATTTGAAGATATAAAAACAGTACCAAAGTACACTACACCATTTCCAATTGTATTTTAGAAATTATCAATTGTATTTCAGAAATTATCAATTGTAATTTGGAAACTAACCTTCGTAAAACAATTGATAATTTCTGAAATACAATTGATAAATTCTGAAAAACAATTGAAAATTTCTGAAATACAATTTATAAATTCTGAAATAAAATTGATAACTTCTGGATTACAATTGATAATTTCTGAAATACAATTGATAATTTCTGAAATACAATTGATAATTTCTGAGATACAATTGGAAATGATGTAGTGTACTTTGGTATTTTTTCTATGTCTTCAAATAATGGTCATAAAAAACATCAAATTATAAATGGGAGATCCTCCGGCTTAAAAACGATTATGAAAACAAATCGTTTTAGAAATTCAGATTTTAAGGGGATAAAAAGTGTAAAAAATTATGCTCTGGCACTTTTTCCATTTCTTAAAATAATGTTTCTAGAAAAAAGAAACATTATGACAAAGTACTTTTTAAAAAGTTTCGATGCTAAAACAGTGTACCTTGGTAGTTTTTCGATCTCCTAAAGTAATGGCCATAAAAACTAGATTTTTGAAATGAAGAATCCTCCAACGAAACAAAATATGCAGAAAAAGACTTTTACAAATTATTGATTCTTTGAGAGTAAAATGGTGTAAAAATAAGTAGTAGAGAACACTCAAAAAATTTTGACGGTAGAATCCACTACAAAAGACAGTTAAATCTACTACATTTGTTGTTGTTTTAGCGTCCACTACATTTTACGGTAAAATCAACCAAAATTTGTTGTTGTTTTCAACTACTGATTTACAACTACAAAAAACTGTAAAAACTACATCAAATAACAGTTGATTTTACTGTGACTCAAATTGTCTGAATTTTTTATTAACAACAAAAAAACCTCTAAACGTCAAAAACGGTTCAAATTATTTAAAAATAATTCCTGCACATCCGTTTTTCTAAAAATTTCTAGAAAATTATAAGTTTTTTTTATAGACAAAAAACAACCACACAAAACAACTGTTACTACAATGTAGTAATTTTTTGTATTTGTTTTTTAAAACGACTACAAAAAACAGTTGTTTGATATTTTTCATGCAAAAACAACTGAAATTGTAGTTGAAAACAACAACTACTACTTACTACACAAATGACCGTCATGTAGTAACTGCAATAATTTTCTAAGTGAATTAAATAATCTATAAAACAAAATTATTTCAGTAGTATTTGTTGTACAAACTCAACCGATTTTGGCCTTTAAAACAGCATCCCACAATTGACAACCTTGGCAATGCTAGATGGCCAAATTTTGTGCTGAAAAATTTTAAAAATGTAACAATATTTTATATTTCAAATAAAAAAAGTTTTTTTTTAGTTTTAACCCCCCTTAATCTTTATCCTAAAAAAAACTCTGCTACTATTTCAAAAAAAAAAACTGCTGCTACTTATTTTAGTAGTTATTGCTAATTTTGGTTAAATAAAAATAGAAAAATAATTTATTTTTTTATAGTTCTTGTCTAATTTATATCAGAAAATATAATAATGCATCTAATTTCATATCAAGATGACATTGTATACTTTCAATTCTTTAATTAATGTGCATATTAAAAGAACCTTATCAGAGATTTTCATAACTTAATACTACTAAAATAAAATGTAATCAAAAAAATTCAATTAACTTGTTTATAAGAACTCATTATTATTAATTTGTTAACGGAAATCTATATGAGCACCAACAAAAAAAAAAATCAAAATCAAACAAATAAAGTGTGTTCCATTATATTTGTAATTAATATGGTACTTTTTTTGATTTTGCCAGTCAATACTTCTTCTGCATATTTCTACTTTCACTTACCATATCTTCAATACTGGAATATTTTAAAGGGAATAACATGCGCCAATTAAATTTACCCTCACCGTCCAGGGAACGGTAATGGATATCTGTATTTTGGGCTTCATCAAAATTAGTGCACCAGCTAAAACAAAAAACAAACAAAAAAATTGTGTAAATATAGAAAAAAATTCTTATTAAAAAATTAATTAGATTTCAAAAATCATCTACTTACCCAGGCAGAAAAATACAATCATTAAAGCGTTTTAAAAGTACTCTACACGATTTGCAATTGTATTTTAGAAATTATCAATTGAATTTTAGAGGTTATCAATAGTATTTCAGAACTAATCAAATGTTTATCAGAAATTATAAATTATATTTAAGAAAATATCAATTGTATTTCAGAAACTATCAATTGTATTTCAGAATTATAATTTGTATTTCAGAAATTATCAATTGTATTTCAGAAGTTATCAATTGTATTTCAGATATTATCAATTGTATTTCAGAAATTATCAATTGTATTTCAGAATTTTTCAATTGTATTTCTGAAATCATCAATTGTATTTTTAAAAATTTTTAATTTATATTTCAGGAAATATCAATTGTATTTCAGAAGTTATTAATTGTATTTCAGAAATTATCAATTGTATTTCAGAATTTATTAATTGTGTTTCAGAAACTATATATCTTCCTCTAACTCCCATTGGAGCATAGGGCGCCAAAACTAACCTTCGTAAAATAATTGAAAATTTCTGAAATACAATTGATAATATAAATAAAATAACCGAACTCGAGGTCTGTTGTTGTTCTTGTAAATAATCTTTATTTTACTTCTCCCATATTTCGACATTCATCGATTTCATCATCAGGGGACAGTGTTAAATATTACACAAACACAGTGTTAAACATTTTTAACACTGTCCCCTGATGATAAAATTCAATGAATTTCAAAATATTGGAGAAGTAAAATAAAGATTATTTACAACAACAACAGACCTCGAGCTCGGTTATTTTATTTATATTATCAATTAAAAGTCGAATAAATATAACATTAAATTTACAATTGATAATTTCTGAAAAACAATTGATAATTTCTGAAATACAATTGATAATTTCTGACATACAATTAATAATATCTGAAATACAATTGAAAATTTCTGAAATACAATTGATAACTTCCAAAATACAATTGATAATTTCTGAAAAAAAAATTATAACTTCTGAAATACAATTGATAATTTCTGAAATACAATTAATAATTTCTGATATACAATTGATAATTCTGAAATACTATTTATAATTTCTGAAATACATTTGATAAGTTCTGAAATACAATTGATAACTTCTAAAATACAATTGATAAATTGAGAAATACAATTGTCAATTTCTGATATACAATTGATAAATTCTGAAATACAATTGATAATTTCTGAAATACAATGGATAATATCTGAAATACAATTAATAATTTCTGATATACAATTGATAATTCTGAAATGCAATTACTAGTTTCTGAAATACAATTGACAATTTCTGATATACAATTGATAACTTCTAAAATACAAGTTATAATTTCTGAAATACAATTGACAATTTCTGAAATACAATTGGAAATGGTGTAGATGTCTAAGTGTGACCCTTTTTCTATATGGAAATTTTATCATTTTTTTCTAAGTAAAAAGTCTTAAACTCAGAGACATTTTTCGTATGGAAAAAGATTCTGAAATATTTTTCGTATAGAAAAAGTCTCAGATTCTGAGATATTTTTCATATAGAAAAGGTCTCAGATTCTGAGACATTTTTCATAAAGAAAAAGTCTCAGATTCTGAGACATTTTTCATATAGAAAAACTCTCAGATTCTGAGACATTTTTCGTACGGAAAAAGTCTCAGGTTCTAAAAAATATTTTTGATATAAAAAGATTCTCAGATTCGTATTGAAAAAGTCTAAGATTCTGAGACATTTTTCGTATAGTAAAACTTTCAGATTCTGAGACATTTTTCGTATAAAATTAAGCCTCAGATTCTGAGACATTTTCCGTGTAGAAAAAATTCTCAGATTCTGTCACATTTTTCGGATAAAAAAAATATCAGATTCTGAGAAATTCTTCTTATAGAAAAAGCTTTAGATTCTGAGACATTTTTCATTAAGAAAAAGATTCAGATTCTAAGAAATTTTCCGTGTAGAAAAAATTCTAAGAGACTGAGTCATTTTTCGTAAAAAAAAAATTCTCAGGTTCTGAGACATTTTTCGTAGTCTCAGATCCAAAAAAATATTTTTCATATAGAAAGATTCTCAGATTTTAAGACATCTTTTGTATAGAAAAATTATCAGATTCTGACACATTTTTCGTATGGAAAAATTATCAGATTCTGACACATTTTTCGTATGGAAAAATTCTCGGATTCTGAGACATTTTTCGTATAGAAAAATTCTCAGATTCTGAAAAATTTTTCCTGTAGAAAAAGTCTCAGATTCTTAGATATTTTTAGTATAGAAAAAGTCACAGATTCTGTGACATTTTTCAAATAGAAAAAGTCTCAGAAAATATCTCAGATTGTGAGACATTTTTCATATAGAAAGTCTCAAAAAGTATTTTTCACATATTTTGAGACATTTTTTGTATAGAAAAAAGTTTTAAAATATGAGACATTTTTAGTATAGAAAAAGCCTCAGGTTCTGAGACATTTTTCGTAGTCTAAGATTCTAAAAAATATTTTTCATATAGAAAGCTTCTCAGATTTTGAGACATTTTTTGAATAGAAAAATTCTTAGATTTTGAGACATTTTTCGCATAGAAAAAGTCTCAGATTCTAAAACATTTTTCGTAAAAAAAAGTCTCAGATTTTGAGATATTTTTGGTATAGAAAAAGTCTAAGATTCTGAGACATTTTTCGTATAGAAAAAGTTTTAGATTCTCAGACATTTTCGTATAGAAAAAGTTTCAGATTCTGAAATATTTTTCAAAGTTTGAGATTCTGTGACATTTTTCGTATAGAAAAAGTCTTAGATTCTAAGACATTTTTTGTACAGAAAAAACATCAGGTTCTGAGACGTTTTTCGCATAGAAAAAGTCTCAGATTCTGAAAAATTTTTCCTAGAGAAAAATTCCCAGATTTTGAGACATTTTTCGTACAGAAGAAGTCTCAGATTCTGAGACATTTTTCATACAGAAAAAGTCTAAAATTCTGAGACCTTCTTCTAACAAAAAAGTTTCAGATTCTGAGACATTTTTTTTTACAAAAAGTCTCAGATTCTGAGGAATTAGTCGTATAGAAAAAGTGACCGATTCTGAAACATTTTTGGCAAAGAAAAAATCTCTGATTCTGAGACATTTTTGGTAAAGAACAAGTCTCACACACAAAAAAAAACTTTGTCAAATTACTAGCAAAAGTCTCGTAATCCCATTTTACCAATATTTGACAGTTTTCCTTGTTTTTTAACAAATCGAACTTTACATTTTTTTTAATTTTACAAATTTTCAAGATAATTTTACAAAAAAAATCTAGTAAATTCACAAGAATTCATTGTAATTTTAATTGCACCACAAAATTTACAATTTTATTGGTAAAAAGCTTGTTAAATTACAAAATTATTGATAAAAAGCTTGTAAAATTACTAGGAATTTTCGTAAAATAGGAGGTAGCAAAAAATCGAGAAAATTACAAAACCTCTTTGTAAATTGTATCGTGTCAAAAAATTTGTAAATTTACAATTTTATTGGTAAAAACCTTGTAAAATTACAAAATTATTAGTAAAAATCTTGTAAAATTACTAGGAATTTTTGTCAAATAGGAGGTAGCAAAGTTACAAGCTTTTCTTGTAATTTTAAAAGGGTTTTTTTTGAGTGCAGATTCTGAGACATTTTTCGACTAGAAAAAGTCTCAGATTCTGAAACATTTGTCATTGAGAACTTTTTTTGTCTCAGATTCTGAGACATTTTTCATACAGAAAAAGCCTAAAATTCTGAGACCTTCTTCGCATAGAATAAGTTTCAGATTCTGAGACATTTTTCGTATAGAAAAAGTCTGAAATTTATTTTATAAAAAGCAGGTGCTTTAAAAGCACTTTTGAGTTAGTAAAACAAACCGTCTTAAGACCATTTGAAAAATAGTACTTTCAAAGTGCTTTAAATTTTGTACCATCATAAATTTCTACCTTGATACTCATTAGCGCGTCCCGAATTCAGCTTTTTTCGAATTTGAAAATGCTTGCCCCCTCAAAAGATGGGGATTTAGGACCCTTTTACGGGAAAAATAACAAAAAAAGTTTTGGACAAAAAACCAGTTGGCTACCAGCGGCTAAAGATTGCAATCTCAGTGCATTGTAAAAAAAAAAAATTTTTTTGTTTTTAAAAAAATATATGCCAAAAGTTGCGAAATATAGAGTACATTCCTGGAAAAATATTAATAAAATTTCCATAGAGTAATTTTGGTGCAGCGTTGCATCTTAAAGATGAAAAGTGTGACTAAAATTTTTTTTATTTTTTCTTTTAAGCTAAATTGGTCTCAAAACCTGCACAAAAAAGAGCACATTCGTTAAAACTGTGTCAAAGCAGATTTTGAGACTAATTTAGCTTAAAGGAAAGAAAAAGTAAAAATTAAGTATACCTTTTGATCTTTGAGATGCAACGCTGCACCAAAATTACTCCATGGAAATTTTATTAATATTTTTCCTCAAATGTACTCTATATTGCGCAACTTTTGGCGTCAAATTTTTGGACAAAAAAAAAAAAGTTTTTTTTCAAAATGCACTAAGATTGCAATCTTTAGCTGCTGGTAGCCAACTGGTTTTTTGTCCAAAAATTTTTTTGTTATTTTTCCCGTAAAAGGGTACTAATTCCCCATAGTTTGAGGGGGCAAGCTAAAAAAATTTGAATTCGGGACGCGCTAATACTCATTTATTCAGTGCACTCACTTACCCCTTTATATAAATATCACTCATAGCCGTACCAAAAATATTTCTTTCATCTAAAACTACTTCAGCTACATTATAGATAATGACGCGCAGTTCATAAAGTACTGGAGGTTCAGGCGTCAAATCAATAGGTGGTGGTATATTAAGATTTCCATCGTATAATTCAATCCATAATTGTATTTTACCCTTTTTTTGTTGTTTGTTTATTAAAAGGTTAATTAATGGAAATTTCTATAACAATTCTTTTTCTTTTGCAGTTTATTTATATAAAATTTATTACCTGTTCTATACCTGGACATTCATTACGATACAAAGATCTAGTTTCAACGTGTTCTGGCACAAGTTTATAACCAAAGGATGGCAAATTTTCTAAATTTTTTAAGGCGGTTAAACTTAAACGTTCTTGTAAATCTTCATCTGTAAGTGTAGGAGTATTGTGAAAATATTGGATAATAAAGCGTTTACACTGAGTTGAAATTTTTGGGGTTTTAAAATGTGACAAAAGGTTTTCCTCTAAAAACGTTAAAGAAAATAATTTTTCGAAATGAGACCACTTTCAAGCATTTCTATTCCACTTTGATTTTTAAAAGTGATTTCATTTCGAAAAAGTGTCCCCCAACATCCCCTGGCGACCCCTCCTCAAAACGCCCCTGAATTTTATTTATATATGGAGGAAATAAAAGATAATTTTACACTCACTTCCATTTATTTTTAAATGCATTTCGTAACCTAACTAGAGATGCTAGAGCAAAAATAACGAAAATTAGTGATCAGCCCTACACTTAGAAAATTATTGCAGTTACTACATGACGGTCATTTGTGTAGTAAGTAGTAGTTGTTGTTTTCAACTACAATTTCAGTTGTTTTTGTATGAAAAATCTCAAACAACTGTTTTTGTAGTCGTTTTAAAAAACAAATACAAAAAAATTACTACATTGTAGTAACAGTTGTTTTATGTAGTTGTTTTTAGTGTATAAAAAATTTATAATTTTCTAGAAATTTTTAGAAAAACGGATGTGCAGGAATTGTTTCCAAATAGTTTTAACCGTTTTTGACGTTTACAACATTTTTTTTTAATAAAAAAAAATCAGACAATTTGAGTAACAGTAAAAACAACTGTAATTTGAAGTAGTTTTTACAGTTTTTTTAGTTGTTAATCAATAGTTAAAAACAACAACAATTTTTGGTTGATTTTATTGTAAAATGTAGTGGACGCCTAAACAACAACAAATGTAGTAGTTTTAACTGTCTTTTGTAGTGGAATCTACCGTCATAATTTTTTGAGTGTATAAATTTCTTACCCACAGCGATTTCTGTGTCATCCTCCAATGTCACACCATCAATTTCGATAATATTGCCAATTATTTTTGGTGTTTTAACATCATTATAACGACATAATTCTTTAAGGATTTCCGAAGGTAATAGATTATCACGCCATTTATTGTAGCCAAAACTAAAAGAGGAAATCTATTAAATTTTAAAATTATTTAGCAATAATTTTTCAAACTAACCTGCTATATTCATTTGCTATACCGACAGTGGCTCTATGTTTAGTACGCCATCTATCTTCCAAATCAATAAAGGTGGAACCAATTGGAGTATCATGTATTTTACTGCGGTTGAAAACTGATATTTCCAAAATGTGTTCTCTGAAATTAAAAAAAAAGGTGATCTTATTTACTTAGTACATTCTGTCAGAAAATGTAGTAAGACTTCTCCTTATTACAACGAAGAATAAGATTCTACACTCACAAGGGAATA
Organism: Pegoplata infirma; assembly: GCA_963921195.1. NCBI lineage: Eukaryota > Metazoa > Arthropoda > Insecta > Diptera > Anthomyiidae > Pegoplata > Pegoplata infirma. The sequence goes on from OY992539.1 coordinate 29,822,633, forward strand.
TGAACCGATTTGACTGAAACTTAAAATATATATATAAAACAGACGATTTTAAGGTTGGGGTGTATCGGCCATATCAGTGTTTAAAAATTTCGTTGTCCTCTTATGGAACAATGTGGACCTTCGGGAAAATTTTGATTACTCCCGAACTTACAGGAATGTTTAAAAAGGTTATACCACCGTTTGGTAGGCATTAAAAAACCTCTCTTCTTATATGAAAACATCATGTAGTTTCTTAGAAAGAAATGGCTGAAAATTTCATGATTTTTTTATAATATGATTAAAAAATTGGGGCAAAACCAATTCAGCTCTTGAAGATTTTTAAAATTTTAATTCCTTATTTTACTTCTTCCAATGTAAATATTATAAATTGTATTTAAAAAAAAATAATGCATTTGCTTATATTAATGAAACATTTCATAAAAACTATGAAATCTTTTCACAAATATAATGAAACTTGTCATTTTAATGAAACGGTTTTATAAATATTATGAAATGCTTCATTAATACTATGGAAAATTTCATAAAATAATATTATTTTTTTAAGTATTTCATTCATTCATATGGAACTATTTCATAATCATAAATACTATGAAATAGTTTCATAATATGATAAAACATTTAAAAAAGAATGAATGAAATCATTGAAATCGTTCATACACTCAAAAAAAAACCTTGTCAAATTACTAGAAAAAGTCTCGTAATCCCATTTTACCAATACTTGACAGTTTTCCTTGTTTTTTAACAAATAATTTTCGATCGAAATTTACATTTTTTTGTAGTTTTACAGTTTTTTTTTTAAATTTTACAAATTTTCAAGATTTAAAAAAAAAAAAATCTAGTAAATTTACGAGAATTTCTTGTAAGTTTTATTTCGCCAAAAAAGTAAAAATCTTGTAAAATTACAAAAAAGTTCGTCATTTTTACTAGGAATTCTCGTAAAATCTATTTAAATCACGAAACCTCCTTGTAAGTTTTATCGCGTTTACAAATTATTTGTAAAATTAATTACAAATTATTTGTAAAAAGCTTGTAAAATAAGAAGGAATTCTTGTCAAAAAGGAGGTATTTCATAAATTTCATAATATTTATGAAAAGTTTCATAAAAGTTTATGAAATTTCGTTTGTTATATTTAAGAAACCTTTTATAAATGTAATGAAAACTTTCATAAATATTGGTCCTATGAACAGTTATGAAACCGTTTCAATGTATTTATCAAATTGGTACATTGAACGAACTTTAATGAAGATTTTTTTTATGGTTATGACAGTTTTTAATTAAGCTTTTTCTTTTAGTGTAGCTGTTCATCCTATTATTCTGGAGTATTCAACCCTAGAATCTTGAAGTATTCCTAGTAGGGAGTTTTATTTCAGGCGTAGTAGTAAGAAACATTATAGATTTCTTTATATTCCTGCAAAAACGTACCCACAAAAAAAAATCTAACTCTCATAGTATTGATGAACAAATTCATTAACTTTATTAACTTTTTCATAATACTTATAAACTTTTTCATAGTATTTATGAATTAATCATAATATGTTAAATTTAAGAACTATTTAACATATTTTCATAAATACTATGAAAAAGTTCAAAAAATTTAATGAAAAATTTTATAATTTTTATGTATTTGTTCATAAATACTCTGAATTTCGTTTATGGACAAATATTTTTTTCTATGTAATTATTCCTAGACCCACTTTTAAGTATACCGATCGACTCAGAATCACTTTTTAAGTCGATCTGAAATTGGAAAAAATCGGTTCATGTTTAGACCTAGCCCCCATTCAAAGGTCCTCTTTAATTTTGGCTCAAATGTCTCTTATAACAGTATTATAATAGATATCCTTTCGAAAATTGACAGGTAAATGTGTTTTATATTCAAAAATGACCGTTCTGAATTTTAAAGTTCTTCTTGTAGCCGATTCTTGAAAATTTCGCCGATATTCAGTTAAATCGGTTTATAGGCCACAAATAGAAGCCTATTTCACTCAAATTTGGTTTGTGAGTGTTTTTTACAATTATAAAAGATTTGACAAAAATAAATAAAAATTCTTCGAGCTCGAGGCCAGTTTTTTCTTGTAAATATTCTTTTTTTCCATTCCAATATTTCGATTCTCTTTGAGAATGATCATCAGGGGATTTAGTGAATTTTTAATGCACACAAAAACTTAAAAATATGTTGCGAACGTATCGACATCTAAAACTGCACTAAACTTAAAATTATTATTGCATTTTGATTTCTGCAATAATAATTTTAAGTTTTAAGAATCAAAATATTGGAATGGAATAAAAGAATATTTATTTACAAAAAAAAAAATTGGCCTCGAGCTCGAATTTTTTTTTTATTTAAATTGGAAAGGTCCAATAATAACAACTTTAATTAGATTTGACAAAAGATAGATCCAGTCGGTCCATGTTCGAACTTAGAACCATGTTCTAAACACTGGTTTAGGATCTGTCTTATACGACGGTAACTTTCCTACTTGTTTTTCTTAAAGATTCTTTAACTCACCTTGGTATTAAACCCTCTAACTGAAAACATTTTCCAAATACTGGATTACTTTCGTTGGGGATATATTGAGCACGATTTGTAACATGTTTTTGACCCAATTGAATTTTAACATAAGAATCAGCTTGAGCATTTTTCTCATTCGGTCGCAATTGTAAACCTTGTACAATATAGACTCTTACAATAATTTTACAAAAATCGGCTAAAGATTGTAATTGAGAATGAAAGCGTGGATTTAAAGCAGTAGTTAGAGGTTTTAATGTGGAACTATCTGCAGACCCTACATCCAAACCACCACATTGACAGGGTGTTAGTTTAATATTAGCTTTTAGAGTCGCATACACTTCTTCCTTGGGTATTGCATTTTTATTATATTTAACACCATGTACCATTTGTAAGGGTTCTGCCCAATCGGTCAGATAACTAAATTCCGGTTGTTTTTCCAATTCATTTTTATAGATACATAATTTATGTTTAAATGATGATAATGCACCACACGGTTCCACAATACCGGAATTATAAAATTTAGACCACCAATTTAATTCATTTTCATTAAGAACATCTGCTAAATTGAAAGTTTCGTCTTCAGTTGTTTTAGATACTTTAGGAAAATTTTGAATTTTCGCTACTAGACTTTGCAAATACGATGGTCGGTGTGGCTTTTCAATCAATGGTATTGTTTCAGAGTAACCATCTTCTTCCATATATAAAGTAGTGGAGGTCATATTTGAGTCCATATTAGTGTCTTCCTTAGCATTTCGATAAACACACGGTAGCTCTTTATCTTTTTGTAAATAACGTTTGGAATTTGGTATTAAAACTGCACCTAAAGTGGATTCATGACCTTTTGAGGAAACCGCTACATCTGTGGCTATAATAGCTGGCCAATATTCTAATTGTTCGGGAAGACTCTATTTGGAAATAAGAAAAATCTTTTGGAATTACATGTTTTTTTTTTTTTAATTTTTATAAAATGTTCTTTCCTTACCACTACTCCTGAGGCATATAATATCAGGAAGTTCATACTTTTGCCGATTCGTGAAGTCGTTAAACCACTTGTTAACAAAAGATCTGCCATCATAATTTTAATACGATGTTTGCCTGCATTAGATTTTTTGTAATTTCTAAAGCCAGCAAATATTATTTCCAAGCTTAAATAAAGACAAGTAGAAAAGTTAAATTCGACTTGAACAAATCCGTGAATACTAGTGACACTAGGGAGACTTCCCTTGTAAGTGGAGGGTATACAAATTTTAAGTCCGTTCACATCGAGGTGATTAAGTTGTTCATTCAGTAGATGTATTGTACTGCTTTCCGATATTGAATGTGCGGGCAACAGTCAAGCTGCGGTCAAATCCCTGGAGTCAATGTTTCTGAAAAGAAAATCTGCCCTTAACTACGGCACGTCTTTAAAATGAGATGGCCAAGCAGTCTGGCAGACGACATGGGTTCCAGGACACAGGGACATTCCAGGGAATTGCAAAGCCGATGAGCTTGCAGAACTGGGAACTACCTCACAGGTTTCAACAGAATTTTAATGTGTTGGTAAGGCTCTAGAAACTTGCAAGCAAAATCTGCGGCTTTGTTCCGCGTAGGAGACTAATCAGAGATGGGCACATGAATGGACGTCTGAGGCAACACGTAAGATTTATTTTAGTCAGAAGCGCACAAGTGAGCTGATACCGCTTCCAAGAGAAGAGATTTCAACGGTAGTTTCTGTAATTACCGGTCACTGTCTTAAAGGGAAGCTCGCAGAGCTGTTAAATGTGCCGTCAAATGACTTTCGCCGGAGTTGATTAAATGTGGAGGAGTTGGAAACTATGAAACACTTCATATTCCATTTATTGGCACTTTCTGGTCAGAGACTTGCTTCACTGGGATCTTGGGAGCTGCACGATCTATCTGATTTGTCGGATGTCAAAATTCAATATCTTAGGAGTTTCATAAGAAGCTAAAATTTGTTTAACGGCTGGGACTAGTAGGGGAACCTGTGGTATAACAACGGACCTCAAAGTCTATTTATCTTCAGGTTCTGACAAATCAAAGGTAATCCTTGATGACATTTCCTAACATTGTTTTCCATGACATGCCTAACATTATCAACAATGAATGTTTGTTTTAAGAGTATGGAATATTCCTTCGAATTTGAAATTTCCTTTGAAACCGTTGGCACCCTATTCTATCCGCAGGCCATTTTAAAGCCATGCTACCGGTTGAAATACGCTACAGAGGTCCGGTAGTAGAAAGGAGAGCCTGTAATCCAGTTGACTCATAAAACTCCACTTTCCACTCGAACGTCCATTTTGGAGGCATCAGTAAAAACTTCAAGTGTTTCCTCAGGAATGTCGAGAACCTCCACACAATCGGACCTGTCCGGAATCCTTGTTACAGGCACGGTTTCGAACGAGAGTATAGGGGTGCAGTAGTCGATATTCACTGCGGCACCATGATACCGCAGGATTCTTGCATGCCCGTATGGTTTCATTGCCGCAAACCTAGTGGACGTGTTCCCGGCTACACACAGAAAAAAAAGTTTCCAATCCAATTTATCAGTTGTATCAACTCAAAATTCGGTTGCTGCTACTATATTTGGCTTTGACAACCAAATTTTTTAGTTGTCCCAATTAAAAGATAGTTATGACCGCCGAAAATGAGTTGTGACTACCGATATTCAACTGTGACGACCTATATACAAAAGTTCCAACCGATTTTTTGTTGGCTTAACTGACTTTCAGTTGGAAATCGTTAAATTCGTTTTCTGTGTGTAGGTGAATTGCGAGAAGGTCTACTGGCAGCCAGTGAAGCATTACGAGAAGACCTTTCGTCGGAGTGGAGCAAAGTGCGCCCGTTATCAGCAGCGCACTTGTCCTTAGGATCCTATTGAATGAGTGGCCTTCCCCGTCGCCACCGACCAAACGAATATTACATACATAAGAATGGTCACGATGACCGTGTTGAGTAGCCAATTGACATTCCGGGCCAATGGCTTTCTTACAGCCAAACTTAGCACTATCGGATACCCTGACATCAATACCGCATAATTTCGGTGGTTTCCTATTTGAAAATACAAGATCAGTTTTGCCTTCATTTACCCTGGATTGACAGACATTCTGTGATGAATCTATAATCATCTCCATGTCTTCCTAGGGATGTAAGACCATCTATGACAGGCCAGGTAATATCCGATCGACGCTCCATTAAAGGTCGTCTGCAATGATACCGACGGGACCCAGTGATTTATAGGGTACGAATCTTCTGATGATCAAGCGCGGTCTATTCTCCCCAATGGACAGATTAACATGTCAGAGACGGAGACGGGAAGTGCACATTCATAAGTTCGTCAAGGGACTCTTCGGAGCTGGTTGTCCAACTGCCACCTTGCTTTTGGATATAGCTAGAGGCAGAGGGAGCTTTCGAAAGGATCTTGCGTAGGCGACTGGTCTCTGAAAAGTTTTCCACGCCGGTCATGATTTTAACTAGACATGGGCACATGAGCAGATTAGATCGTGATTCATGTGATTCACGCGTGATCACGCGTGAGGGTGACTGAATTCAATTTTACTCACGTGATTGTGAGTGAGTGTGAGTGGAAAAAAAAAATCCGTGAGTGAGTGTGCGTGAGTAAGATTTTTGCGTGAGTGAGTGTGCGTAAGTCGATTTTTTTGCGTGAGTTTGCGTGATTATTTTCACTTCATATTTCCTATCGTACCATAAAAAGCATCAAAAAAATTGTGAAATTTGGCTTAACTTAAGATTTCGTCCCAAAAAAAGCAAAGAAAAATGTAAAATTATGCTGAACTTTAAAAATTAAAATTGACTAAAAATTTTGAATGAGTTTTGAAATTTTAGTTTTATAATTTTTTTTTTTATAAATAAGAGTTTCGTGAGTGTGAGACAACGTGAGTGTGAGTGAAGCTTGCGTGAGTGCACGTGAGTGTGAGTTGTATTAAATTTACTCACGTTATTGTTAGTGAGTGTAAGTAGAAAAAATATGCTCGTAAGTGAGTGTGCGTGATTCAAAAATTCCTGTCGTGAGCGTGAGTGAAAAAGCACTCACGCGCCCATCTCTAGTTTTAACACCTAATTTTTGGAAGGCCATTATTAAAAAAATTATATTTTTAAAATTTTGGAAAAAAATATATGTTGTTATGGATCCCCTATACTACTTAACTTAAAATGTTTACGATGGAGACTTCATTGGAGAACTAGATATTAATAGATACATAGTGACACGTACACACAGGAAACAAATTTAGTTAATGCAACAAAATTCGGTTAAATCACTTACATATAGGTTGTCAAAACTGAATATCGGTAGACACAACTGAATAAGGTTGGTGTAACTGGATTTTAATTGAAACAACCAGAAAATTCGGTTGTCACAACCGAATATAGTAGCAGAAATCCAATTTTGAGTAGATGCAACTGAAAAATTTAGTTGGAAATTTAGTTTTCTGTATGTAAGAAAAAACAGTTATAAAGAGACTTCTGAAATAGTCCAAGAAAGCTTTGGGACTCTAAATGCCAATAAGTCGGAGTTAGATTGACAAACCAATTGTCGTAGTAAACTGGTAACCTAAACTGGTCGCTTCGGGGCCTCTGGTCTATGTATCATCTGGTGAACCTAACCGAAACTGAAAATTCCATTATAAGTTTTAGACTTGGACCCAGTGGATCATTATAGTACAGGTGTTTAAGGTATCGTCCAATATGCGAACTAACTTTGTTGCTAATCTAAACAGCCTTACATGAAATTCTTCATATTTGGTTTAATAGCATTTGGTATACCAACTGTAATAGTAGCTTGATGCGTTGAGTTTGTAGAATTTTCTGCATCACGTTGCTGCTCTACCAATTCTCCCGACATTAAAACTTCTGCCCTTATAGCTCCACATACCGATAGAGGTACCCATTTCAGTGGCGGTGGTGATAAATATTTTAAAGTTTCATATTTTCGTAAAGCATTCGTATTTTTGTCCAATCTATCAAAATCACTTTGTTTTGCGCAATCCAAATCATCTCTTTCATTAGAATTAATCCAATCATTATTTATTACAGAAATTGGTAAAAATCCTGAACCCAAATAATCATCGGCAGTTTTTTTATCCGTATCATAAAGTTCTACTGCTATTAAAGGTGGATTATCCAAATACCATTGGAATTCCCCCGGTAGTGAAATGTTTTCAAAAGATATAACACAATTCCATATGGGAGAGAGAGTAGCATAGAGTATACCAGTATTTGCAGCACACTGACAAATCATAACACGTACATAAGGATCACAGAGACCATCACGATCAGCTCCGGGTCGTATTTTAGCTTGATGTATAAATATGCGACACTTAAAAAAAGTTTGAAGAATATTAGGCGACCAATAGAAAGGTTCATGCTTCTTCCAGTGTTGTTGTGTATTGGTCAGGAAAGTGGTACTTTCCGATTCACCCACTATGCTTAGACAACCACGAAGTATGGCAACAAAACAACCGCAATTTGAACAGGTATGTTGACATTTAATATCCTAGGGGAAAATATAATGGGAAATTAGCAGATTTAGAGATTTTTGGTACAGAAAAATTTTAAGATTCTACGAAATATAATTAATAGACCTCGAGCTCGATTATCTACTATTAATTAAATTAACAAAAAGTTCGAATAACAACAAACTTATCTTCTACGATATTTTTTGTTAAGAAAAATTCTAAGATTCTGAGACATTCTTAAGTTTCGAAAACCTCTTAGATTCTGAGACTTTTTTTGTATAAACGAATTCTCAGATTAAGGGTTTTTTTTCACTCTTATGCTCTCTTTGAAAAACATTCTAAGATTTCGAATAATTTTTCGTATGGAAAAAGTTGCTCAGATTTTCAGTAACTTTTTATTTTAAACAAAATTTTATTAAATACTCTGTGGTTTTTATATTTGAATAAAAAAAATATTTTTCGTATAAAGAAAAATGCTCAGATTCTGAGTGATTTTTCGTTAAGAAAAATTGTCAGATTTTGAGTGATTTTTTGTGTAGAAAAAATAGTTCTAATTCTGAGCGATTTTTCGAATAAAAAATGGCTAAAATTTTAAGTAATTTTTCGATACGAAAAAAACTGTTCAGATTCTGAGCGATTTTTTGTATAGCAAAAAATAGTTCAGATTCTGGGTGACTTTTCGTTTCGAAAAATATGCTCAGATTCTGAGTGATTTTTGGTATAGAAAAAAATCATCAGATTCTGAGTGATTTTTCATATAGAAAAATTTGCTCAAATTCTGAGTGATTTTTCGTGTAGAAGAAAAAATTTTCAGACTCTGAGTGATTTTTCGTATAGAAAAAATTTCTTAGATTCTGAGTGGTTTTGCGTATAGAAAAAAATTCGAAGATTCTGATTGTGAGTGATTTTGCGTTATGAAAAAATAGCTTAGATTCTAAGTGATTTTTCGTACAGAAAAAATTGTTCAGATTCTGTATGAGTTTTTGTATAGAAAAAGTTGCTCAGATTCTGAGTGATTTTTCGTATATAAAAAATTGCTCAGATTCTGTCTGATTTTACGTATTGAAAAAATGGCTCAAATTCTGAGTAATTTTTCGTATAGAAAAAAGCTGCTCAGATTCAGCGATATTTGTATATAAAAAATTAATCAGATTATAGTTGATTTTTCCAACATAAAAATTACTCATATTCAGAGTGATTTTTTGTATAGAAAAACTTGCTCAGATTCTGAGAGATTTTTTGTGTAGAAAAAATTGCTGAGATTCGGTTTGATTTTTTGTATAGAATAATATGCTCAGATTCTAAGTGATTTTGAGTTTTAAAAAAGTGCTCAAATTCTGAGTGATTTTTCGTATAAAAAAAAATTGCTCAGATTCAGAGTTTTTATTTCGTATATAAAAAATCACTCAAATTCTGGTGAGTTTTCGTATAAAAAAACTGCTCGTATTCTAAATGATTTTTGGTATAGACAAAATAGCTCAGATTCCAAGTGATTTTTTGTATGGAAAAAATTACTTAGATTCTGAGTGATTTTTCGTAAAGAAAAAATTTCTCAGATTGTGAGTGCTTTTTCGTATGGAAATAATTGCTCAGATACCGATTGATTTTTCGAACAGAAAAAATATTTTAGATTCTGACTGATTTTTCGTATAAAAAAATTGTTGAGATTCTGAATTAGTTTTCATAAAAAAAAAATTTGCTCAGATTCTGAGTGATTTTTCGTAAAGAAAAATTGCTCAGATTCCGATTGATTTTTCGAACAGAAAAAAATTTTCAAATTTTGACGATTTTTCGTATAAAAAAATTGTTAAGATTCTGAATTAGTTCTCATATAAAAAAATTTGCTCAGATTCTGAGTAATTTTTCGTATAGAAAAATTTGCTTTGATTCTGAGTTATTTTTCGTAAAGAAAGATTGCTCAGATTCTGAGTGATTTTTGGTATAGAAATAATTTCTTATAATCTGAGTGATTTTTCGTATAGGAAAAATGTCTCAAATTCGGAGTAATTTTTCGTATAGAAAAAATTGCTCAGATTCTGTGATTTTACGAAAGGAAAAATTCAGATTCTGAGTGATTTTTCGTATAGAAAATATTCATCAGATTCTGAGTGATTTTTCATGTATCATTTTCGATTTCTCACTCAGATTCTGAGTGATTTTTTGTATAGAAAAAATTGTAGAGATTCTGAGCTATTTTTTGTATGGCACAAAATTTCTTAGATTCTGAGTGATTTTCAGATTCTGAGTGTTTTTTTCGTATATAAAAAATTGCTCAGATTTTGAGTGATTTTTCGTACAGAAAAAATTGCTCAGATTTTGAGTGATTTTTCGTACAGAAAAAATTGCGCGAGTGATTTTTTGTAAAGAAAAAAATAATCAGATTTTGAGTGATTTTTTCGTAGAGCAAAACTTGCTCACAATCTGAGTGATTTTTGGTATAGAAAAAATTGCTCAGATGCAGTGATTTTTCGTATAGAAAAAATTGCTCAGATTCTGAGTGATTTTTGGTATAAAAAAAATTTACCAGATTTTAAAGGATTTTTCGAAAAGCGAATATTGCCCAGACTATGAGTGATTTTTCGTGTAGAAAAAATTGTAGAGATTCTGAGCTATTTTTTGTATGGCACAAAATTTCTTAGATTCTGAGTGATTTTTCGTATAGAAGAAATTGCTCAGATTCTGAGTGAGTTTTAGTATAGGCAAAATTGCTCAGATTCTGAGTGAATTTTTGTATAGAAATAGTTACTCAGATTTTAAGTGATTTTTTGTATAGAAAAAAATCGAAAAAATCCAGTTTTTCACCCTTCCATTTCCCCCCTTTAACCTTTACGATAGCCGATATAAAAAAACCGGTAAGTCTTAGATTTTGTTCCTCTATAACATATTAAAAGTGCAGGACAATCGGAGTGTAAACTATGGGATACCTTCCTTGTGAGTAGTTTTTTTTTCTCTTTGATAGTTTGAGGAGTACTATAGGTAGTTGGGGATTGAGGATTGAGGATTGATCTTACCTTAAAAATAAAATTTCTTACTTTCCAACATTGATTATTTAACCCAACTTCATGGTCCTTAATTGGATAAAGGAAGTTCTTGGGGCTTAGTCGACAAAGTCCAAATTCTTTATTACCTGTCAATAAAACCAGAAACAATTCGGGCCATTCATCTTGAGCATGTGTTGTTGATAATACATATTGTAATTCATTACAACATTTTGTTAAGTCTTGGAAAACTTCTTCCATAATTAAATTTATGTAAATTTCTGACTCAGTCTGAAGTCGCGCAACTAAACTTCTCAAAGTTTTAAGGGTTTTATCCTGCAATCAGAATAAATGTTTAACAGAAGTTTACTTTAAACAAAATGGAGTTAAATTATTCGAGAGGTTTTTTAAGAGAGCTTTTGCCATTTTATCGATTTTGGGTATTCTTCTTGTTATCTTAATACCCCCGAGTTTTAAAAAAAAATATTTTCCTAAAATTTTATTTTACTCTTCAAAACCGAAGGTGTATTTATAAAAAAAAATCGCTTCTTAGAAGGCTGAAAGATCATAAGAGAATATTGAAAAATCTCTAAAATGGCAATATTGATTTTTATTATCTCTTTTTCCTCTCATGAAATTTTTAATGTTATGAGAGTTTTTTTTAATTGAGTAAATTATTATTTGAATAAAATTTATTTAGAAATAATACGAAAAAACCCCCGAGATTATTTTACTTATGATATTTAACCAATATTCAATTTTTTTTTAATTGATGCAATTAAAATATTATTCAATACCAGTAGTGCGATTCAGTAACTTTTTTAACGAAATTATCGATATCGTTAACTAACGAGAATTGTCGGTTGTTTTAACGAATATGTGATTCTATAAATTTGTCAATTAACGACAAGAACTAACGACAAAAATAGTTAATTTGAAATTAGTTTATTTTGAAATTGTATTGAGAACCGAAAAATTTCGTTACCTTCAACTTCAAAAAATTTTTTGTTGATAAGTTAACAATAATTAACGATTTTTGACAATATATCTACCGATTTTTGTCGGTAAAAAGTTAGTGAATTGCGCTACAGAATTATAAACATAGCTGTCATAAAAGACAAATAAATGTTATTTTAGAAATTACCAATGCTGATTATTTTGTTAATTAAATCAATTAAAAATTTTATGAATTATTTTTTTTTTTTCAACAAATCTTCGAATAAATCTTTAAATTTCCATTTTAAACCTCCATAAAATAAATAAAAAAATCTTTTTTCAAATTTTGCAAAAAAGAATACTTACAAAATATTTCTTTAAATATATCAAACGATTTAAATCCCATTCTGTGGGATCTTTTAAGCTAGTATACTCCAATCTTCTCTTCCCAATCGCCTCCAAAATTTTATTTATTATCGTTGCTATAATCGTTCTTAATACTTTTAACTGAGAATGATGATTGCACATATATTGAACTTGATATAATTTAAATTTTTCGATTTCATTCATCATAAAATCGAAAACTTCCTGTAACATAATATCACTATCAAATTTACTACGAGTATCGGGTAGTTGTACCGTCAAAGTGATGGTTTTGTATGGTTGCTCTAGGGTAAAATATTTTAAAGTATTTGCTGGTACATCCGATTTTTCTTTAGATGATTGGTATGATTTTAAATGGCATTCCAAATTATTGGAATGTTGTTCTGAATTAAAAATTGAATATTAAAATTGAATAAAAAATTTTTAAACTTTACGTACCTGCCAATTTCATAATAATTTTAAAATTATTATTGTTGCAGTGTAGAAAATATCCTTGCATGACTAAAAATTCTACCTCGAAATTCTGTTCTAGCCAATAACGTTTTTCATCCAAGGTTGGTACTTGTTTTTTAGTCATAACATGTTTGGTTTCAGTTTCCAAACTTTCCGATTTTATTTCCAGCAACAAGCAGCCAACATATTGTGAACTATTGATATTGTCGTATAGATGAATAAAAGTAGGACCCATAGCAGGTATATCTAATATTAAAGAAACATTCATAAATATACTTAATTTTTCATACGAAAAATGTCTCAGAATCGGAGAATTTTTCTGTACGATAAATGTCTCAGAATCTGAGAATTTTTCTGTACGCTAAATGTCTCAGAATCTCAGAATTTTTCTATACGAAAAATGTCTTAAAGTCTGAGAATTTTTCTATAAGAAAAATGTTTTAGAATCTGAGAATTTTTCTATAAGAAAAATGTTTTAGAATGTGAGAATTTTTCTATAGGAAAAATGTCTCAAAATATGAAAATTTTTCTATACGAAAAAAGTCTCAGAATCTGAGAAAAATGAGTCAGAATCTAAGAATTTTTCTTTACGAAAAATATCTCTGAATCTAAGAATTTTTCTTTACGATATGTGATCCAGAATCGGAGAATTTTTCTATACAAAACATGTGTCAGAATCTAAGAATTTTTAAATACGAAAAATTTTTTAGAATCTCAGACTTTTTCAATACGAAAAATGTCTCAGAATTTGCGAATTTTTCTATACGAAAAATGTCTCAGAATCTTATATTTTTCTATACAAAAAATGTTTCAGAATCTTAGAATTTTTCTATACAAAAAATGTCTCAGAATCTGAAAATTTTTCTACACGAAAAATGTCTTAGAATACGGTAATTTTTCTTCAAAATTAAAAAATGTTTTTAATATCGCGATTATTCTAGAAAAAAGTCTCAGAATATATTTTTTTTTTATTTATAAATTTTTTTTTATGAATCAAAACTTTTAAATTTGGGGATTTTTTTTAATTTGGCTTAAGCGTCAAACCAGAATCAAATTTAATTTGATTCTTGTTCGACCTTAACGTAAAATGGGCTTTGGTGAATTTCAATTTGTCTTTTCTGAAGTCGAATTGGTCGTTTTATGAATTTCAATAAGATTTTGGAATTTTGAAATTTAAAAATTTGAATTGAGCTTTTCTGAATTTCAAGGGCATTCCTAAATTCAATTTGCCTTTCCCAAAACTCAGCTCAATTTTTTTTCGGAATTTCTATTGCGATTTCGTTGATTTTATTTTGAGCTTTCTTGTATTACAAATTTAGTTTCGTAGAACTTTTATTGGACTTTTAAGAACTTTAGTTGGAATATTCAATTATCAAGCTTTTCTGCATTTCAGTTACGCTTTGTACACTCAAAATAATACATTAGTAGATTTACTAATTTTTTTTGCTAATGCTGGTTAGCTAACTTTTAGCAAATTTTTAGTTGAGATTAGCATGTTAGTAAAAATATCTTGTAAACTTAATTTTCGCATTAGCAATTTTAAACAAAATTTGAACTAATTTTTTTTTGCTAAATTTAAAATTGAGTTGACCAAATTTTTACAAGCGTTTTTGCTAATATTAGCAAAAATAAATGGTAAATTTTTTTTTATTTTCAGAAAACTTGAAATGGCGCTATCTCGGAAACTAAGCCAGACAGAGCAAAATGGAGGCCATTTTTGGTTCTCGGGCTCTCCATAGTATCGCCGGTCCTCTTCACATGTGTGCACCATAATGGGTCCTAACCTTGGATCCAAAAAAGTTAGCATTCCCGAAAATTTTAAAATGCTTATATCTCGGTAAATATTGCCGACACAACAAAAAGGCCCAAAGCATTTTTGTAGCTCTCAACACGTAAAACAAGACCTCAAAATAATCAAAAGCTCTCCGAGTAATATTTTTGAAGTTATCGAGTTTTGTAATTCTCAAAGCCCCGGTGGTCCCCTAAAATCACGTATCTCAAAAACTAAGCAAGGTAGAGCGAAACGGACACAAGTTTTGGATCAAACACCCAACTAGGTCTAGGCGGATCGGGGTCTGGACCTATCGGGTCCGAACCCAATGGGGTCCTCAAATGTGTATGAACTAAGTTGAAATAAAAAAAATTCAGTTAACTAATTTTTGGCAAAACATTTTTGCTAACTTTACCGAAAAAATTGTCGGTTCAAAATCAGCAAATTTTCTTGTAGGTTTACAAGTTTTTTTTGCTAACATTACAGTTTTTTTTTGAGTATAGAATTTTAATTGGGCTTTTTGAACTCTGACTGAACTTTTTATATCCTCCACTCTAGTGATAGAGCGTATATATAAGTTTGTCATTCCGTTTGTAACACCTCGAAATATTGATCTAGGACCACCCCATAAAGTTTATATATTCATGATCCTCGATCGATTCTAAGACGATCTAGCGATGACCGTCCGTCCGTCTGTCTGTTGAAAACACTCTAACTTTTGAAAGACTTTACTCCTGAAGTTTGGCATATACCTAGTCAGGTTGGTATTGCAATCTAGCGACATTGGTCCAGTGGTTCAAAAGTTATGAGCAAAAGAGTGAATTTCGGTAAGGGTTTTTCGCGAATTTACGAGATAAAAAACACGATAACTTTCGAAAGGCAATTCTGAGGCTGCTGATGGTTAGCATGTATATTTTTCGTTCCCCTGGCTTGGTTCATATTGAATTTCCACCAAATCAGTCCAGTGGTTCAAAGTTATTAGCAAAACCGTGAATTTCAGATTAGTTTCACCTTAAATTCACGCGTTGAAAACATGTTTTAAAAACATTGGTAAGACACAAAAATATTTTACAACGTATTTTTGAATACACTCGAAAAAAATTTTACACTCAAAAAAAAAAAATTTACACTAAAAAAATTTTTAGCTAATTATTTATTTTTTCAAAAATTACTTAAAAAAAAGTTTTTTTTACACAAAGTAAAATATTTGTAATCAAAAATGTTATTTTTTTACATAAGGGTTCAAGTAGAAAAAATGCAGAAGAAAAATTAAATTTCTAAAAATTATAGACATTTCTGGTTTTGCCATACCGGTTTCTAACACCCCAGTTAGTGTTATCATCAGTAGGATTTTAAATGTCGGTTTGTCTTGTTAATGGAAATTGTTTTTTATATATGGGGCAAAACGCGTCAACGGTCCACACCAAAAAACCGATTTAGGTATAATTTTACCAAAATTTTAGGATAATAGTAGGTAGTCTAAATTTCAAATAAAAAAATTTTCATTGAAATATTTTTAGAGTTACAGAGCTGGGAAGTTTTCATTTTTTTGCAAAGATCATATTTGGTTGAATTTTTATTGACACTTTGATGCGATAAAAATTTCTTTTTAAAAAACGATTTTTAAAGTATTTTTGACGACCTTTTCAATGGCATTGGTGGTTTTTCAAAAATATATAAATTTGACCTTAAAATTTAAGGTCAAATTATTAAAAAAATTTCATTTTATAAAGCGCCTATTTTGAGATTATTTTAACTAAGTTTATTAGAAAGCTTGACATTTTTTACATATAAAAAATATTTTTCAAAAAATGGATCGAGAGTTCCTTATTGCGAAAATATTTTTTTATTTATTATTTTACTTATAATTAGGCAAACCAAAAATATGCATTTATTAGTTAAATTTAAGCCCTTAAAGTATGCAACAACAAAATCGTAAAATAAGAAAAATCATAATATTTTTATGTAGGTTGTCAGACTTAATTTTCAAATATGTTGTTGCATACTTTTAGGGCTCAAATTTAATTAATAAATGCATATTTTTGGTTTGCCTACTTATAATACACGCGGTATTCGTACGTTTTAAGTGTTATTTTATACAAAAAAAAAAAAATTATTTCGCAGGAAGGAACTCTCAATCCATTTTTTGCAAAATGTTTTTATATGTAAAAAATGTCAAGCTTTCTAATAAACTTAGTTAAAATAATCTCAAAATAGGCGCTTTATAAAATGAAATTTTTTTAGTAATTTGACCTTGAATTTTAAGGTCAAATTTATATTTCTTTTAAAAAACAACCAACACCATTGAGGAGGCCGTCAAAAATACTTTAAAATCGTTTTTTAAAAATAAATTTTTATCGCATCAAAGTGTCAATAAAAATTCAACCAAATATGTTCTTTGCGAAAAAATGAAAACTTCCCATCTCTGTAACTCTAAAAATATTTCAACAAACATTTTTTTATTTGACCTTTAGATTACCTACTATTATCCTAACATTTTGGCAAAATTATACTTAAATCGGTTTTTTGGTGTGGACCATTGACGCGTTTCGCCCCATATGTGAATATTTAGTTTCTACAGAATAAATTTTAACAGTTTCCAACACTACAATTCAATTTCTAGCAATTTCAATCTTACTTCATACCACGGTTTAGTTATAAGGTTACATACGATTAGTAAACAAATCCGCCATGTCAACCGTTTGACAAGTTTCGGTGTTTTACTATGATTTTAATTATCTTAAATTTTGCACACTTTTGCCACCCAAAATTTGTTAAATTTTTAAGAATTTAAAATTTAAAATTATATTTTTTATAAACATTCACAAATTATACAAAATTTTAAACAAAATTAAAGAAAATTAAATTGAAAATTTTTTCAATTCCTTTTTGTTTCGACATTCTATTTTTTTAGTACACACCGATTTCTGTCGTTCTTCTCAATCCTTCATATATGTCATTAGTGCTTCATACCTTCTTTCAACTTTTTTATGTCTTACATTATTTCGCAAGGGTTACCAACATTCACGTTAAAAATTTACTACACTAACAAAAAAAAAACTTGTAAATCGACAAGAAAAGTTTCTAACTTTTTTTTTGCTACCTCTTATTTGACAACCAATCCCTGTAATTTTACAATCTTTTTACCAATAATTTTGGTGATTTACGAGAATTCCTAGTAAAAAGTACTAGGTTATTCGTAATTTTACAAGATTTTTTCCAATAAAATTGTAAATTTACAAAATTGTAAATTTACAAAATTACAAAAAAATTGTAAAATTACAAAAAAAAATTTAAAATTACAAAAAAAAATGTAAATTTCGATCGAAAATTATTTGTTAAAAAACAATGAAAACTGTCAAATATTGGTAAAATGGGTAAGATGGGTAAAATGGGTAAAAAGAGTAAGAGTAAAAGAGTAGTTTTTGTTAAACTCTCCATAGGTGTTATTATCCTTACCGTTAAAAGCTGTTTCTTCAAAATGTAATTCATATTCACTAATGCACTTCCATTTAAAATGTTCATGTACCAACAGTTGTATTAGAAGTGTTTGTGCCAATGAGGGATAAGTCCAAACAAATGTTATTTCTTGATTCCAAATGGGAATTTGTGTATTCTTGGCCACATTTGTCTTACCCTTGAAAGGATGGAATCTAAACTTTTGTAATCAAAGACAATATTGTATTAAGTATAAATTATTTTCCTAAAAAATGCACGCAGAAAAAAAACCAATGATTGAATAATCTCATAAAATCATATTTTGATGGTTATGATTGTATTTACACCGTCCGACAAAAATTAAACACGTAAACACGAACTGGATAATATACATTTTAAACAAGAGAATAAATGTAGTAAAACTGCATTTACAGTTTTTTTCATTTCATGATCCTGTTTCCTTTTAAAAAGACTCCAAAGTTTCAGAGGATTAATCTTTGTAAAATATTTTTTAAATATTTTTACTTGCCCTAGGATGCCACTATTGATGGCAAATTAAAGAAGAGGATTTACGCTAATTTTTCCATTTTATTATTTTGACATATTAGGAAAAATGAGGTAAGTAATATCCTTTTAAAACTTTGTCCTTAAATATAATTTAAAATTGTTAACAAACTATTTTGACAAATTTTTGAAAGTACATTATTTAAATCCTTTTTTGACAAACCGAAAAAAAAAAAAAAAAAATTAGCAAAGATTCTCCTGTTTTGTTTGCAATTAATAGTGACATCACAAGACAAGTACAAATATTTTAAAAATATTTTACAAAATGTCATCCTTTAAAAAGTTTAAGTTATTTTAAAAGGAAACAGGATCACGAAATAAAAAAACAGTAAATGAAGTTTTACTCCATTTGATCTCTACATTCAGACGTATATCACCCGGTTCATGTTTAATATTGGCTGTCGGACGGTGTTATAATCGTAAGAATCATTTAATGATTGTAAAGATTATATGTTGATCGTTTGGTTATTATTATGATCGTTTGCACTAATATATTATAAATGGCGTTCATAAGATATCATAGGTTGTAAGGTTAGGTTCACAGAAAAAAATATGGGGAAAAACAATTTGAGTAATCACTTGTTTAAATTTAAAAAAAGTTTTGAGTAATTTTTTAATTGACGCAATTAAAAATTTACTCAAAAATTTAAAAACAAATTGAGTAAATAATTTAATAAGAATTTAATAGCTTTTTTAATTTTTTTTTTGGAATTTTCTTAGTTTTTTTAATTCTCGTTTAGTTTATAGTTTTTTGTATATATACATGAAAGTTTGAAATCATATTTATAAAATTTTTTTATGTCTTTAAGACAAAAATATATTTGGTAAAGTTTGAAAAAACATGTTTTTTTTCTTTGTAAAAAAATATGATATTTTTTTAAACTTTGTTTTTTTTTAGAGTAGAAACAGAATAAGCCCGGCACGACTTTTTCCATACGGTTTGGCAGATTAAACCGGTGGCCGGCGCCGATGTGAAATAAAACTTGTTCTGTTTTTAAAAGGTGGTGCTTCTTGTTCTGTTCCTGCACTTAATAGTGTCAATTAAAAATTTACTCAAATTTTTTTGGCAAACATTTAATAAATTTTTATTAAAAATTTACTCAATACTATTAAATCGTTTTTTTATTTCTTTCTGTGTTGTAAGTGGCTGCTGACGTTTTACGTCAACACACGTAGACTCTGAGGTCCATTGTGATACCAAAAGGTCCATTGTGATTCATATTATGATATCATATTATGACGCTTTTCATCCATGTTTTTCTTCTGCATGTGAAAATCAAAAAAATACTTGTATAAGATAATCCATCTTCTTTGACATTACGCCCCTGAAAAAAGTCACCGTATAGCGTATATTACATTTTACATCAGTATCCACATTTTCTAGTAAATTTCTGTAATAATTTCAAATATGAAATAAATTTTTAAATTAAAATTTTTCTAAAATCACCTTTCTACATCATCATAATCTTGATTAATTTGCCATTTATTCATGACCATTAAATCATCTTCATTTGGTTTGAGCAAATTATTAAGATTTGAGGCTTGCGACACTACAGCCAAATCAATTTGTAAAAAACCTTTGCCTTCCCCATCTGCCGCTAAACTTTGCCCAATGGGTGCTTCTAAACGTCCCCATTTTTTAAAATAACAACGATTTGCCTGATTCCATACA
This sequence comes from Pegoplata infirma, assembly GCA_963921195.1. Lineage (NCBI taxonomy): Eukaryota > Metazoa > Arthropoda > Insecta > Diptera > Anthomyiidae > Pegoplata > Pegoplata infirma. The sequence continues at coordinate 29,842,816 of OY992539.1, forward strand.
CTTTGCATGTCGATGAGTAATTCCCCCAAAGTAGGATTTTTTTTGCATGATGTTTGCCGTTTTACCTCATACAAAATTGTTAAGCGCAAAAGTTTCATTAAAGTGCATTTTATTTCATAAACAAAATACTGCGTTAAAAAATATAAATTAATGAAATTATTTTTATTCGAATCTTTACTAACCTCATTAAAATATGGATTTTCCGAATTTGCATAAGATCTGGTCTGGCGCTTCATTTGATCCAAAGTTATACGCACATAAATATCACCCTGAAAAACTCCCAATTGTCGTGCTTTATGTATCGTTGTACAGATGAGAAAATCTTGTTCGATATTTGAAAAACATTCTTCTTGGGGAGCTAACATTTTTGGGTTAACAAATTTTTAAATTATATTTTCGATTTGCTATGGGAAATTTATGGGTAACTGCCAGTTTATTTTGAAATAACAGTCGTTTTGTAGTGTTGGTAAGTGTTGAAAATAATTTGTAAACTTTTTTGAAAGCTTTTTTATCAGAGTTGGGTATTGCATGTGTTAACAAAGGCATGTGTGAAGATAAAATTAGTCAACCGTAGTGTAACTTATTTTTTTTTTAAATAATTAATTTTTTGAATACCTCAATCTCTAATTTAAATAAAACAATCTTTAAAAGAATCATTGTAATTGTTTTTCCCCCAAGAAAAGTTTTCAGGTTCTCAGACAAATATCACAATTTTTTGATGACCCATTAAAAGAAATATAATTTGTAAAAATTCGAAACATGCTCCTTTACCCAAACTTCATTTACTCCACACACAAAATAATGTTTATCAAGTACTTGGGATGATATGCGTTTTTAAAGTTTTTTGCATATATTATGCAAAAAATAGCATAATTTTACCAAGTTTTTGCTTTTTTCTGATAAAAATTTAGAAAATATTCATAAGTGTATTTAACCTTGTGTAATTTTACAAACCTTAAACAAAATTTTGCAAAAACTTGGTAAAATGTTGCAAAATTTTTCATAATTAATCTAAAAAACTTTAAAAACGCATATCCTCCCAAGTTATTGGTAAAATATTCTTTTGTGTGCAGGCACGGATCCACGTGGGGGAAAAAAAAAACGAATTTCCCCCACAAAGAGGAAAGAAGAGGGGAAAATGTAATTGAAAAAAAAAAGGAAATAGTCTGAGAAAATTTTTTTCTATACAAAATTTCTAAAAATATTTTGAGTAGGTTTATTCTAGCTCGAGGTCATTATTTCCTTAACTAATTAAAACTTTGATATTCTCATAGAATAAATTTCAAGAAATTATTTTTCTGTTTTAAATTTATTTATGTTGGTCATTTTTTGAACACTTAATCAACAAGTGTTTTGGGATTTGTCAAATCCCATTATCAAGATTATTTAGCAAAAATAAAAACCCTATACTACAAGTAGCAAAGGGTCTTTAACGACAATCGTTAATGATCAAACTAAAATATTAATACATATTCGACTCTACTCTCATTGGGAATTAGAAGACGAAAGTTGTACCATTGTAGTATTTAGTTTTGCTAAATAATCTTGACAATGGGATCTGACAAATCCTGAAACACGTGTCGATTAATTCTTGCAAAAAATTACCAACATAAATAAATTTAAAACAGAAAAATAATTTTCTTGAAAATTATTCTATGAGAATATCATAGTTTTAATTAGTAAAGGAAATAATGACCTCGAGCTAGAATAAACCTACTCAAAATATAATATTTTAAAGGTCGAATAAAACAATTTTTATTTAAAAAAAAAATTAATCAGAATTTGAATGTCTAAAAATCCTAAAATTTTTTAAAGGAAAAATGTTTCAGAATGTTAAAATTTTTTTTTATAAAAATTTGAGATTTTTTCTTTAGAAAAAAAATGAGAATCTATTTGTATAGGAATAATTTGCGAATTTTTGGAAATTTTGAATTTTTCTATAGGAGAAATTCTTTATAGAAATTCTTCTACAGAAGATTTTTCAATGAAAAATGTCTTAGAATCTTAAAATTTTTTTAAAGAAAAAATGTCTCGGAATGTTTGAATTTTTCATATGAAAAAAGTTTCGGAATATTAATATTTTTCTTAAGAAAAATTTGGGAATTTTTCTAGACAAAAATTTGGGAATTTTTCTAGACAAAAATTTGGGAATTTTTGTAAACGAAAAATTTGGGAATTTCTACAGACAAAAAATTTGGGAATTTTTCTACACAAAAATTTGGGAATTTTTCTAGACAAAAAATTTGGAAATTTTTCTATAGAAAAAATATTGGTATTTTTCTATAGGAAAAAATTGCAGGGCCATTCCAAAAAATTTACCTCAAATTTTAATTGTTTTTGGAAATGGTGTCTTTAGATTAAATTGACACATTGATCTACATAAATATGATATATGAGGCATTCCACACCAAATGTCCAGCGAAAAAAAACACGTGTTATGTAAACTTCTGAATAGCTTGTATGGATAGCCCTATATGGAGCTTAGAAAATTGCGTTTTTGGTTTTTCAATTTTTCAAAAACTGGGCTTAGGAGGCGTGGTAAAATATTGGAAAAATGGTCAAATTTGTGGCAAGTTGCCTTGATTAAATATTTATCACATTAAAACGGAATGCGCCACAATCTTAAAAATTTACATTCTTATATAGTTTTGTATGGGCTTTCGATTAAATTTTTTTTTTTTGAAAATATTCAGAACCCGTTCTGAAATTTTCCATTTTTTTTAAATGTCAATTTATTTAAAAACATGCCACTTTTTATACCCTACACCACACTGTGGTACAGGGTATAATGAGTTTGTGCTGATGTTTGTAACTACCCGAAATATTGGTCCTAGACCCACCTTTAAGTATACCGATCGACTCAGAATCACTTTTTGAGTCGATTTAGCGATGTCCGTCCGTCCGTCCGTCTGTCCGTCCGTCCGTCCGTCCGTCCGTCCGTCTGTCTGTCTGTCCATGTAAACGGTGTAAACACGATACAGGTCGCAATTTTTAATCAATTGACTTGAAATTTGAAACTTAAGTCTCTCTTGGCCCAAGGACGAAGCCTATTGAAATTGGAAAAAATCGGTCCATATTTAGACCTAGCCCCCATACAAAGGTCCTCTTTAGTTTTGGCTCAAATGACTCTAATAACCGTATTGTAGAAGGTATCGCATTGAAATTTGGATGGTAAACATGTTTTGTCTTCACATATCATCATTTCGAATTTCAAAGAAATCGGACCAGTTCTTCTTGTAGCCCCCATACAAACCACCTTCCCGATTTTCACATAAATGTCTCAAATTTCATGAAAATAGAAAATATTTAATTAAAATTTTGTTTGTGTATGTTAAACGCGTACTTAAATAACCTTATCAAACCTGATAATCATCGGATTGGACTCAGGCCCCTTGTGAAAATTTTGCCCGATATTCAGTTAAAGCGGTTTATTGTCAACAAATAGAAGCCTATTTCACTCAAATTTGATTTGTGAGTGTTTTCTTCACTTATTAAAGGTTTTACAACATATAGATCTAATCGATCCATGGGACCCATTTTCCGGGAAACCTTGGTGTAGGGTATTATATGGTCGGTCTTGACCGACTATAATTTTCTTACTTGTTTTTTCTTCTTTTTTAAATTTTTAATTTAAAAGTTTAGATGTTTATCCATCCACACAAAAAAATTCAGAAACACGTTCTTCGTTTTTTTCGAGAAAATCGCATTTGAACTTTAAATTTCACAACAATTTTGTTATTTGCTTGTATTTCTTTGATTTAACGTTGCGAATGAGTAATATTTATGCAATTAATAATACTCATTCGCAACGTTAAATCAAGAAAATACAAGCAAATTTCAAAATTCTTGTGAAATTTAAAGTTCAAATGCGATTTTCTCGAAAAAAACGAAGAACGTGTTTCTGAATTTTTTTGTGTGGAAGGACAAACATCTAAACTTTTTAAAAAAAATTTAAAAAATAAAAAAAGTGGCATGTTTTTTAATAAATTGACATTTTTAAAAAATGGAAAATTTCTGAACGGGTTCTGAAAATTTTCAAAAAAAAAAAATTTTTAATCGATAGCCCTTACAAAACTTTATAGGAATGTAAATTTTTGAGATTGTGCTGCATTCCGTTTTAATGTGATAAATATTTAATCAAGGCAACTCGCCACAAATTTGACCATTTTTTTAAAATTAGAAAAACCAAAAACGCAGTTTTCTTAGTTCCATATAGGGCTATCCAAAAAACCTATTCAGAAATTTACGGGACTCATGTTTTTCTGTAGCGGGACATTTGGTGTGGAATGCCTCATATGTAGAATATATCGTTTTTTATACCCTCCACTCTAGTGATAGAGGGTATATATAAGTTTGTCATTCCGTTTCTAATACTTCGAAATATTGGTCTAGGACCCCATAAAGTATATATGTACATTCATGATCCTCGATCGATTTTAAGACGACCTAGCGATGTCCGTCCGTCTGTCTGTTAAAAACACGATAAGTTTTGAAAGACTTTAAGGAGGCTCCTAAAGTTTGGCATGTATATTGGGCATTTACCTGGTCAGGTTGGTATTGCTATCCAGCAAAATCGGTCCAGTGGCTCAAAAGTTAAGAGCAAAAGACTGAATTTCAGCAAGGGTTTTTCGTGAATTTAGGAGATAACTAAACGCTAACTTTCGAAAGGCAATTCTGAGGATGCTGAAGCTTGGCATATATATTTGCTTGCCTGGTTTATATGAATTTCAGCCAAATCAGTCCAGTGGTTTAAAAGTTTTTAGTAAAACCGTGAATTTCAGATTAGTTTCATCTTAAAATCACGTGTTGAAAGCCCGTTAAACAAGTTTTTAAAACATTGGTAAGTCACAAATATATTTTACCACGTATTTGTGTCACTCAAAATTATTTTTACATTAAAAAAAAAAAATACACTCGAAAAAATTTTACACTCAAAAAAAATTTTGTAAATTATTTTTTTTTCAAAGGAAACTTTTTTTAAAGGAAACTTTCCCCCCCCCCCCCCCCCTTGCTACTAAAATTCTTAAATTTTGTCAATACTCAATATCTCCCAGCTTTTCAAACTTGTACCTCACCTAACATCAAAACTACTGGAACCCTTTTTAATTTTTAACGTGATTTTTTTAAAATTTGTATATTTTATAATTTGTTGACACATGCATTTAAACCAGTATTTTTTTATTTAAGCTTCTGAAAGCTTTTCCATTAAACTACACATATGCAGTTGATATGAAACAGAATGGAAAAAGTAAAACATGGTAAAAGCACCACGTGTTGTTGTATCAAAGTTTTAAACCAATTTAACTAAACAACAACAAATTGTAAAAACTGTTGCTCCAAATATGTATGTAAAGTCATCAGAGATGAAACAGTTGGTACATTTTTTGTTTAAATTTAAAGGGCTCGTTACTCAACTGGTAACGCAACAAAAGTAGCAGCTGTTCGATTACTGAACGAAGTAACATGCTACGTGAAAATCTATTGCATTTGGATTGTCACGTAAGAAAAATCTAGCGAGTAGAGATGGGCGCTTGAGTGGATTTTGACTCACACTCATTCACGCTCACGCAAAAAATAATCGACTCACTCACTTATCACTCACGCAAACTTTTTTTACTCACTATTCACGTGGGTAATAAAAAACTTACTCACGCTCAAGCGTGACTCACGTCAGATCCAATCACGCTCACGCGTGAGTCACGCAAAATCTACTCACGCAATAAAATTTTCTTACCAAAAAAAAAAAAAAAAACTCATAAAATATTGAAAAAAAAAACAAGAAAAGTAAGTCAAATCAAAAAATCAAATCACGCAAACTCATGCAAAAATTAAATGACTCACTAACTAATCACTTACAGAGATTTTTTTTTCAACTCACGCTCACTCACAATTACTTGATTGAAATGAAAATCACGAACACTCACGCGTGATTCACGTGATCAGCGCTCATCCTTGCTAGCGAGTACATACTGTAAATCTATCCTAAGGGCGTTTTTAATACACAATCGTATAATCGAAGTCTCTCGAGATTTCATCCCAGGTGTGAATTGGGTATAAGCAGAAAAAAAAGCTTCCAAATTGTACCTTTTTTGATTTACCAACCCAACACTATGCCTTCTGGTGTTAATAAAAGCCTACAAATGTGGACCTCCACAACTATCTCTCATTGCAAAAACAATGTAGTAGTTTTGTTTACATCAATTCCAAACTGTTCCTCTAAACAAGTAGTAAGCGTAGTGTTGCCAGAAAATTATTAGTTTAAATTCCCATTCTCAAAGTTAAAATTCCCAAAAGTTCCAACAACAATTGAAACAAGTTCTACGTAAGTAAACACCGTGTTTTGTCAAAAAATTATGTGTTCAAATTCACATTCTTTATGTTAAAGTTCTCAACGGGGGCGTTTTGGGGGTAGGGGAAGGGGCAGTGAGTCGGAAGACTACTTGCCCCTCGCAATTTATGTTAACAAAATTATTTTATTCTGCTTTGTGCAATACAGTATTATAATTTTATTATTATTTAAATTTTTTTGGTTTATCAAAAATAGTTTAAATATAAATAAATAGGTTGATTAAGTTTTTCAAGGTGGAACGTTTTCCCCCTGGTCCGATTGTGCCCATTTCCGAACTTAACCTGACATATTCGTGCCAAACATTAAGAGTCTAGATCTTTTATTTTTGACTTTTGCGAACATCAGAATGTTTCATTATTTTAACAAAAAAACATATAAAAATTGGCGCTTTTCAGTGGTTGATTAAGTTCTTCAAGGGGGAAAATTTTCCTCCTAGTCCGATTTCTATTTACTCTAAAAGATTTTTTTGACAAGCGGAGAAAATTTCGTATTATTTAAGATACGTATTTTCTAACGACTCAGTATTTTAGTCTGAAGTTGGCTTTAAATTGCCTTCACACTATAATATTTGTAATAATATCTCTCATAATGTTGTGTAAAAGCTATGGTCTAAGACAAATCAGTATAAAACCAAGAAAATACGGATTGAAAAAATGCCAAGCGGATACGTATTTTCATTTTTAGAAAATTCTCTAAAAATTATAAAACGTATAAGTTATATGCATAAGATCAGGGTTGTATTTGTTTTGATAATATAAAAGATGTGATGGTGTAAATACACAAATGATTTTTTGACATGCGGAGAAAATTTCGTATTATTTCAGATACGTATTTATTTACGACTCAGTATTACAGTCTGAAGGTATATTTACTAGCAATATTCAAAACGTGTAGTTTGATGAAAAATGCCTCTGAAAATTTTTCTTTTCGAAAAAAAGTCTCAGAATCTGAGCAATTTTTCTATACGAAAATATGTCTTTAAATCTGAGCAATTTTGTTATACGAAAAACGTCTCAGAATAAGAGCAATTTTTTTATACGAAAAAATAAATCAGAATCTGAACAAGTTTTCTAAATGTCTCAGAATCTGACAATGTTGCTATACGGAAAAATGTCTCAGAATCTGATAAATTTTTTATACTAAAAAATGTCAAAGAATCTGAGCAATTTTTTTTATACGGAAAGATGTCTCAGAATCCGAGAAACTGTTCTAATCGGGAAAATGTCTTACAAGGGAAGTATTCTAACCGTTATGAACTGATTGTCCTGAAACATAATATAAATTAAAAAGAGGCCATATCGGTGTTGAGAAATTTAGTTGCCTCCTTGCGAAGCAATATGGAAATTCGGTAAATTCCGATAACTCCCGAAAAACAGGAGTATCGTCTAGAATCTAGAGCAAAAATACGTGTGGACTTATATTTAATAAAGATTATTTCGTATTCATATGGATATCGTAGGTCTATGTCTTCACATAAACACCACACAAAATTTATACATGTTCGTAATTTAAATGTTTAACGAAGCCGAAATTTTACAAGGCTATGTTTTAAAAAAGCTTTTTTCTCATACGAAAACATCATATAAGAGTTTCCCAAGAAGAAATAGCTGAAAATCCAAAACAACTACCTTTCACCATATCTTGACCCATTTTTGGAACCTCTAAATCCCCGTTAAGCCAAGACACCCCAACCTTAAAATAGTGTATTTTAAATATTTCTTAAGTTTCAGGCAAATCGGGTTATAAGCGTGACAATACTTGCTTTGTTAGAATATGTACGGAGAAATTTCTCAGCATCTGAGCAATTTTCCTATACGGAAAAATGTCAACTTTTCTATACGTATGCTCGGGTGCGCGGATACAAGGGGGGGGGGGAGGGGAACCCCCCACAACAAATTTCAAAAAGAAAAAAAGGAAAAAGGAATTTTCTAAAAAGTTTTCCGAAGGAAAAAAATTCACGAAATCTAAATATTTTTATAGTAAAAAAACTGAAAATTTTTTAAAGAATGTCTTGGAATCGGGCCCCCTTTAGGTTATTGTTATCGTGGGTTCGATTCCCCCCAAAGCCCTAGGGAGAATTCGCTACAACGATTCGACAATCATTTTTACCAGTTCTCGGTTAGGTTGAAATTAAAAATGGTTTGAAATTAAATGAAAACAATAAATGAAAACACTTGATCACGGGATCACAATTATTATATTAATTTAAAATAAGAAGTGGCCCGAACCTTTAAATTAAATTTTTATATTTGCGAATTCTTTTACAAAAATCCGTAAAAGAAAATCTTTGAGGATTGAAAAATTTTTCTTTGTGAGACATTTTCTATAGAAAAAATGTTTCGGAATTTGAGACTTATTCTATAGCAAAAAGGTCTTAGAATCTGAGACTTATCTATATTAAAAAGATCACAGAATCTGATACTTTTTCTATTGAAAAAGGTGCAGAAAAACTATAAAATTTTTCACAAATTATAAAAATCTTAGAACCTAAGACTATTTCTAAAGGAAAAAGGTCTCAGATTTTGAGAATTTTTCTATAAAAAAGAGGTCTCAAAATGTTAGGCTTATTTATAGGAAATAGGTCACAGAATCTAAGACTTTTTCGATTAGAAAAATGAATCTGAGACTTTTTTTAAATGGTCTCAGAATCTCTGAATTTGAGACTTATTTTAAAAGGTCTCAGAATCACAGTCGCTTTTTTAAATAGAAAAAGGACTCAAAGTCTAAGACTTTTTATCGCTAAAAAAAGTCTCAGAAGTTCAAAACTACTCAATTGGGAGAAGATCTGAAACTTTTTCAATGGGAAACATTTCTAAGAACCTGAGACTTTTTCTATATGAGAAAGGATTAAGAATCTGAGACTTTTTCTACAAAAAAATTTCTAAGAATCTGAGACTTTTTTATAAGAAAAAGGTCTGAGAATCTGGGACATTTTCTTTAGGAAAAAGGTCTAAGAATTTAAGACTTTCTATAGAAAGAAGGTATAAGAATCTACGATTTTTTCTATAGAAAGAAGGTCTCAGAATCTAAAACTTTTTCAGTACGAAAGAAATATAATAATCTGAGAGCTTTTCGATAGAAAAAAATATCTCAAAAATGCTTTAAAATATGAGACTTTTTCTATAGTAAAAGGTCTCAGAATCTGACACTTTTTCTGTGAAAAAAATTTATTAGAATCTGAAAAATTTTCTATACGAAAAAAGTCTCATACTCAGAGAAATTTTTCGTAAAGAAGAAGTCCAAGATTTTGAGACATTTTCCTCATAAAAAATAATTTTATCACGAAAAATGTCTCATCATCTAATATTTTCTATGTAGGAAGAATTTCTTCTAATGAAAAATTCTCAGATTTAGACTTTTCTAAACTTCAAATGTGTTAGAATTTAAGGCTCTTATTCATTACACTTATAGTAGACTTATTGTAGGTTATTTTGACAATTATTTCTGCAATATCTGTCAAATAAACCTACTGTAATATGGAGTTCACACTACCGACTTTAAACATCTCATTAGTGTTTACGCGCTAAACGATCAAAATTTGACTTGTTTCCCCATACATTTGGTTGTTCAGCTAAACAATCAAATTCGACTTGTTTCCCTGTTGAACATTTCGCTAAACATTTCAAAGGCAGGGTTCGGTATATTTCCTTTTAATTTTTCTTTATTCTATGCCAAAAAAAAAAGATTTCATAGCAACCAGCTTCTGTATCGGTCCGCCATATTTGTAGCAAAACATTGGAAAATTGAGAAATTATAAATATTTAAAAAACTAATAAAAACACTAAAAAATCAGAAAAAAGTGTGTGTTTTATTTATAATTATATTGGAAAAGCTGCACAAAAAGTGAATTTTGCTTTCCATCGAAGTATAAATGTGCAAACAGCTTCGGACAGGTCCGGTACAAAAAACAGAAAAATCTTCCTATTTACTTGGGATGAGTCAATAAAAAGGTGTTCCGTGTAGTGGTGTTATGTTAATATTATCAAAAAATTATATATCTTGTCTTCCCCCAAAGTTTAAAAGGTTTTTAGAAATATTTTTGTAATTTTTTTCAGAATTAGGTTATGTGCGTTTGTTTACAAACGTTAAACACTCAGCGTTAAACGAGCAAAATGTAGTGTGAACGATTTTTTTACTTTTTTAAACAAGTGGCTTAAACGAGTACAAATTCTCTAGTGTGAACTCCATATAAATATATTTCAGGTTTTATGAATAACTGTTATTTTAACACCCTAAGGCTCTTATTCATAATACTTATAACAGACTTATTGTAGGTTTATTTGACAATTATTCCTGCAATATCTGTCAAATAAACCTACTTTAAATATATTTGAGGTTTTATGAATAACCACATAAGACTTTTTTATGTATACGAAAATGTACAATTTTCTTTTAAAACAAATTAAAAAAAAAGAAAATGGATCTAAACAAAATATGATCATGAAAAACAAACCAAAATTTATAGATTTTATAGCTTTTCCATCACTTTTTTTTTTTTAAAACGTATCCCTGTTTTGATCGTCCACAAAGGTGATTTTGTAATTTTGTATACCCTCCACTCTAGTGATAGAGGGTATATATAAGTTTGTCATTCCGTTTGTAACACCTCGAAATATTGGTCTAGGACCCCATAAAGTATACACTCAAAATATTTTGTAGGCAAAAACAAAAGAAAAACACACTTAAAACCAGTGAATAAACAATTGAAAACCATCCCAGTAATTATTCATTTGTTTTAAAAACATCAACATTTATTTTTTACTGTTGGCAAAATTTTCTAAAATAAATAACACTAAACATTAAAAAATTACGGTTTTTTCATTCTTTTTTACCAACAAATTCGAAAAAAATAACCTACGAAAACATTAAAAATTAATGATAGTTCTGTTATTTTTACCAACAAATTCCAAAAAAATAACCTACCAAAACATTAAAAATTAATGATTTCGTAGGTTATTTTATACAATTTTCTATTGAAATATTTTTTTAAAATTTTTTAATAAAATTTTGGGGAATCGATCCCGCAATCAACTACATTCTGGCCAGACACTCTACCCATCGTGCCAAAGCCACTTGATACAAATATGTTTTTATATTTCTATAAATAATTTTTTGAATTTTTTTTCTACAAACAAATAACTGACTTGTGTAGGTAAAAACTAATGATATATCATTAAAAAATACCAACAATTTAAAAAAAAATTACTTACACAAATCATTAAAAATTTAAAGAATAATCAGTAGTTTTTACTTACAGAACAAAAATAAATGACTTTATAAATTAAATGTTAGTGAAACTCTTTATTTTTTAGTGTGTTATTTTTGAAACAAAGGACTGATGTAGTCATTAATAAAAACTGAACATCAAACAAATGTTTTTTCTTTTAAAAACGACTAAATGGAAAACTTTTTAAATAAACTACAAACAGTTAATGACATAATTTTTTGAGTGTATATATTCATGATCCTCGATCGATTTTAAGACGATCTAGCGATGTCCGTCCGTCCGTCCGTCTGTCCGTCTGTCTGTCTGTTGAAAACACGCTAACTTTTGAAAGACTTTACGGAGGCTCCTGAAGTTTGGCATATATGTTGGGCATTTACCTGGTCAGGTTGGTATTGCAATCCAGCAAAATCGGTCCAGTGGTTCAAAAGTTATAAGCAAATGAGTGAATTTCGGCAAGGGTTTTTCTGGAATTTACGAGATAAAACACACGGTAACTTTCGAACGGCAATTCTGAGGGTGCTGAAGTGTGGCATATATATTTGTCGTTCCACTGACCCGGTTCGTTTTAAATTTCAGTCAAATCGGTCCAGTGGTTCAAAAGTTATTAGCAAAACCGTAAATTTCAGATTGGTTTCACCTTAAATTCATGTGTTGAAAACCCGTTAAACATGTTTTAAAAACATTTGTGAGTCACAAAAAAATTTTACAAGGTATTTTTGTCACTCAAAAATATTTTTACACTAAAACAAAAAAAAAAAATACACTCAAAAAAAATTTTACACTCAAAAAAATTTTAAACTCAAAAAAAATTTTACACTCAAAAAAAAAAATTAGTAAATTATTTTTTTTTTTTTCAAAAATTACTAAAAAAAAGTTTTTTTACACAAAGTAAAATATTTCCTACCAAAAACGTTATTTTTTTCACGTTAGAAAATTTACTATCACTTAAAAAGGTCATTGCGGAGGGTATTCCTAGATTCGGCCAAGTCGAATTTAACTTTTCTACTTGTTTTTATTCGAATTAAAAAAAAAAAATTGTTTATACGGAAAAATGTCTCAGAATCTAAGAAATTTTTTTATACGGCAAAGTGTCTCAGAATCTGAAAAATTTTTCTATACGAAAAAATGGCCAGAATCTAAAAATGTCTCAAAATCTGATAAAAATTTTTTATACGGAAAAATGTTTCAGAATCTGAGCAATTTTTCTATACGGAAAAATGTCCCAGAATCTGAATAATTTCTTTATACGGAAAAATATCTCAGAATCTCTCCTCTTCAAAACTTATCAAACAATTACTGTTTACATCCCCATAATGGGGAACAAATTCCCAGTTAACTGGCAACATTCAGTACATGTAGTTTTTATGTTGTGCATGATGAAAAAGATGACTCCAAAACCAGGGCTGTCAGATATGGCGATTTCTCGCCAAACGTGGCGATTTTGAAATGTGTTTGGCGACGAGTTTTTCGATTTGGCGATGTGGCGATTTTTTGGCGATTTACAAAATGATTGGCGATTTCTTTGGCGATTTTGTCAAATTATTTCCTGAATATTTTTAAAAGATTAGTAGAGCCATTATTTCAAATAATTAAATTTTATTTACTTTTGCTGCGCTTAGACAGTTAAAACTTTTTTTTTAACATTTTCGACAGACTTTCTACAAGTCTGCTCGTCTAAGTGGCTCTTTATGAATTAAAACAAAACAAAAAAACATTTGGGAAATTTGTCCAGTGTCCAGGAGAGTCAAAAACTATAATACGAGAATCACAAAAAAATTAATTACTTTTTTTTCCAATTTTACACTGTTGTTGAGTAAAAATAGCGATAAGAAAATTAAGAAATATTCAAGACCGATTATCGTGGATCGATTGGGGTTTTTGCATTAGTGCAGAAAACAAGCATAAATGAATTTTGAGTGAAATTTATTATTTGTAGTAATTTATAATTTACCGATTGAAGTAAAACATAACAAAAACTAAAAAAAATTTACTTTTGGCGATTTTTATGAATTTTTCTAGTATTTTGGCGATTTTTGAGTATTATTATTTTCTAGCCATTATAAAGAAAACAAAATATATTTTTTTTAAATAAAAATAATTGTTTTTTTTAACAAAAACTGAAAAAATTTGAGTTTTGGCGATTTCTGGCGATTTTTGACATCCGATTTGGCGATGAGCGTAAAAAAAATCTGACAACCCTGTCCAAAACTATTGAAATGATAAGCTCACATTCAATACGCTTTCGCTGCTTGTAGACGTTAGATGTTTTAAACGGTGTTCGAACGCTAAAAAAAAGAGTTAAAACTGAATTTCTTGTTGCTTGTTTTATTATTAAACGTGTTTAAGATCAAGTTAATTGAAAATAATTAACTTTTTGGGCGCGTTTTAAAACGAAAACAAACGAACGACAGAAAAAACAAGTGAAACGAACGGTTTTGAGTGAGTAAACGACGACTTTAATGTGTGTGTAAAGTGTGCAGTAGCGGCAGCAGCAGACAATTGTGTTTTTGTTAAGCTCCTCGGTTGGCTTCACTTCACTAAAAATTACAACAATTGTGTTTTTGTTTTTATTTCGCGGTGGTCGGAGTTAAAGTTGGTGATTTTGAAAACGAAAATATAGAGCTCTAGTGGTTGTTGTTGTACGACGAAACACTTGCTAAAAAAATTTAAAATAAAAAAATAATTGTAAATGAGTTATTAGGTTGTAATTTGTATTGAATTTAATTTCAAATCCAACAAATTACAAATCTTTGATTTGATCACGAAATATTTAGTGTGTTTTTGCAAAAAAAAATATAACGAAATTTTTTGAAAAAGTGAAATAAATAAATTTTTATGAATAAAAATTTAAAAGAAAATCAGCAAAAGTGAATTGATTTCAAAGAAAATAAAAATTATACTGCAAAAACTGGAAATTTTTACAACATTTAACGGATTTTTTCAAAACCTTAAGGTAAGCGGATTTCAAAATCATTCATAAAAATTATATAAAAACTTGTTTTAAGGTCGTCCTATATTTTTAATTTTCTCTTTTTTCATTTTTCTTCATTTTATTTTTTTTTTTTTCTTAAGATCAAGTCACATTTTCTTTAAGACTTGATCTTGTGACACACAGTAAAAAGTTTTGGGTTACATTTAAAACCTATCGGAGCACATTTTAAACTACTTTGGAATTAAACTCAAAGTTAAATCCGTAATGGGTTATATGCTAAACCACATAGGGATTAAAAATTTGATTATCTTCATGTTATTTTTTTTAGTTTTATTTTGATGCCAAAAAATAATTAAATTTCTCTCTTGAAAAACTTATAAAAAATAAACGTCAAACGTCATCAAAAAATTGTATTTCATCAAGTTTAAGATAAACACTTAACAAGGAATTGAAAACAGCTGTCATATTGAGTGAACAAAAAATGCTTATTCATTCAATGAAAGTGAGAAAAGAGGTTAGCAATGTACACAAAAGTAAAATCTTTATACTATCAAAATTTGTGATCCAGAAAGTGAAGATTTTACTCCGACCGAAATATAAATATAAAGTAAGTATTGACTACAAACGTTTATCAATCATTTTAATTGATTTTTGGTTAAATTTACAGAGTTGTGCTGAGTTTGGGTGACAAATCAACAGTCCTCTGGATTTTAGCTTTATTCATGTATTTGGTCTGTATTTGTATTCAATACACAAAAATATTAAAAAACATAACCTTACATTTGTTTTATTTATTTTTGGAGAAATTTAAGTCCTGCCTTGTTGAAATAAACACCTCTTTAGGTGTAAAATTATTTGCATATTTTGGTTTTATTATAACACCCAAAAATAAATTAAAAATCCTTTCTCTCACTCTCTTTTTATCTCTTTAAAAGTAAACTTTTTATGGAATAAATTAAATTATTTTTGGCATTGTTATATATACACACCAGCTAGGAATTAAAATTAACCCAAAACTTTTTACTGTGCACGCATATATTTTTTATTACCGTATTTTTGTACACTTTTTTGTTGCAATTTTTACATGTTCTTTATGCACTATAGAAATGATGAGCAAGGTACAATTGTACCTTTTTTTTAGGACAAAATAAAAGGAGTAAGAGAACAAAATTTCGAAATGCTTTATACGAAAAAAAGTCTTAGAATATGAAAATTTTTGCTATACAGAAAAATGTCTCAGAGTCTGAGAATATTTGCTATACAGAAAATTGTCTTAGAGTATGAGAATTTTTTCTATACGGAAAAATGTTTTAGAATCTGAGAATTTTTCTATACAAAAAAATGTCTCAGAATCTGAGAATTTTTCTATACGGAAAAATGTCTCAGAGTCTGAGCAAATTTTCTATACGGAAAAATGTCTCAAAGTCTGAGCAATTTTTCTAAACGGAAAATCTCCCAGACTCAGCAATTTTTCTAATCGGAAAATCTCTGAGTCTGAGCAATTTTTCTATACGGAAAATTGTCTCAGAATCTAAGAATTTTTTCTATCAGAAAATGTCTCGAAGTCTGAGCAATTTTTCTATACGTCAAAATGTCGCAGACTCTGAGCAATTTCTCTATACGTCAAAGTATCTCAGAACCTAAGAATTTTTCTATAAGGAAAAATGTCTCAGAATCTGAGAATTTTTCTATACTGAAAAAATGTCTCAGAACATGAATATGAGTCTCAGATTCTGAGACATTTTTCTTATAGAAAAAGTCTCAGATTCTGAGACATTTTTCTTATAGAAAAAGTCTCAGATTCTGAGACATTTTTCTTATAGAAAAAGTCTCAGATTCTGAGACATTTTTCTTATAGAATATAAGAATATAAGAAAAATGTCTCAGAATCTGAGACTTTTTCTATAAGAAAAATGTCTCAGAATCTGAGACTTTTTCTATAAGAAAAATGTCTCAGAATCTGAGACTTTTTCTATAAGAAAAATGTCTCAGAATCTGAGACTTTTTCTATAAGAAAAATGTCTCAGAATCTGAGACTTTTTCTATAAGAAAAATGTCTCAGAATCTGAGACTTTTTCTATAAGAAAAATGTCTCAGAATCTGAGACTTTTTCTATAAGAAAAATGTCTCAGAATCTGAGACTTTTTCTATAAGAAAAATGTCTCAGAATCTGAGACTTTTTCTATAAGAAAAATGTCTCAGAATCTGAGACTTTTTCTATAAGAAAAATGTCTCAGAATCTGAGACTTTTTCTATAAGAAAAATGTCTCAGAATCTGAGACTTTTTCTATAAGAAAAATGTCTCAGAATCTGAGACTTTTTCTATAAGAAAAATGTCTCAGAATCTGAGACTTTTTCTATAAGAAAAATGTCTCAGAATCTGAGACTTTTTCTATAAGAAAAATGTCTCAGAATCTGAGACTTTTTCTATAAGAAAAATGTCTCAGAATCTGAGACTTTTTCTATAAGAAAAATGTCTCAGAATCTGAGACTTTTTCTATAAGAAAAATGTCTCAGAATCTGAGACTTTTTCTATAAGAAAAATGTCTCAGAATCTGAGACTTTTTCTATAAGAAAAATGTCTCAGAATCTGAGACTTTTTCTATAAGAAAAATGTCTCAGAATCTGAGACTTTTTCTATAAGAAAAATGTCTCAGAATCTGTGATTTTGTCCATAGAAAAATGTCGCAGAATCTGAGAGTTTTTCTATAAGAAAAATGTCTCAGAATCTGAGACTTTTTCTATAAGAAAAATGTCTTAGAATCTGAGACTTTTTCTATAAGAAAAATGTCTCAGAATCTGAGACTTTTTCTATAGGAAAAATGTCTCAGAATTTGAGACTTTTTCTATTGGAAAAATGTCTCAGAATCTGAGAGTTTTTCTATAGGAAAAATGTCTCAGAGAAAAATGTCTCAGAAAAATGTCTTAGAATTTGAGCAATTTTTCTATCGGAAAAATGTTTCAGAATCTGACAATTTTTCAATACGCAAAAATGTCTCAGAATCTAAGAAAAAAATTTTTCTATTATAAAAATCCAAAAATTTTTCTATACAAAAATTCTAAAATCTGTGAATTTCTCTATGCGAAAAAAAATTTCAGAATCTAAAAATTTTTCTATACAAAAAAATTTTTGCGAATCTAAAACTTTTTTTATACTCAAAAATGTCTAAGCATCTGAGAATTTTTCTATACGAAAAAAAATTTCTATATGAAAAAATGTTTCTGTGCATTAAAATGTCTCAGAGTTTGAGAATGATTCTATCCGGAATCTGAGACTTTTTCTCTAAAAAATGTAGAGCCTGAAAATATTTCTATAAAAAAATGTCACAGAATCTAAGAATTTTTCTATTGAAAAAATGTCGCAGTATCTGAGAATTTTTCTATTGACAAAATGTCACAGAATTTTTCTATTGACAAAATGTCACAGAATTTTTCTATTGACAAAATGTCACAGAATTTTTCTATTGACAAAATGTCACAGAATCTAAAACATTTGCTATTAACGAAATGTCGCAAAAGCTAAAAATGTTTCTATTGAAAAATATCGCAGAATCAGAGAATTTGAAAAAAAAAAATGCCAAAAACTGTTGTAGAGCCTGATAATATTTCTATAAACAGAATTTGAGAATTTTTCTATACCGAAAAATGTCTCAGAATCTGATCAATTTTTCTTTCTACACGGAAAAATGTCTCAGAATCTGAGCAATTTTTCTATACGCAGAAATGTGTCAGAATCTTAGAAATTTTTCTATTCGGAAAAATGCTTCAAAATCTGAACAATTTTTCTATACAGAAAACTGTCTCAGATCAGAATCTGAGAAGTTGTCTATAATAAAAAACGTTTTAGAATCTGGAATATTTTGTATACGAAAAATGTTCAGTATTTCAGAATCTGAGAAATTTAACATGAGACGTTTTCCACCAAAAAAAAAAAATACCTCAGTTTCAGAGAATGTTTCTAAATTTCAAAACTCTTCTATAAGGAAATATATCATAGAATCTAAAAATTTTTCTCTCGAAAACATTTTTCAGAATATCAGCATTTTTCTTTACAAACATATTGAAATTTAGACAAAATATCCATATTAAAAATTCTCAAATTCCGAGACATTTTTCCTATAGAAAAAGTCTCAGATTCCGAGACATTTTTCCTATAGAAAAAGTCTCAGATTCCGAGACATTTTTCCTATAGAAAAAGTCTCAGATTCTGAGACATTTTTCCCTATAGAAAAAGTCTCAGATTCTGAGACATTTTTCCTATAAAAAAATTCTCAGATTCTGAGACATTTTGTATATAGAAATATTTTCAGATTCTGAGACATTTTTCCTATAGAAAAATGTCTCAGAATCTGAGATTTTTCCTACAGGAAAAATGTCTCAGAATCTGAAACTTTTTCTATAGGAAAAATGTTTCAGAATCTGAGACTTTTCCTATAGAAAATTTGTCTCAGAATCTGAGGCTTTTTCTATACTGAAAAAATGTCTCAGAATATGAGCAATTTTTTAGTACGAAAAAATTTTCGGAAAAATGTCAGAATCTGAGCAATTTTTCTATACAGAAAAATGTCTTAGAATCTGAGCAATTTTTCTATCGGAAAAATGTCTCGGAATCTGACAATTTTTCAGTACGCAAAAATGTCTCAGAATATAAGAAAAAAAATTTTCTATAATAAAAATCATAAAATTTTTCTATACAAAAATTCTAAAATCTGTGAATTTCTCTATGCGAAAAAAATTTTCAGAATCTAAAAATTTTTCTATTCAAAAAAATTTTCCTATAGAAAAAGTATCAAATTCTGAGACATTTTTCCTATAGAAAAAGCCTCAGATTCTGAGACATATTTTCTATAGGAAAAGTCTCAGATTCTGAAACATTTTTCCTATAGAAAAAGTTTCAGATTCTGAGACATTTTTCCTGTAGGAAAAATCTCAGATTCTGAGACATTTTTCTATAGAAAAAATGTCTCAGAATCTGAAAATATTTCTATATACAAAATGTCTCTGAAGCTGAGAATTTTTTTATAGGAAAAATGTCTCAGAATCTGAGACTTTTTCTATAGGGAAAAATGTCTCAGAATCTGAGACTTTTTCTACAGGAAAAATGTTTGAGAATTTTTCTATACCGAAAAATGATTCTGAGACATTTTTCCGTGTAGAAAGAAAAATTGATCAGATTCTGAGACATTTTTCGGTATAGAAAAATTCTCAAATTCTGTTTATAGAAATATTATCAGGCTCTACAACAATTTTTGGCATTTTTTTTCAAATTCTCTGATTCTGCGATATTTTTCAATAGAAACATTTTTAGCTTTTGCGACATTTCGTTAATAGCAAATGTTTTAGATTCTGTGACATTTTGTCAATAGAAAAATTCTGTGACATTTTGTCAATAGAAAAATTCTGTGACATTTTGTCAATAGAAAAATTCTGTGACATTTTGTCAATAGAAAAATTCTCAGATACTGCGACATTTTTTCAATAGAAAAATTCTTAGATTCTGTGACATTTTTTTATAGAAATATTTTCAGGCTCTACATTTTTTAGAGAAAAAGTCTCAGATTCCGGATAGAATCATTCTCAAACTCTGAGACATTTTAATGCACAGAAACATTTTTCCATACAGAAATTTTTTTTCGTATAGAAAAATTCTCAGATGCTTAGACATTTTTGAGTATAAAAAAATTTTTAGATTCGCAAAAATTTTTTTGTATAGAAAAATTTTTAGATTCTGAAATTTTTTTTCGCATAGAGAAATTCACAGATTTTAGAATTTTTGTATAGAAAAATTTTTTGATTTTTATAATAGAAAAATTTTTTTCTTAGATTCTGAGACATTTTTGCGTATTGAAAAATTGTCAGATTCTGAAACATTTTTCCGATAGAAAAATTGCTCAAATTCTAAGACATTTTTCTGAGACATTTTTCTCTGAGACATTTTTCCTATAGAAAAACTCTCAGATTCTGAGACATTTTTCCAATAGAAAAAGTCTCAAATTCTGAGACATTTTTCCTATAGAAAAAGTCTCAGATTCTGAGACATTTTTCTTATAGAAAAAGTCTCAGATTCTAAGACATTTTTCTTATAGAAAAAGTCTCAGATTCTGAGACATTTTTCTTATAGAAAAACTCTCAGATTCTGCGACATTTTTCTATGGACAAAATCACAGATTCTGAGACATTTTTCTTATAGAAAAAGTCTCAGATTCTGAGACATTTTTCTTATAGAAAAAGTCTCAGATTCTGAGACATTTTTCTTATAGAAAAAGTCTCAGATTCTGAGACATTTTTCTTAGAGAAAAAGTCTCAGATTCTGAGACATTTTTCTTATAGAAAAAGTCTCAGATTCTAAAACAATTTTTTTTATAGAAAAAGTCTCAGATTCTGAGACATTTTTCTTATAGAAAAAGTCTCAGATTCTGAGACATTTTTCTTATAGAAAAAGTCTCAGATTCTGAGACATTTTTCTTATAGAAAAAGTCTCAGATTCTGAGACATTTTTCTTATAGAAAAAGTCTCAGATTCTGAGACATTTTTCTTATAGAAAAAGTCTCAGATTCTGAGACATTTTTCTTATAGAAAAAGTCTCAGATTCTGAGACATTTTTCTTATAGAAAAAGTCTCAGATTCTGAGACATTTTTCTTATAGAAAAAGTCTCAGATTCTGAGACATTTTTCTTATAGAAAACGTCTCAGATTCTGAGACATTTTTCTTATAGAAAAAGTCTCAGATTCTGAGACATTTTTCTTATAGAAAAAGTCTCAGATTCTGAGACATTTTTCTTATAGAAAAAGTCTCAGATTCTGAGACATTTTTCTTATAGAAAAAGTCTCAGATTCTGAGACATTTTTCTTATAGAAAAAGTCTCAGATTCTGAGACATTTTTCTTATAGAAAAAGTCTCAGATTCTGAGACATTTTTCTTAAAGAAAAAGTCTCAGATTCTGAGACATTTTTCCTAAAGAAAAAGTCTCAGATTCTGAGACATTTTTCTTAAAGAAAAAGTCTCAGATTCTGAGACATTTTTCTTAAAGAAAAAGTCTCAGATTCTGAGACATTTTTCTTAAAGAAAAAGTCTCAGATTCTGAGACATTTTTTTTAAAGAAAAAGTCTCAGATTCTGAGACATTTTTCTTAAAGAAAAAGTCTCAGATTCTGAGACATTTTTCTTAAAGAAAAAGTCTCAGATTCTGAGACATTTTTCTTAAAGAAAAAGTCTCAGATTCTGAGACATTTTTCTTAAAGAAAAAGTCTCAGATTCTGAGACTTTTTTTATAGGAAAAAATTCCTCAGATTCTGAGACATTTTTCCTATAGAAAAACTCTCAGATTCTGAGCTTCTTTTTAAGTAATAAGTTGGTGAGGCATTGCAATTTTCTTTTATCATCTCTATCTTACAACATTTTTTGCATTTTGTATTTACTTTTACTTTATATGGCTTTATATGTCTGTCTTCCTCCTCTAAGTCTCTTAAGTCTGTCATTTTGGCATTACAGTCGAATTAACAAAACCAACAAGTGGAACTGGTCTTGTTTTTCATACCATTTCGTTTCATATTTTTGTGTTGTTATACTCTACACCTAAAAGTAAAGGGTATAAGTTTATCATTGCGTTTGTTACACCTAGAAAGATTAGTCTGGGATCCTAAAGTTTAAGACAATCTTGCGATGTTCGCCAGACTGTATGTCTGTTGAAAACACGATAACTTTGGAGAGAACGGAAGGAGCATGCTGGTTCTAGGCATATATATTTGTGATAGTCATTATTATGTTGGTTTTGTATTTCAGCAAAATCGGGTAGAGGGTCAAATGTTAGGATAACTCAAAAATTTTAGTTAATTTTTTTTGGTTATTCAAAGTTACCCCGTGTCTATATTAAAAACTACCATTACCATCACAATAGCAACTCAATGTCGCTTTTGACATTTGTTACACCAAACTCGATAGTAAGCAATGGCTGGCAATTTAATTTTTACACTTGATGTAACAAATGTAAGAGTTAAAAATTGATTTTGACGAATGATGGTGATGGTAGTTGCTAGTAATGACACGGTGTCACGTTTGAGGTTTACAATTGGCAAACTCGATAGTACACAAGGCTTGCCAATTCGTTTCTACATTTGAGTGCGTGCAGTATATTGCAGAGCAGGTGCTCTGAGATGAAATGCTTACAATCTTCGTATTGAATTACAAAAAACCGTATTCAATTACAAAAAAAACTGTCTACGCTAGCAGTCCTACTGTTTACAATCAATTTTAACATGTAATGGAAATGGTAGTTGCCAGTCTAGACGGGGTGTTTTAAAAATATTATGTCTCGATAATAAATTTTTATTCAAAAATTGCTCTCGTATAATTTAATTTGTATAATATCATAGTGTACAATTACAAAAAACTGTCTACACCAGCAATCTAATATCTATATAAATAAAAATCAATTGTCGTTCGTTGGTAACAGCATCAAATGAGAACGGCTGGACCGATTTGGACAATTTTTTTTTTGAAATGTTCGTCATAGTCCAACTTAGGTTTTTACGTAAAGAAAAGTTGACCACGCCCACTTTTACGCCCACTTTTTTCGATTTATCTAAAATCGGAAAACGGCTGCACCGATTTGGGTAATTTTTTATTTAAATGTTTGTAGTTATCCAATTGAAGGTTTAACTGAAAGAAAAATCGACCACGCCCTCTTTTACGCCCATTTTTTCAATTTATCTAAAATCTGAGAATGGCTGGACCGATTTGACTAAATTGTTTTTAAATGAATTTTCATCATATTCCAACTTTGGTTTTTAGGAAAAAAGAAATAGACCACGCCCACTTTGCCTAATTTTTGTTAAAAATGTTTGTCGTAATTCAACTTAGGTTTTTACACTTTTTTCTATGAATCGAAATTACTACAACGGCTAGACCGATTTGATTATAGTCCGCAAACAAAAAAAAAGATTTGGTTATAGTCCGATATACATATTTTAAATCATGGAATGGCTGGATCAATTTTTCTAATTTTGTTTTTAATGTTCGTCATAGTCCAAATAAGGTTTTTCGGAAAGAACAAATTTCCATTTCTACGCCCACTTTTGAATGGATGGACCGAGTTGGTTAAATTCAAATAAGGTTTTTATTGTAAGAAAAGTTGTCCACCAACTCTTTTTTTCGATATATATAAAATTTGCTCTATAGAAAAATAAAATATAGAATAATATAATATAAATAAAAATCAAATGTAGTTCGTTGGTAATCGCATCACTTGAGAACTGACCGGTTTTGATTTTTTTTTTAAAGGTTCGTCTTATTTTTTTTTTAATATTCATCTTAGATTTTTTCGAAAACAAATAAGCCACGCCCACTTTTACGCCTACTATTTCGACTATTTTTTTTTTAATGTTCGTCATAGTCCAACTTCAGTTTAAACGGAAATAAAAATTTTTCACTTCCACTTTTATTTCGATATATCTAACATAGAAGAATGGAAGGGCCAAATTGGCTATTATTAGTATTTGTTGACGTTCGTAATAGTACAACTAAGGTTTTTACGAAAAGAAACATTGTCGACTCCCAATTTTTTCCATACATCTCAAATCGGAGAACGACTGGCCTGATTTGGTAAATTTTTCAATAATGATCATTATAGTCTAAGCAAGGATTTTACGGAAATGATTATTGTCCTCCCCCACTTCAAAGCCACATTTCCCAATATTCTTAAAATTTGCAACACTTGAGAACGTCTGGAGCGATTTTGCTATTTTTTTTGTTTTAAATGTTCGTAATAAGTAGTCCATATAATTATTCGGAAAGAAAAATTGTCCTCGCCCACTTTTTTTCGATATATCTAAAATTCATTATTACTCTAAATCGATCTATTAAAAATATTTTTTAATAGATTCCGCATAAACTTGGTAAAAAAAGATTTAAATCCTTGGGTATTGTAAACATATGTACAAGTTTAACTTACCACACAAATTTTAACGCCCACTTTTGCGAATATATGTTGACTACTAATGACCTGACCGTGTTTTGATGTTAATTATAGTTTTAATTAGGTTTTTAAGGAAATATAAATGAGAAAAGTGTCCTGGAAAAATGAAAAATTCGGGAAAACTATAAAGGTCTGTTTGAACTTAAGGCAATAGCTCACGATAATAACGAAGGATACGCGTAATTTATTTTTGTGTTGTTCCTAATGATACTAAAGAAGTTTTAAATTTGTACAGTTCGCAAAGTCGAAGACATGGTCACATTTTTTAAGTTCCTAAAATATAATTTGAAGATGATTATCTGCCTAATCGGGTCTTTAAAACCACGCTCACAATTTTTTTAAGCCAAGAAATTCATTACATTTTTTGTAGGGCTATATATTTGAAGCGAAACGAAATATAACACCGATCTTATATTTGGGCCAGCAACGCGGACCGGGCCAGCTAGTTTTACAATAAACTTTGACGTTTTATGGTAATGGTAGTGGCAAATCTGGACGGGGTGTTCTAAAAAAAATTTATTCTCGATAAAAAATGTTTACTCAAAAATTTGTTTAAACTTCAAAAATTTCATCCATAGGAAGAATGTTGTAAAAACATATTAAATTTTTTGTGAAATAGTTTTTCACATTGTGTAGGGTATTTAAAGAATAGACCTAGCCGCACTTGCGACTTGTTTTTAATTTTATTTACTTTATTTTATATTTTCTTTTATTTCTTTTTACCATCAGGTTAACAACTTATCGCTTTTTATATACCTACGTATGTATCAAGAGTACTTTATATCAATTAATGTTGGTTGATCTTTTTCATTAACAAAAGACAATTGTCGTAGCAAGACCAAATAAGAGAAAAGTACTTTTGATATTTAAGTTTTTTTTATCATATCGCAGAATTAGTTCCTGTTTTAAATTACACATTTTTTCATTGTTTTATTATTCTGCTTTTTTTTTTATTATTATTAAAGCTATTGAAAGTGAATGAGACATAAATATTAATGAAACTTTCGTTAAATGTCTAATTGACATTTAAACTTGTATGATTGTTTTAAATTTCGCTGTTTTAGAGATTACAGAATGTTAAGACTCTTCAAAACAAATTTTAAGCTAAAATTTTCTCTTTTATGAACAACTTCATTATATTAACGAAAAGTTTCATCAATATGATTTTATGTTTTAAAGTTGTTTGTTCAATGTAGTTTGACATCAGGACTATGAAAATTTACTTTGAGATGTTGAATTATTTTATCACAATTGATGACATTTTTCATCAATAAGATGAAATATTTTTTGAAACAATTTTGATGAAACACATGGGGGTTTTCTCCTTAAGTGACACAACTTTTGAAACCGATGTCTACCGATCGGGATGAAATTTGCACCAAGGTGGTTTGGACACAATTTTTCAACGCGATCGGTCAAGGACTTAAAGGTGGTCGAAATTTGACATTTTGACCAAACAGGTGTTTTTTTCACCCATATAACTTATGTTCTTATTTGAAATTTGTCAAAAAATCAGTCGAACGGTTTTTGGAGATATCGCTATTTGAAATATGCAAAAATTGTAGGTTTCTTACGTTCTAGAATTTTTTTTAAAAAATTAAAAAATTCAAAAAAATGATCCAGCGATGTATTTCTTTTATTTATTAACATGATAATGTTTTTAGGCTGGTGTCTAATTTTAAAAAAGTTGCAGGACGCCACCTCAGTTTGACTATATAAGCTAACAATTAACGAAAAAGAAAACAAGAATTACTATTTTCATTTTCTTAAAACCAAAAATTTTAATAACTTGGGTTTGTAACTTGGATAATAATTCACCTCGTGGTGAATAAACCGTTTTTTTACGAGCTGGTGAATAAAAACTAACATAATTATTTTTCAACAAAAAAAATTTTTTTTTCATCAAATTTTTATTTTTTCATCAATTTTTTTTTTTACTCAATTTTTTTTCATTAATTTTTTTTTTTCATAAAATTTTTTTTTCATCAATTTTTTTTTCATAATTTTTTTTTATCATATTTTTTTTCTTCAATTTTTTCATCAAATTTTTTAATCAAATTTTTTATTATCAATTTTTTTCTCACCAAAAAAAGTTTTTTTTCATCAAATTGTTTTTTTTTCATCAAATTTTTTTTTTCATCAATTTTTTTTTTATCATATTTTTTTTTATCAATTTTTGTTTATCAAATTTTTTCATTAAATTTTTTTATTATCAATTTTTTTCTCACCAAAAAATTTTTTTTTTCATATTTTTTTGTTTTCAACAATTTTTTTTTACATCAAAAAAATTTTTCTTTTCATCAAAAAAATTCATCAAAAACTTTTTTTCATCAAATTTTTTTTTCACCAACAATTTTGGGTTGATTAATTTTTTTTAACATAATTTTGTTTTCCGTGGAAAAAAAAAATTAGTAGTATTTTTTTACCAAAACTACTTTTTTCACCAAGTCTAAGCTTTTCGCATACAAATTTTCCATTTGTTTATCAAATGTACATAAAACAAGTGAGAGTGTTATATTCTTTGGTGCCGAATCTTTTATGCTCTCCAAAATGTAAAAACACTTTTTTTCACTCACTTACGAAATGTACAGCTCTTTTGGTTTTTTAATGGGGTCCTCGACTGATATTTCAATTCGTTTTGCATGGAATAGCAAAGTAATATAACATTATTTTTTTTAAAAAAAAACTTTGCTTTGGCAAGTACACCCAAATCTTCCTCAAATTATAATCATGATTTAATGTTTTGGGCAATAGTACAAAATTCGCAGGTATTTTTTGACATGTACGAATATCGAAAATTTTCTGAAATAGGTCGAACAATTTTCGAGATACCGGCATTTGAAATTTGTCGAACGTTCGCTATTTGAAATTTGCAAAAAAATGTGGGTTTTTCCTAAGTTCAAGAATTTTTTTTTTCTCAAAATTCCTTTTCCTTGATCCTTTCGTAGAGCTTGAGACAATATTTCATTCAAACTTAATTTGAGCCAAATCCGATCATTTTAACCCGTGGTGCAAAGTTTTGGATTTTTGGTATATGTCCCCCAAAACTTAAAATTTTTGAAAAATAAAAAAATTAATATTCATAATGAGACATTTATTTTAAAAATTTTGACATGACAAATACCAAAAGATTTCTGAAATCGGTAGTGCGGTTTCCGAGATATCGCCATTTGAAATTTTTAAAAAAATTTCCAAAAATGGCGGTTTACGTTCAAGAAATTTTTTAAAATTATCTAAAATTGTTTTTCCATTGATTAGCTTTCATTTAAACTTAATTTAGCTCAATCAGAAAATTTTTACCCATGGCGCCCGATCAAAATTTAGAGTTTTTGCTGAAAATGTTCTAAAAATCCAAAACTTTGATCAAAGGGCGCCACGGGTTAAATGGAGTGGATTTGGCTCAAATTGATTTTACATAAAAGTTTGTCTCAAACTTTATGAAAGGGAAAAAAGTTTTGAGATTTGTTGAAAAAAATTTTTTGAAAGTATTTTTTACATATTTCAAACAATGATATGAAAACCGTTCGAACGATTTTATGTATTTTTTTATACCCTCCACTAAGTGATAGAGGGTATATATAAGTTTGTCATTCCGTTTGTAACTCATCGAAATATCGGTCTGGGACCCCATAAAGTATATATATTCATGATCACCGATCGATTTTAAGACATTCTAGCGATGTCTGTCTGTCCGTCTGTCTGTCTGTGGAAATGGTGATCACCAGGGAAACCAAAAATATGCTCTAAAAAACACGTTTTATGCGCTTAAAAAATGACTTTAAAAACGGAAAATATGCTCTAAAAACAATAAAAATATGCTCTTAAAAAAATATTACGTCCCCTTTTTTGAGATGTTTTTTACAATTTGTTAGAGAATAGACCCTCAAAATACCGTTATGTTTGGAAGTAAGAGGGTTAAATATGTTCTACAAAAATATTTGCCTTAATATTTTCTACAAAGTTACTGAATATACCCAAATCTAAAGAAAACATAGTTTCATATACCGATATGAAACAAGAACAGGCCAAAGTCGAATCAATTGTCACAATTCCGTGTTGGTTGGAAAAAACATCTTATTGTTAGTTGGATGAAAAATTTAAAAATAATGTTGTCATAAAAAATTTTAAAAAAATGCTCTAAAAATTAAAAAAAAATCTCTAAAAATGTTAAAAAATGCTCTAAAAAGTGAAAAAATGCTCTAAAAATTTAAAATATGCTCTAAAAATATGCTCTTATGCTTAAATATGCTCTTAAGCCTAAAATATGCAAAAATATGCTCTTAAGGCTAAAATATGCAAAAATATGCTCTAACAAATCGATGCCAGATTTCTTAAAAACTTATGAAACGGATAAATACCTTACCCATTTATCAATAAAATGCACAGGAAAAACATGATACTGCATATTTTTGGTTTCCCTGGTGATCACTATTAAAATACTACACGGATATGACTGAAACTTAACATATTTATTGGAAGTTCTCCCGAGAAGTTTGGTATTGCATCTGAGCATCTCAGCGGTTCAAAAGTTATGAAGGAAAATGCAAGGACACCTCAAAAATTTTAGTACATTCAACATAACCTAAAAATACAAAATGCTTTAATTCGGCTTCTGGTTGACATATGTGAACATAATTGAACAACAAATGGTATTTAAACAAGTACAAACATATTTCTTGACAATAAAAGAAAAAAATCGCGAATTTTTTTTTAACAATTTTTTTTTTCGCGGAAATTTTTTTTCAAAAGGAAATTCCTTTTAAAAAAAGTTTTTTGCAATAATCTTTTTGAAATTGTGGAGGGTATCACTATATTCGGCAAGGCCGAATTTAACTTTTGTACACTCAAAATAAATTCTCTGTCCAATCAGCAGAAAAATCTGCTGAAAATACACCCATTTTGAGCCATATGAGAAATCTGCTGATTTTAGCAGACATGGTTTGCTAAATATCTGTCAAAGAGGTGAATAAATACAACAAGAAAAAAAAAAAACATACGGCGCCAGCCAGCAGCATCGAACTCGCCACCTTCCGATTTGAAAGTATACTTCTTAACCACTACGCTACGGAAGCTTATACTTTTATCTGGCGTTTTAGTTATTAAACATGTGTGTTTTTCGACAGCAGAGAAATCTGATTTTAGCAGAAATATCTGCTGATTTTAGCAGAAAAATCTGCTGATTTTAGCAGAACAATCTGCTGATTTCAGCAGAACAATCTGCTGAATTTCAGCAGAGCAATCTGCTGACAATCTGTTCTGCTTTTTTTTTATATAAAAAATTTCTTGAAAAAATAATGAAATTCAGCAAACAAAATCAGTATAAACATAGTAAAATGTCTGTTATTTTTTTAAACTGAATGACAGAGATTTTAGTAAAAATATCCTTCTCAGCAGAACAATCTGCTAAAAGATTGCTAATTCAAATTGAAAGTCGTTTTACAGATTTTTTGACAGAGTTTTTCTTTTGAGTGTACTTGTTATACCCTCCAACTACTGTATGGGGGTATACTCTCTTTGGGTGGTATGAATAAAAGTTAGAATTTACTTTTTACTATTTACTTTTAGGAAAGTAACTTCTTAAAGTATTTACTTAATTTTATATGAATAAAACAAACTTAACCGAAAATTCGGCTAAGTATTTTCTAAATATCAGAAATGTCAATAACAAAAAAATAAACAAAAATAAAAAATCAAAAATATTTTATTTATTTTTAAAACTTTAAAATCGAATTGTTTTTGATTAAATTGGGCTATAAAATAAAAATGTGCTTGGCCAAACTGTTGTTTAAAGATTAGTAACGGCCTAAGTGCCTTTAATAAACAATATGATTTTGCACCCTATTGAAGTGGTTTAAATTTATTGATCAGGTAAGTGAGATTTTAAGATTTGGTGATTCTGGACAAAAACCTTCTAAAAATTTGTAAACCAAATGTGCTTCTTGTCTAAAAATCTTGATTCAGATTTGCAAAAGTACAAAATTGAAAAATTACACTTTGTTTAATTCACAGATTGACGATATTTTGGAACAGCGAAGACAAACACAATTGATGTAACCAAGCATTCATCCTTGCGGAGCTTTCCTCTTGTTGTGTATGGACATCCATTCAAAAACGAATGTGAGCTTTGGAAATATAAATTTGTTCAAACCTGATTTACAGTTTTCTATAAAAAGAGTCGGATTCTAAGACACTTTCATAATGGAAAAATTTTAAAGTCAGCAATTTCTTTGATTCTAAGGCATTTTTTTCTACAAAAAGATTCAGACTTTTATTTAAAAAAGTCGAATACTATGAGGTATATTTCTCAGATTCGGAGACTGTTTTGTTATAGAAAAAGTCGCAGATTCTGCAACATTTTTCTTATAGAGAAAGTAACAGATTCTTATAAAAAAAAGTCGCAGATTCTAACACATTTTCGTTATAGAAAAAGTCGCTGATTCTGAGACATTTTTCTTTAAGAAAAAGTCCCAGATTTTAATACATTTTTCTTATCGAAAAAGTATCAAATTCTGAGACATTTTTCTTGTAAAAGTTGTCGCAGATTTTTCTTATAGAAAAAGTTGCTGATTCTGAGAATTTTTTTTTACAGAAATGTCGCAGATTCTGAGGCATTTTTCTTAAAGAAAAAGTCGCAGATTCTAAAACATTTTTCTTAAAGAAAAGTAGCAGATTCTGAGACATCTTTCTTTAAGAAAAAGTCGCAGATTCTGAGAAATTCTTCTTATAGAAAAAAATCTCAGATCATTGAAAAAGTCGCAGATTCTGATATTTTTCTTATAGAAAAAGTTCAAAATTCTGAGATATTTGCTGACAGAAGAAGTAGCAGATTCTTGGAAATTTTTTTTGAAGAAGTAGTAGTTACTGAGAAAATTTTCTTGAAGCAAAAGTTTTAGATTCTGAGTCATTTTGTTTTATAGAAAAAATCGCTTCTTCTGAATCATTTTTCTTATTGAAGAAGTCGCAGATTCTGAAATATTTTTCTTGCTGAAAAAAATCGCAGATTCTACAAGGGTCTCAGACTCTAAGACAATTTTTCTTATAGAAAAAAAAATTTCAGTTTCTGAAACATTTTTCTCGTAGAAAATGTCACTGCCTGTGACTCACAGACTCCGTAAAATTTTTCTTTTAAAAAACTGTCAGTTTCTAAGCAATTTTTTTAATTCTAGCACATATTCTTTCTATAAAAAACTGTCAATTTTAAGTCATATTTCTTTTGAATGTAAAAGATGAGTTAAATTTGCACATTAATAAAGAGAAAAATGCATTTTTATTCTATATTTTGAATTTTTTAATAAAGTTTTTACAACCATATACTAAAATAAGGAGAAATAAAACTTTAAACTGTTTTGAAATGTGTCGTTAAAAGAATAATCCTCGCCACAACTTATTATTAGTGTGACCTAAAATATTTGTCTAACCAACTGGACTTAATTATATTTCTTGTGTAGGGTGAAAAAAATTAAAGTGAATTTAATGCATTTAATGATATGAACAATTTAAAATTTTCATTTATTTGTTTATGTTTTTTGTTTTTATATTTAAACAATTTGGGAAATTCCGCTAAAATCTTATTTTCCGCGTAATTTAAGATTCTTAGTCTACTCAAGAGCAGACTAAATTTTTTGGAGCAAATACTTAAATTTTTTGCTTTTATTCATATCAAATCAAGTATTTACTTTTTCGTGCTGAGTATTTGCTTTGTTTATTTTTTTTGGAATACTAAATCAAGTAATTTCTTAAAATCAAAATAATTTAGCAAACCGTATAAGCATTTAGTAAATGCTAGTTTTTATTCATACCACCCTTTGTCATTCCGTGTGTAACGCATCAAAATATCGGTCTAGGAGCCCATAAAGTATATATATTTGTCATCAGTGATCGATTCTAAGACATTCTAGCGATGTCCGGCTGTCCGTCTGTCCGTCTGTAGTTAACACGATGCAGTCCAAAATAAAAGAGCTAGATATGTCTTATGGGCCTATGCAGGCTTAGTTCGTAAATGAGCAAAATCGGATCAGGGGGAAAAAAGTTCCCCCTTAAAGAACTAAAACAACCTTTGAAAAATACCATATTTTTACATGATTTTTTGTGTTTTTGTTTAACAAATCCAATATTTTTATGCTACAAGAAGTTCAAAGTCCTGCATTTGGACCCACAGAATTATAAAATATCGTTTTTCACAGTGCAATTTTAGATGTCAATGCGTTCACAACATATTTTAAAGTTTTTGTGTGTATAAAAATTCACTGAATTCCCTGATGATAATTCTCAAAGAGGATCGAAATATTGGAATACAATAAAATAATATTTATTTACAAGAAAAAATTGTCCTCGAGCTCGAAGAATTCTTATTTATTTTTTTGATATTCGCGTTCATCAAAATTAATAAATATGATGTGTCGCAAGACATATTTTTAAAAATTTTCTAAGATTCAAAACTTTGATCACCGGGCACCACGGGTTAATTCATCCAAATTATATAAATTTGCCCATACACTTAGGAAAATCAAAAGTTGAAGAACATATTGTCACTCTAAAACATATTAGCTAAACCAATTTTTACACGGATAATTATCTAAATTGAATTTATGATGTTACTTTAATGTGAACAAATCTTAATCTTATTGTGGTTTAATACTGCATACAAATTGCAAATACTTGTAGTTAGTTAATCTTGAAAAATATAAAGTAACGCTCGGTTGATTTTAGTGATTTTTAAACTCCAAAAATCTTCTTGAGTTTTCATGTTAATATTTTGAGTTATTCATTTGTAATTCAAAGTTTATAAACTTCAAATTCAGTTCTTTTTTTTGCAAAGTTAGCGCCTCATAAATTTTACGATTTTTTTTTAGAAATAAATATTTACACATGTTAGCACCACTGGTAAAAGCGCTGATTAGATGAAAGGCTGGCAACCCCGAACATGAGAAAAGACAGTCTTGATCGCGTCTCTAAACGAACAACACATACAATTGTCAATTAATTTTAATATCATTTTAATAATAATTCATTTTACATTTAAACTTAAATAAATACTTTTTTGAAAACTTTAAATAAAAAGCGTGTTGCTTTTAGTTCAGAAGTGGGATAAGTTAATCCAAAGTGCTATACGAAAGCCCGGTTAAACGTAAAAAAAAATGTGTTTGTATGTGTTGTTTTTCGGAAAATTTAGAGATTAATATACGTACGAAAAAAAACGATACGGCAAAACGGTAACGAGGAGTGTGTGGCGAAGAAAAAAGTGAACGCGTAAATACTTGAACGATACGCACACATCCAAAGAAAAAACAAAAAATTCGAAAAATCGTAACGTATAAAAAAACGACAGAATTGAACGTGTCGTGAACGAAAAAAAAAAGACAGAATTGAACGTGTCGTGAACGAAAAAAAAAAGACAGAATTGAACGTGTCGTGAACGAAGGGAAAGATACGATAAATTTTGAGAAACGGAAAGAAAAAAAAAAAAAAATGTTAAAGAAGATAAATTCATTGCGTGTTGACCAGTTGAAGGCGATTTTAGGTGAAAAAGGTTTAAGCACAACGGGCCAAAAAGCTGAATTGGTGCAACGTTTGATGGCAGAGGCGGAAAGTGACGAAATTGAATGCGTTGAGGAACGGGTAGTAGAAACCACATCAATCCAAACCCAACTCGATGAAATGAGAGAGATGATGAATGCCCTAATGCAGCGGCTACCCAACGTTGTTCCCAATGAAAATGCCGAGTACATTTTACCAAACAACGTTCCATCGAATAATGGTAATTCATCGAATAATAACAATACGAACGATTGTGACCCACCGAATGTTGAAAATTTACCGAAGATGGTAATGAGGGAATCTAATTATTCAGTGAAAGAAATAGCCGAGGCTATTCCCGAATTTGATCCGACGCGTGAATCTTCAGTTTCAGTAATACAATTTATCGACCGTGTGAACATGGGTATTGAGGCGTTTAGGTGGAAGGAAACGAGTTTGTTGTTGGCTGTATATTCGAAAATGAAAGGTGTTGCAAAAATGTGGTTGGATACATCACCAGTGTTGTACGAAACTTGGGAAGAATTTGCCAAGGGTTTGTCGGATGAATTTGGTACTGCCAGTAATGAAGCAGAGGTACATTACAAAATGAGTAGCGCGATACGAAACGATGGTGAAAATTTCCTTGAATATTGTTTTCGGGTTAGTGCCCTGGGCAGACGTTATGGTCTTAGTGACGCTGCTATAATTCGGTATATTCGCGAAGGCTTACGTGATCGAACATTGCAAAATAATATCGCCGCCGTAAAATTTAATACCATACGTGAAATGCGGGATCGAATCGCAGATTATATGCAGAACATGCCGGTACAGAAAAATATTTCAAACGATCGACCGAAATTTATACAAAATAAAGTGAATGTTGATTCGAAAAGTGAAAAAAAGAAAATTTTAACATGCTTTAATTGTAGAGAACCAGGTCATATTTCGAGTCAGTGTACTAAAACACCAACACGAAAACGGTGCAACGATTGTCAAAAGGTGCATAAACGAAATGAACCTGAAAATTGCGGTAAGAAACCGACAGATACCAACGTCCGTAAAATTGATTGTGAGAAAAACTTTGCGAAAACCATACGCATCAATGGACAGAATTTCAGTGCATTTTTAGATACTGGGAGCCAGTGTCACATGATTCAAGAATCAGTTGCAAAAGTATTAAATGGTGATCGTACAAAATGTTGCATGAAAATTAATGGTTTTTGTGGAGGTTCGCGTTATGCAACTGAAAAACTCTGTGTTGAAATCGTAATGGACAACCTTGTGCGGCAAATCGAAACGTATATTGTAGATGACGATTTGTTGACGACGGAATTGCTTTTGGGTCAAGATATTTTCAACGGTGCAAATGTAAGTACCCTTAATGAACAATTTATTTTTGAAAAGCGAATATTAAAAACTGAAATACGGGATAATCACCGAACGCTCATGAAAAACGATGATATTAACTGTGGATATGAGGACGGTTCTGTAACGGACAATTTAACGAAATTTTTAAATGAATATTCGGACGTGTTCGCTAATAATATGAGTGAAATAGGGAAAACGGATGCGGTTGAAATGCGTATTGAACTCGACACGGATGAACCGATAACACAACAACCCTATCGCGTGCCGGAACCGAAGAGGCAAACCGTCAACGAAATGATAAATGAGCTGTTACGTAACGATATCATAACGAAATCAGAATCTTCTTATGCTAGTCCTATAATTTTGTTGAAGAAAAAGGATGGTTCTGATCGGATGTGCGTAGATTACCGTCGATTAAATAGTCACATCAAAAAAGAGGTATATCCGATGCCCAATATCGAGGAAAGACTCCAAAACGCTACTCGTTATAAATATTTTACGACCCTTGATCTGAATAGCGGTTATTATCAGGTGCCTATCGCGCGTAACGATAGAAAATATACTGCTTTTATAACCACTGATGGTCTTTACGAATTTAAGCGTATGCCGTTTGGGCTCAAAAACGCGCCTGCCGTTTTTCAACGTCTTATGGCAAACATAAAGTAGAAGACGAATCCGGATGATATGCTACATTATATGGATGATATTCTCATCGGAAGTAATTCAGTCGAGCAAATGTTTGATAAGCTCACTCGAGTATTTTCAGCCCTACGTGAATTGAATTTAACGTTAAACGTAAAGAAATGCGAATTTCTCCAAGATTCAGTCGAGTTTCTGGGTCATAAATTGACTCCGAATGGTATTAGCCCTGGCACAATTAAAACGTTATCTATACAACAATTTAAGACTCCATCGAACGTACACGAGGTCCGAAAATTTTTAGGTTTGAGCGGTTATTTTAGGAAATTCGTGCCATGTTACGCTTTAATTTCCGAACCGATGCGAAGACTTTTGAGAAAGGATGTTCCATTCGAATGGGACAATGATCAGGAGACATCCTTTCAAAAATTAAAAGATGCTTTAATGACACAACCAGTGATGACGACATACCGAGTCGAAGGTGAACATGAAATCCATACCGACGCCAGTAGCGTTGGGTTGGCCGGTGTATTGTTGCAACGTGAGGAGGATGGTTGGAAGCCTGTAATATATTACAGTCGCTCAACAAGTAATGATGAACGTAAATACCATAGCTACGAGCTCGAAACCTTAGCTGTTGTTGAAACACTAGAACGTATGAGATACTATGTGTATGGTAAACAGGTAAAAGTCGTAACGGACTGTAACGCAATTCGTACAGCAATGGAAAAGCGTGAACTAATTCCGCGAATCGCAAGATGGTGGCTACGCATACAGGATTACGAAATCACTATTGAACACCGACCTGGTACACGTATGGAGCATGTAGACGCTTTAAGTCGGTTTCCAAGTGAGGAATCTCACGAAATTGATTGCGCATCTCTCCTGATAATGAAGTCCACAATTTCTGAAGAAGATTTTCTTTTTAGTATGCAACTGCAAGATGACAAAATCAAACAGGTTATTGCCAAGTTTAATGAAAAGGATCCTACAACGTTGAAGGACTACAGCCTCTCTAACGGTAGACTTTTTCGTATCGTAGATGGTAAAAAGCTTTGGGTCGTACCGAAATCTTTGTGGTGGCGTATCGTAAACAACAATCATGACAAAGCTGGTCATTTGGGAGTCGAAAAGACGATGCAACGTATACGGGAATACATGTGGTTTCCACGAATGAAAAACTTTGTAAAGTCATACATCAAGTCGTGTGTCGACTGTGCATTCAACAAGAAGCCTGGTGGTAAACAAGAAGGAGTATATTACTACAATGACGTCGAACCCGTACCTTTTCACACCATTCACCTCGATCATCTTGGACCATTTCCAAGAAGCAGTCGTCGAAACGAGCATATTCTTGTGGTGGTTGATGCTTTCACCAAATATACTATTGTACGTGCCGTTAAATCGACAGCCACTAAACATGTGTTAGCAGTTCTCGATGAGATAAGTGGTTATGTAGGAGTACCAACACGAATCGTGACCGACCGAGGCACCGCCTTCACGTCGAAAGATTTTAGCCGTTACTGCAAAGACTACGAAATTAAACATATACAGAACGCAGTTCGAACACCTCGTGCAAATGGGCACGCTGAACGTACCAACAGGACACTCCTGTCCATGCTTAAAACGTCCACCAATATTGATAAACGATGGGACGATAATCTACGAAATTTACAATGGTCTCTTAATACCATGAAAAATAAAACCACTCAACAGACACCCCATAACTTGGTTTATGGATTTACTCCACGTGATATTTTGAAAAATAAATTAACGCTTGTTCTACACGATGAAAGTGATGATCATCCAACTGATTTAGATGAACTTCGTGAAGCTACTGCTCAGCGAATAATTCAGGCTAAGCAAAAGGCAAAGGAACGTTATGATCTCCAGCATTCGAATCCAGTAAAGTATTGCGTTGATGATTTGGTTTTAGCCGAAAACGAAGCTCCGAGTACAGGCGAATCCCGAAAGTTAGAGCCGAAATATAAAGGGCCTTACTTGATTAGTCGTGTGTTGGACAACGATCGATACGTAATCTCCGATATACCTGGATCTACCCGTACTAGACGACATTATTCGGGTGTATATGCATCTGATAAATTGAAACCCTGGTGTCAAATTGCTGATGAAGAAGATGAAACAACATGCCATGATGAAGAGGAGATGTCAAGCCATGAACGAGAAAACGATGAACAAATCTATGATGACATTGCCAATGGAAGTCGTAGTGAGGTCACTCCGAATGTGCAGGAAAGGCCGACTGTTAGCACCACTGGTAAAAGCGCTGATTAGATGAAAGGCTGGCAACCCCGAACATGAGAAAAGACAGTCTTGATCGCGTCTCTAAACGAACAACACATACAATTGTCAATTCATTTTAATATCATTTTAATAATAATTCATTTTACATTTAAACTTAAATAAATACTTTTTTGAAAACTTTAAATAAAAAGCGTGTTGCTTTTACACAAGGGTTTATTTGGCCTTTGGTATGGCTTTTAACATTAGGTAGCAGCGTAATATGATTTATATGGATTTTTAGCAAAAACGAGACATGGTAAGATTCGATTTCATGACAAACAGTTGGATATGTGAGTCCTAGGGCTGAATGCAGGGTTGCCAGAATTGTTGGGTACAAAATCGTCAAAAATGTACGATTTTTATATAAAAAATCGTCAAAATCGTCATCCCCTATGCAGAAATCGTCAAAAAATCGTCAAAATAAAAAACGTATATTTATCGTTGATTAAAGATTTATTTAATCGATGTCTGTCCGTCTGTTGAAGACATGATGCAGTCCAAACCAAAAGAGCTAAATCCATGCAGTTTGGGAACAAATTTCCCCCTTGTGAAATAAAGTTCCCCCTTGAAAGCTTAAACTACCACTGAAGTTTTTTTTATTTTTTGTTACCTTTTTAAAATATAAAATACTTTTATGAAAGAAAAGGTCATGCAGTTGGGTCCGGTTAATTAGAAAATGTATTTTTTTCTGTCCACCCTTTTTTTTTGGACACTTCTATGAAAAAAATAATAATGATAAAATTGCGTAAATATCATAATAAATCAATTTGTTAACAATTATCATAAAAAAAAGATATCCTCCGCCAAAAAACCCCCCTATCATTTTTTTTTTACATTTTGGAGGTAAAAAAAGAATGTAAATCTCACTTGTTTCTTTTGTCCCTTTTTGTACAAAAATATTGGTGTATTCTTTTTTTTAACTAACAATAGGCAAGAATATTCATTAAATACTAAAGTTTTATTCAAAAAATTTTATAAAGTAGACAAAATTGTCAGGTTTGTGTTATTTTTAAAAATCGTAATTTTTTGGGCAAAAATCGTCAAATCGTCATTTTGCTATTTTGGATAGTAAAAATCGTCAAAATGCAGAGAAATCGTCAAATCTGGCAACAGTGGCTGAATGTCTAGATTCATAGCGGTGCCCAGGAAAGGGCTCATAGCATCAGTAATTTCCAAAGCAGTTGTTTTTTGTCGGTAGTGCAGTTTAAATAGATTATTTGATTAACTTTATAATTATAATGATCTTTACCATGATCCCAACTGTTCATAGTAGATTGTAATTAAATGATTACTGAGGATCATACCATGTTTGCTACAATCATATTAAAATACAAGTCTTAGCTTTACTCTATTTTGATAATGTTTCTTCTCTGCTCGTTAAATCCTTTAACAAGTTTACTTAAAAATGGACTACAAATTTTAAATTTCAATGCAATTTTTCGAACAACATCTTGTCAAAAATCCACAAAAGTCTTTTTACGATCCATCTTAATTTTTTTTTACAATTCATTCATAATAATGTTAAAGTTAAATTCAGTCTCTGTGATTTGTGGTTTCCTTTCCATTTTAACCATCCATTCATTAATGTTAGTTTTAGTGCATCATAATTTTATATATTTTTTTTTAATTACCGACATAATTTAACTAATCTAAAATGTGCATAAAACTTCATGAAAATTTAATATTTAGTTAATATGCAATGTGCAACTAACTAACAAACTAACTAAATACATACATTATTATTTAATATATGGTTATAATTATGATAATAATTTCAAAATTCTATGATTTGAGGAAACTTTTAAGCAACTTTTAGGAAATGATAAGATTTTTATATGGTTTTTAGTTAGAATGTCTTTTTTGTTATAAATATTGTGAAATAAGATGCATAATTGCAAAGCAGCAACTAATGGGATGGTATCAAAGCAGACATTTTGATAAACCAGCAGCAGCTTTTGGAAACGAATCCCGAATCAAGAAGCACATCGAAACCACCTAAATGAAATAAGATGCATAATTGCAAAGCAGCAATTAATGGGATGGTATCAAAGCAGACATTTTGATGAACCAGCAGCAGCTTTTGGAAACGAATCCCGAATCAAGAAGCACATCGAAACCACCTAAATTCAGGCATGATTCCCTAAGGCAATGTCACAGTTTAGAACGCTAGTTGGAAGCACTGAAATAGCGCTTTTAAGAAGCAGTAAAATCATGTGTCTTTTCGCCGCTACCCTTTTACCCTAAAAATTAAAAGTTTTAAATATGTCGTTCTCGTGGGTGAAAGAAACATACATGTCTAATTTTGAGATTCTGTGCACTGAAAAAAAAGACATAACTAAATTTAAGGAAAAAATGTCTTTGAAAATTTATCATGAATTTTCCTAAAATTTAGTTAAATTTAACTTAAAAATGAGAAATTTTCTTAACTATGAGGAAAAAATTTTAGTTCATTTACTTATAATTAGTTCAAAGTTTTCTTTAAATGGATTTTTTAAATATTAGGAAAAAAATTCTTACTGCCAAAGAAATTTTCCACAAATCTAAGAATCGTATCTTTATTTTTAAGACATATTTCTTAAAAAACAATTTAGTTCAAGTTTAGTTAAAATTTACTAAAAAAAACATCATCGTATTTCTCTTCTTTGAATTGAGGAAGTGTACTTCTTAGAATTTAGTTAATGACTTATGAGAATTTAGTAAATAACTTCTTAGAATTTAGTTAAAAATTCAAAATGGCGATATCTCGAAAACTAAGCGAGATAGAGCGAAACGGACGAAATTTTCAAAAGAAAGACTACAAAGAAAAATATGGAATAGCCTAGCTCTGCATATCTGTCGGGGTCTCGAGACCCTAATTTTAGATCTAAAATTTGAAATTCCCGAGATTTTATATATACACATATCTCGGTAAATACTGCCAACACGAGAAAACGTCCAACGGCATTTTTGTAGCTCTTGACTCGTAGAACACTTTGGTAAAATACCCGAAAGCCCTCCGATTAATAGTTTTTGAGTTATTCGGTTTTTAAGATTCTCAAGACCCTATCAGGCCCCTTATTACCGTATCTCAAAAACTAAGCAAGTTAGAGCGAAACGGACACAAGTTTTGGTTCAAAATCTATGGGAACCCTTAAAGAACCCAACGAGGTCTCGAGTTTAATGGGGTCCGAACCCATGGGTCCAGGGTCTAGACCCAATCTATTTCTAAAATGTGAAGTATAATTTTTCCCATTTTCTAGTTAAAATTGGCTTAAAATTAAATAATTTTGTTTTCCTTATTTTTGGGAAAATTATGAACTAAAACCAAGAAAAAAATCTTTGGAGCCAAATCATTCCCTCTTTTTCTCAAAATTGAGTTAATTTTCCCAGATTTTAGTTCACTTTTTTTTGAGTGTGGTATTTTGTTCAGTACTTGTATGGGTTAGAATCAAAAATTAAAAAAAAAAAACTTTTTTTTGCCGGTGGATCCTAAATGCTAAATTCCAAGTTTATAAGACCACTAGCTGAAGCGCCCGGCGTTGCCTGGGTCGACTTCGATATGAGTATCTTGATAGCTTCTCCCCAGCGCCACCTATAGGATCCGTAATAATACATAATTTTCTCATGACGAAACATATCGTCACCTAAAATGCAAAACGCCCTAACTAACAAAAAATTTAAAATCGGTGTCTTGATAGATTCTGGTGTATTTTATTAACCTACACGTTCCAACAAAAAATTTGGGTAACATAACAAAAATTAGCGATTTTAAAGCCAAAAATTAAAAACATGTGAATTGCGAAATCGCCAATGAACGCAAATAGAAATAAATTTTTTTAATCATTTTGTGATTAATTTTGATACATATTAACAAAACGTACGTCTTCACAAAATTTTAGCCCAATTCAATCAAAACCAACAAAGTTATTAACAAATTAAAAATTTTACAACTGTTTTTTGCTTTAATAAAATGTTAGTTAGGGCCTTTTGCATTTTAGGTGACGATATATACATACATACAAGTGTCATAAATTTTCACTAAAATGAAGAATTTTGTTAATAACTTAACCCCAACGCCATCTACTGGGTCCAAAATTATCAGAAAACTTATTTTTGTTTCTCAAATATATCATGTGAATTTGGACCAACTTGTACCATAAATTATAATTAAAACGACAACAGCGCCACCTATCAACTTCAAATTTATCAGGAAACTTATTTTTGTTTAATAAATATATTGTGCGTATTTTAGCCAAATCGTACCATAAATACAAAAAATTTAAATACTGCAAAATTAAACTTAAGAGACCTGGCTCCAGACTAAACTAATATATTGTCCAAGTTTGATATCAATCGGTCCAGCGGCTCTTGAGTTTTAGTAACACGTATCCGACACAAAATTTTTTTTTATATTAAGATAATTCCCGCCTCGGTTATTACTACCTGTGGTTAAAATTTCATTAAAATCGGTTCAGCCGTTTATGCGTGATTACAGAACATGCAAAAATAACGTTCAATAAAATGAAAAACGGGCTTGGCATTTTACGCTCCTTTATCCGATTGCTATCTTTTATAACCTATAGTTCCCACCTCAGTTACTACTATCTGTGATAAAGATTTTATTAAAATCTGTTCAGCCCCTTATGCGTGATTAAGGAACAGGTGAAAATACCGTTCAATAAAATAAAAAGGGGCGTGGCATTTTACGCCCCATTGTCTGATTGCTATATTTTATGGCCTATAGTTCTCGACGCGGTTAGTACTGTCTGTTGTAAAAATTTCATGTACAATTTTCATTGTAAAAATTTCATTACGGAAATGGAAGAAATGACTTTCAGTGTAATAAAATGGGACGTGGCATTTGACGCCCCCTTTTTTTCGATCGCCCCCTATTGTGGGTCATAGTTTCCGCCTCGGTTAGTACTATCTGTGTTAAAAATTTCATTAAAATCGGTTTAGCCGTTTACGAGTTATTACGAAAAAGGCAGAATAACGTTTCCTAAAATAAAAATGGGCGTGGCATTTTACGCCCCTTTGTCCGATAGCTTTCTCTTATGGCCTATAGTTCCCGCCTCGGGAACTATAGGCGGGAATAATTATAATAATCCCTATTAATATAGGGATTATTATAATTATTCCCGCCTATAGTTCCCGAGGCGGGAAATTCAGAAATTCCAACAAGTTTTTTTCTGAATCCTACATTCCTTAAATCAAGATTTTATTACCCTTATTTCAGGACATCGAAATTTTTGGAGATAGAAATTGAAATTGAAAGAACACTCTTTTACACTTTTAGAATCAAAACTTTCTTAAAAGTACCTTTTCAGAATGTTTTTTTTTTTTACTGGATAATTTCCTACCTTAAAATTTAAAATTTTTTCCCATCTCACTCTCGATCAACGTGAGATGAGATTACGTTCGAGATGCCAGCGTAACAATGTCTGAAGTCCTTCCGGATGTTTCGAACTGGGGGTTCCTTCATCAGAATCTGATGATTAGGGTGACTGGGCAGGTGTCATGCCAATAGGAACTGCCTAGTTAGAAACATATTATGTTGCAAGACTGGCAGTATACTGCCCTCCCCGGGGAGGTGATCCACGTTCGACATTTTTACGCATCCGATTACGATTCGGAGTGCATGATTTTGTGCTGTTTGCATACGTCTCCACTGTGTCTTTTATATAGTTGAGTGGGATGGTATTCCTAATTATAAACTTGGGCGCCATGTGCTTATAAAGCTATTAGTTCTTTCCTAACTTATTAGGCTTTCAAATAGTGCTCTAAATTGTGACATTGCCCACAGGAATTATTAATGAATTCAGGTAGTTCGGATGCATTTTTTGACTGGTAATACCTTTCCAAAAGCTGCTATCAGTTAAGCAAAATGTGTTCTGGGTTTGGATGTAAGGCCTAGTTTGGGCGCCATATTTTAAGAACCTAAACTTGCAAAAACTGAAA
Source organism: Pegoplata infirma (assembly GCA_963921195.1). Taxonomy (NCBI): domain Eukaryota; kingdom Metazoa; phylum Arthropoda; class Insecta; order Diptera; family Anthomyiidae; genus Pegoplata; species Pegoplata infirma. The sequence goes on from OY992539.1 coordinate 29,887,061, forward strand.
CCGATCGGATTTGCACTCTTGAAAATAGTACTGGTCTGGGCGCCATATACTTAAAAAGCTTTTAGATCTTTCTTGACTTACTTAAACCGAAACCATTAAGTTTTGCAATCTTGGAAAACAAGCAGGTTCATGTTGTTTTTCAACCGACACTTTTGCGGAATTAAAGACACATGATTTCACTGCATATTTGTAGCGTTCTATCAGTGCTAACAAATGTGGATGTACAATTTGACTGATGATTCCTTTCAAAAAGCTGCTACCAGTTTACCAAAATTTCTACAGGGTTTGAATTCGGGCCCCAGGTTGGGCGCCATATTCTTAAAAACCGATTAGATCTCTCTTAACTTGCAAAAACTGAAACCGATCGGCTTTGCTCTTTCGGATAAAAAACTTTATCGATTTTAAAACAAAAGTAAGAAAATGTTCCGTGCAATTGTTTATTGTTCAACAATCAAAAACGTTGCTGTGTTATTGCAAACGGAATTGAAAATTCCACTTAAAAATTTTTCATGAACAAAGTTTGTACAAAAGTAAAATCTAAACAAAACACTTTTTTTCAAACAATTTTTACTTTGTTAATGAAATATGAGAAAATCTATTGGAAATTGTATCATTTCTTCACTTTTTCGCAAGGTTAACAAAGAGTAACGATTTTTTTTTCATAAATAGTTAGCTTTACAGATAGCTTTACCCATTGTTGTAATGTATACGATATTAAAGTGAATTTTGGAAAAAAAAGTTTAGCTTAATATGTATTTGAAATAGAAGTAATTTGGAAAAGAGTACTAGTCTGGGCGCCATATACTTAAAAAGGTTCAAGTTCTTTATTGACTTGCTTAAACCGAAAATGCTAAGTTTTGCTAGTTTCTGCTAGTTTTAGAAGCGGGCCCCAGTTTGGGCGCCATATTTTCAAAAACTTAATAAATCTTTCTTTACTTTAAACAACTAAAACCGATCTTCTTTGCCCTCTTGGGAAACAAATAGTAATTTGAAATCTGGCCCCAGCTTGGGCGCCATATTTATAAGAACCTTTTAGATCTTTTTTAACTCGCAAAAACTGAAACCGATCTGCTTTGCACTCTTGGGAAACAAACTTTATAGATTCCAAAACAAAAGTAAGGAAATTTTATGTGCAATTGTGGTTTGTCCTACAATCAAAAATGTTGCTGTGTTATTACAAACGGAATTGAAAATTCCACTTGTACATATTTTATGGACAAAGTTTATACAAAAATAAAATCCAAACAAAAAAATTTTTCTCAAACAGTTTTACTTTTTTCAATGAAATATGAGAAAATCTATTGGAAATTGTATCATTTCATCATTTTTTTTTTCGCAAGGGTAACAAAGAGTAACGATATATTTTTTATAAATTGTTCACTTTACAGATAGATTTACCCATTGGTGTAATGTATACGACAGTAAAGTGAATGTTTGAAAAAAAATATCATAGTGTTGTAAAAAAATGTTGTTTGGCAGTTGGGTGAAAAGAAAGTAAATTTGTATTTCCAACATTAATGAAAATCTGCAGGGTTTTTAAATGCCAATGAACTTGTTTCAAAAAAAAAATGAAAAAAGAAATAAAATATCCAATGACATTATTAAAATGTTTTAAAAGTTTTTTATTTGAAATCTTCCTACTTGTTGTTTACACAGTTCATTGTTCCGTATTTACACCATAAGTACGGGTATGTTGTACAATGTACATGTAGTTTAATCCTAATACAAGTACTTTGAGTTCCGTATCTTAGCAAACAACTTTGCTAACATCAATTCTGTGTTTTAGGAAAAATAAAAAAATAAAAAAACATTAAATAACAATTATAAAGTCATTTGTTAAACATGTAGTTCAACAACATCATCGTCATTCAGAAAATCCTCTTTATGCAGTTGAAAGTAGCAGTAGTTTAAACAAGTTTCTTGTGCAAACATTTAGGGTATTCAGGGAAGTTAAAAAAAGATATGTCTTGGGGGTAAATCGGTCATATTACTGCTGAATGTTTTCCTGCTGGGTGTTTTTAATAAATGATTAATATCTTTAGCAAATATCGATTCAAGAGTGATGCAAAGTTTTCAATCCTGATAAGTTTCTGTTGTATAGAAATTGATAGAATTCTATACATCAGAAAGTTTTTTATTGAATATTTTCAAAAAGCTAACTTGCAGTGTCGAAAGGATTAATATTTTTCTCCTGCATATATAACCCGTTAGCAATATCCTTCAGCCATCCCTAGTGATGACATACTTAAAAAATTATATTTATGATCTTTGGTGAGGTTTGAATATACGTTAATCCTTAGTGTCTATGTGAATTATTCCACGAAGTGAATCTCCTCAAGTGAATCTCCTTATGATTGTTGCATCTTTGTTAGGTTAAGTATATGGCCTATTATTTATTAGCATATTCCATTGTTTAAGCTTTTAGGCATTAATGTAATCAATAAAGTCTGCTGCTTTCATATAGATCCCAATACAACTTTTAAGAAGCGACTTACATAAATGGACATTAAGCTTATTTATTAACAAATTGTAAAGACCGCCAAATATTATATAGTCTCTAAATGTACTTGGTAATCCTAGTAAAATTCTTTTAGAAACGGAAACTACTTTTGATTGGCTGAATCCGAATCTGGTCTAAGAATTAATCTGTTATATCAGACTCTTGAGATATTTCAGATTTTTGATTAGAGATATTTTTTTACTTACACAAAAAAAAAAAAAAAACTTTTCAAATTACACTGATAGAAAACCGCTTCATATCACTAATGAATGGAATTCATTAACGTTGTTTCATTACAACAATGAAATATTTCATATGCTGAATAAAATTTCATACAAATTTTATAAGATTTTCCTTAATTTTGATTCATTAGATTTCGTAGTTTCATTAAAAAATTTCATTAAATTTGCTGTTTTTTTTTTACAACTGTCGTGTAGCGTCTGTTTAGTCTGTTAGTTAACGTGCGCGCAAAAAACAGCTGATCAGAGCGTGATTTTATTTTAGAATTTTTATACGAAATTTAAAATGATATATTGTTGATTAATTGCAAGTATTTATTAAACTCGCGTTGTTTTATATTATTTTGTGGTTTTACTTTTGTATTAAAGTAAATGTTATTGCAAAATTTTATGTGAGAAAACTGAGTGAAATCTATAGATAAAATAAAAATTGTTTGAAAACGTTTTTTTAACTTGGTTATTTTGTGATTTTTTCAGATGTTTTTATGAAATTTGAAATAAAAAGTAAATTATTAATTTTATATTTACTAAATTCGTGCTGTTTTATATTAGTTCATGGTTTTAATTATGTATTAAAATTTAAGGTTCACTAATAGAAAAACGCTTCATATCACTAATGAATGGAATTCATTAACGTTGTTTTATTACAACAATGAAATATTTCATATGCCGAATGAAATTTCATACATATTGTGCAACATTTTTATTAGTTTTGATTCATTAGACTTCGTAGTTTCATTAAAAAATGGTATTAAGTTTTGTTTACAAAATTTGCTGTTTTTTGACACCTGTCGTGTCGCGTCTGTTTAGTCTGTTAGTTTACGCGCGCAAAAAACAGCTGATCAGAGCGTGTTTTTTCAGAATTTTTATACGAAATTAAAAATGAAATGTTGTTGATTAATTATAAGTATTTATTAAACTCGCGTTGTTTTTAATAATTTTTCGTGGTTTTACTTACGTATTAAAAGTAAATGTTATAATAAAATTTTGTGTGAGAAAACTGAGTGAAATCTATAGATAAAACAAAAAATATGTGAAAGTGTTTTTTAACTTGGTTATTTTGTGATTTATTCAGACAATTGGAAAAAAGTAAAATATTAATTTTATATTTACTAAATTTGTGCTGTTTTATATTAGTTCGAGGTTTTAATTATGTATTACAATTTAAGGTTGGAGTAAAATTTTGTGCGAGAAAACTAAGTGAAACCCATTTTTTATTATATTTAATTCTATAAAAACATCTTTACAAGTTTATACATATATTTCATTTTAAAAATAAAAGTAACATTTATTCAATGAAAGTATTTTATTTTAAAAATAAAAAGTTGAATTTATTCAATGAAAATATTTCATAAGAATTAAATACTTTTTTCATTAAAGTAATGACCAATTTTCATAAAATACAATTTATATTTTGTATGAAAAATTTTCATTAATTTAATGAAACTTGTTCTTGCAATTACATTTTATGATACCTATTTCATTAATTCAATGAAACCCTGCATAGGTTCCTTTATAACGTCATTTTTCATAACATTAATGTAGATTTTCATTAATAATAATAATAATAATAATAGTTGATCACATGATCAATTATTTTTATTTATTCTTTCTATTTATTTACAACTCATTTTTTAATAAATTCAACCTAACCGAGAACTGGTAACATTGACCGTCGCCTCGTTGTAGCGAAAAAAAACCAAGGGTTCTGGTGGGAATCGAACCCACGACCCCCACGTTAAAAGGCTGGCACGCTACCAACTAGCCTACGGGGGCCCCCTTAGATTTTCATTATTATCATGTACAAATTTCTACCAGTGTACTTTCAGACGTGTATCATCCGGGTAATGTTTAATATTATGTCGGACGGTGTAACAAGTAAAAAAATTATAGTCGGTCAAGACCGACCATAGATACCATACACTAGTGTTTTCCGAAAAAAAAGATTCCAGCCTCAAACATGGACTGAATTTATCTATCTTTCGTTAGATCTTTAATTAGTGTAGCAAACACCCACAAACATATTTCAAGTGGAATTAGATTTTGTGTTGCCAATAGACCGATTTAAATGAATACAGTAGAATCTCACAAATTAGAACTCTCACAAATTAGAACTGTCCAGAAATTAGAACCGGAAATTTTTATATCGGATCTAAATCCAAAAATGGTCTAATTATATTCAGATTTGATTAGGTTACCAAAGCACACGTAGAATATCTACAAATCAAATTTTAATCAAATATTCACCATTTTCATGAATATTGAGTGATTTATGTGAATTTCGGGAGGTTGGTTTTTGTAAGGACTACAAGAAGAACTGGTCCGATCCATTTAAAATTCGGAACGGCCAAATTTGGAAAGGATACATATCATAATACGGTTATTAGAGTCATTTTCGCCAAATTCAAACGGGACGTTTGTATGGGAGCTAGGTCTAAACATCGACCAATTTTTTCAAATTTCAATAGTCTTCTGCCTTGGGCCAAAAGAAGGTTAAGTTTCAAATATCAGCCAAATCGGTTGATAATTGCGATCTGTATCGTGCTCACAACGTTAACATGGACAGACGGACGAAAGGACACACGGATGGACGGACATCGCTATATCGTCTCAGCAAGTGATTCTAGGACCAATATTTCGGATAGTTACAAACATCAGCACAAACTCATTATACCCTATACTACAGAGTGGTGTAGGGTATAAAAATTCTTATTCACGAAATGGTTAACTTATAAAGCGTAAAAGTTACGCTAGTTTTAAGTCGACACGTATTTTTGCTCTGGACGATATTCGTGTTAGTTCGGGTGTTGTCGAAACTTTCGCGATGGACTATATCTTTTCATAAGGTGGCAACGAATTCTTTAAACAATTATATGACAGATAAGTAGTGACACCCCAACCTTAAATCGTCTTTTTTATATATATCTTAAGTTTCAGGTAAATCGGGGTATAACGGTTAGGATATTTTCCTTGTAAGAGTATCCAGAACTATGTTATAAGGTTGATGAAAATTAATGACAACCTCTTCTTGCACAGATTATAACTTTGTTGATGTAAAAAAACGTTTAAACTCGTTTTGCTGGGTTACTTTAATGCATATTTTACATTATCATTGACACATGTAAAACACATTTAATGGCTTCGTTCTTTGTTGATATTCTGAGAAATTAATTAAGAATTTAATTAATTAGAATGTTGAAATACAGAGTGATACATAAAGAGTAAAACTTTAAAGATAAGGATTTAATAACTTTAAAGGGGGAGTAGAAAAGCATTTATGTGTGAATTTTTTCTCCTAATTGGTCGATCTGCGTACAAATTGTCCCAGGCGAATTTTAGTTTGTTAAGGAATTTTTATCATATTCTTTTTTGAGAGTTTAATAAAACCAGGAAAATATTTTTTTGTACGAACTTTTCTAATAAAGTAAATTTAAATAAAAACTGTTGAAAATATATGGGCTGTAGGTGAGCTAGTAGCGTGCTAACCTATTAAACAAGGGGTCGTGGGCTCAATTCCCACCAAAATCCCTTAGTAGATTTCCTACAATGAGACAGTTCTCGATAAGGTTATAATTATTCAAAAGTGATTTGTAATTAAATTGGAAAACTAACTGAAAACTGATCATTGGATTAAATTTATTATTATAAAATAGTGACCCTATGTCCCACAGGGAATTAAAGGATTAAATATATATGGGCTGTTTCACGTCAACGGGAGACCCCCCCGCCCCCAAAATTCTATTGGTCGTAAAGAGTTGTATTACGGCTTAAAATTTAGCCAATGATCTCTACTTTTGAAAGCTGAGTGGCGGAAGTTGAACCCAATGGTAAGTGAGCCAATATGGCGGCGCGAATCGGGATACCCCGAGCGGGATATGCTGGAAACTAATGAAGGAGTTATCGGATTTTTCTGAAATTTGTTATCAGGGGGTATATTGGGACGCTAATTTCGAATTTTCATTCAGATTTCAAAAATTCAAAATGGCGGATCCAATATGGCGGATGATTTTTTCGAGGTTTTCGCATTCAAATAAAACTCGGTTCCCGGGTGTATTATGGGTCACTAAACACGATTCTGAATTAAGATTTCCAAAATTCAAAATGGCGGATCCAATATGGCGTTTTTTTTTTTTTATTGTTTCGATTTCCTTGAAACTTGTTATCTGGGGGCTATTTGGGACGCTGATTTCGAATTTTTATTCAGATTTCAAAAATTCAAAATGGCGGAATCAATATGGCGGATGGTTTTTTTTAAGTTGTCGCTTTAAATAAAACTCGGTTCTCGGATGTATTGTGGGTCACTAAGCACGATTCTGAATTTAGATTTCCAAAATTCAAAATGGCGGATCCAATACGACATTATTATTTTTTTTTTAATTTCGATTTCCTTGAAACTTGTTATTCCAGTGTTATTTGGGACGCTGATTCCGAATTTTTATTCAGATTTCAAAAATTCAAAATGGCGGATCCAACATGGCATATGATGTTTTTTTTAATTGTTGCATTTAAGTTAAACTCGATACCCGGGTGTTTTATGAGTCACTTAGTACGAATCTGACATCAGATTTAAAAATCGTTATTAAAAAAATATAAGAGCCATGTTGGATCCGCCATTTTGAATTTTGAAAATCTGATGTCAGATTCGTACTAAGTGACTCATAAAACTCCCGCGTATCGAGTTTAACTTAAATGCGACAATTTAAAAAAAAAATCATCTGCCATATTGGATCCGCCATTTTGAATTATTAAACTCTGAATAATTCAGAATCAGCGTCCCAAATAACCCCGGAATAAAAAGTTTCAAGGAAATCGAAATTAAAAAAAAAAAAATAATGTCATATTGGATCCGTCATTTTGAATTTTGGAAATCTAAATTCAGAATAGTGCTTAGTGACCCATAATACATCCGAGAACCGAGTTTTATTTGAATGCGACAACTTAAAAAAAAACATCCGCCATATTGAGTCCGCCATTCTGAATTTTTGAAATCTGAATAAAAATTCGGAATCAACGTCCCAAATAGCCCCCAGATAACAAGTTTCAAGGAAATCGAAATAATAAAAAAAAAAAATAAACGCCATATTGGATCCGCCATTTTGAATTTTGGAAATCTAAATTCAGAATCGTGTTTAGTGACCCATAATACACCCGAGAACTGAGTTTTATTTGAATGCGAAAACCTCGAAAAAGTCATCCGCCATATTGGATCCGCCATTTTGAATTTTTGAAATCTGAATGAAAATTCGAAATTAGCGTCCTAATAAACCCCCTGATAACAAATTCCGAAAAATCCGATAACTCCTTCATTAGTTTTCAGCATATCCCGCTCGGGGTATCCCGATTCGCGCCGACATATTGGCTCACTTACCATTGGGTTCAACTTCCGCCACTCAGCTTTCAAAAGTAGAGATCATTGGCTAAATTTTAAGCCATAATACAACTCTCTACGACCAATAGAATTTTGGGGGCGGGGGGGTCTCCCGTTGACGTGAAACAGCCCATATATTATAAAATAACTGTTGATATATTTCCCTCCACCTCTTGTCTATTTCTAAATCTGTTAAATAATAGTTAATTTTCAAAAAGGTTTTTTTTTTTCTTGAATATTTATCAAACAATTAAAATCTGCGAATAAATTATCTGTATTGAGCACGTGTTCAAATTTGCATATTGTATTGAATTTTTTTTTTAGTAAATCTACAAGTTTTTTTCGTTATGAGATAAATCACTAAAAATAAATGTTGCTGCCGTAATTCAGAGTTGTCCAAACTGGAGAACTGTCAAAATTTATCCTGCAGAAACTATAAATATTTACATATATAAAAACAGTTTTCAATAACAAGACAAACTGACATTTAAAATCATCAGTATAACACTAACTGGGGTGTTTGGAACCGGTATGGGAAATACCAGAACAGATTTCATTAACAAGACAAACCGACATTTAAAATCCTACTGATGATAAAACTAACTGGGGTGTTTGAAACCGGTATAGGAAATACCAGAAATGTCTATAATTTCTAGAAATTAAATTTTTCTTCCGCATTTTTTCAACTTGAACCCTTATATGAATGTAATTCGTAAAAGATCATTTACAGATGAAATTCATAAAAGATCAATTTTAATTCGAAAATTCTACTTGTAATTCGAAGATTCCATTTGTAGTTCGAAGATTCCATTTGTAACTCGAAGATTCCATTTGTAATTCGAAGATTCTATTTGTAATTCGAAGATTCCATTTGTAATTCGAATATTCCAATTGTAATTCGAAAAATATCAACTGAATTTCCATTGATATTTTACGAATTAAAATTGGAATCTTCGAATTACAAATGGAATCATCGAATTACAAATAGAATCTTCGAATTACAAACAGAATCTTTGAATTACAAAAAGAATCTTCGAATTACAAGTAGAATTTACGACTTACAAATGGAATCTTCGAATTACAAATGGAATCTTCGAATTACAAGTAGAATCTTCAAATTACAATTGATCTTTTACGAATTACATCTGTAAATGGTGTAGAGGACTGTGCGTAGGCAGTTAATAGAAAATAAGATGGTCGTGGGTTCAAACCGTGGCGCCTGAGATCTGTTAATAATTTTCACTTATAGAGTTCAATTGAATAAATTCAAACTGAATAAATTTGACATTACAAGTTTTCTGATGATTATAATAACTGGAGTACATATATGAAACTAGTAAAAGCGAACCAAGATGTCTTTAATTTCTAGAAAAATAAAATTAATTTCTTTTACAACTTTCTTAATTTAAACCATGTTTAAAATAATAATAATCAAATTTATCATTTAAAGTTAAATAATAGTATTATTAAATATATAAACTTTTAATACAGTTGTCTCCACCACAATTCGCTTGCGCATAAAAAATATTCAGTTTAATGATTCCGGGTTTTAAGTCAAAAAATTTGTATAGTTTATTTTAATTCCAACAAAGGTTGGTGAATACAGTTTTAAATAGTTTAACAGGTTTAACTTCATAGTTTCAATAAAGACAAATGTTTGCATTGTTTGGTATTTTTTTTTTTTCACAAAACTTGGTTTTTGTTTATAATCCTCTAATAATAAATATTTTTCGCTTTAACAATTATTTCTCAAATTAGCAACAGTTTACAAAAAAAAATTTAAAAATATTTATAAACATATATAAAAATATCAAATATGTCAAGTTTATTTAAACAAACGTTCAAAGCCCTTTTAAATTTATGTATACACTTAAAGAAATTTTTAAACTAACAACAAAATTTTTATTAATATTAAAGCGGTTTAACATTACCCAACTTTCAATTTAATCAGAGTGACACCAAGTATAATTTATACAAAAATTTTCAAATTAATGGGTTTTTGGAAATTGATCCAAAATTTTCTATGATTTTGGTCAAGTTCTTGTGCTCTTCTCGTTTGCGGAATCCTGGGGCAACCCAGATGAACTAAACTGATAAAAATTTGTACATGACAATAATGAAAATCTACATTAATGTTATGAAAAATGACGTTAAAAAGGAACCTATGTAGGGTTTCATTGAATTAATGAAATAAGTATCATAAAATGCAATTGCAAGAAAAAGTTTCTTTAAATTAATGAAAATTGTTCATACAAAATATAAATTGTATTTTATGAAAATTTTTCATTACTTTAATGAAAAAAGTATTTAATTCTTATGAAAACTTTCATTGAATAAATTCTACTTTTTATTTTTGAAATAAAATACTTTCATTGAATAAATGCTACTTTTATTATTAAAATGAAATATATGTATGTATATTGTACAGATTGATCTCTTAACTTTAAATTATTAAATTATTGTGAATATGTATAATATAATTTTCAATAAATGGTTAAAAAAAAAAATATATGTATGAATTTGTAAAGGTCTCTTTATAGAATAAAAAATAATAAAAAATGGTTTTCACTTAGTTTTCTCGCACAAAATTTTACTCCAATTTTTAATTATAATACATTATTGAAACCACGAAGTAATATTAAACAGCGCGAATTTAGTAAATATAAAATTAATAATTTACTTTTTATTTCAAATTTCATAAAAAAGTCTGAAAAAATCACAAAATAACTAAGTTAAAAAAACACTTTCACATATTTTTTTATTTTATCTATAGATTTCACTCAGTTTTCTCACACAAAATTTTACTATAACATTTAGTTTTAATACATAAGTAAAACCACGAAATAATATAAAACAACGCGAGTTTATTAAATACTTATAATTAGGGATGTGATTTCCATGCAAATGCATGTTTTTTGTCGAGAGTCGAAAAACGATATCGACCAATTATACTTCCGAATCCAAAAATTTTTGTTAAAATAGCATCGATTTGTTTTTGCATATTTTGGTTAAAATTCATGTTTTAGCATAAATTGGTGTTAAATGCATATTTTGTCCATATTTCAAACTTTGTGTGTATTTTTTGCATATTTTGGCATAAATTAGCGAAAATACAAATTGAAACTTATTTATTTCAAAAAACTGTTAAAAATTTGAAAAAAAATATTTTGAAATTAAGATTTTTTTTTTTTTTTAATTATTTTAATTTTTTTTATAGATTGTTTTGGTTTCTTAAAAATCTTGATTACATAAAGTTTTAAAAGTTCCTATTCAAACCCGGCGTTATTTTTTATTTTTTTGAAGTTTTTCGTATGAAAACAAGATTTTTATTGCACAAATTTTATTTTTTAGTGCATATTTTTAGGTTTTTAGTGCATATTTTGAATTTTTTAGCGCATATTTTCGATTTTTTAGTGCACAAAAATCTCATCCCTACTTATAACACAGGGCAATACCTTTTTTTTGCCCGGGTTCTGATAGCTAATTTTGGGTAATAGGGGTACGCTGATTTCAAATCTGGCTACCGTTTTTTTTGGGTCAGCTCTAGTTTTCGAGATATAGCCTAAGGAATCTTTGAAAATAGGCTATTTTTGGCATGTTTGTGAGTCTATATTTTCCAACAATAGTCTTACATACAAAAAGTGAATGACGATTTTAGGTATGTTGGATATGCTGATTCCAAAAATGCTCTTACTTTTGTTGAGTCATCTTTAGTTTTTGAGATATCGCTAAATTAAAAATTTTAAATTTATGACCTCTATAATTTTGACTGAATTTTTATGCCCTTTTTAATAACTCGAAAACTAAAGCTGTCAGAAAAAAGCTAATACCAGTTTTGGAATCCTGGCATCCAAGTTAGTTAAGTTCGTGTTTAAAACTGAGGCACTAAATTTTTTTTTGGATATTATAGCCAAGCAAAGTTGGTAAAAACGCTCTTTTTCGACTCTTTAACAGCAATTTGCTCGCGAACGCGAGCTGATGGAAAAAATTGGATAACAGATTCGGAATCAGCACACTAAAGTAACACAGGTTATCTTTCCGCATTAAAAAATTTTCGTTAAAATGTCATCGATTTGTTTTTGCATATTTTTTGCATATTTTGGTTAAAATGCATATTTTAGCATAAATTGGTGTTAAATGCAAATTTTGTGCATATTTCAAACCTTTAAGTGCATATTTTTGCATTTTTTGCCATAAATTAGCGAAAACACAAATTGAAGTTTATTTGATTCAAAAAACTGTTCAAAATATGAAAAATTTATTTTGAAATTAAGAAAAAAAAATTTTTTATAGGTTGATTTGGTTTCTAAAAAATCTTGCTTACATAAAGTTTTAAATGTTCCTATTCAAACCCGGCATTATTTTTTACTTTTTAGAAGTTTTTCGCATGAAAATAAGATTTTTATTGCACAAAATTTATTTTTTAGTGCATATTTTCAGGTTTTTTTAGTGCATATTTTGAATTTTTTAGCGCATATTTTCGATTTTTTAGTGCACAAAAATCTTATCCCTACTTATAATTTATCAATAACATTTCATTTTAAATTTCGTATAAAAATTCTAAAAAAAAATCACAAATTATTTCGTGCCGCTCTCTGATCAGCTGTTTTTTGCGCGCTAACTAACAGACTAAATAGACGCAGCACAACAGGTGTCAAAAAACAGCAAATTTTATAAACAAAACTTAATGCAATTTTTTAATGAAACTACGAAACTTAATCAATCAACAATAATGAAAATCTTGCACAATATGTATGAAATTTCATTCAGCATATGAAATATTTCATTGTTGTAATGAAACAACTTTAATGAATTCCATTCATTAGTAATATGAAGCGTTTTCCTATCAGTGTAGTTCGGCTTTTATTCTGATTTTCCCGAGAGCCCATATTTTTTCATAAGGTGGCAACCCATTTTTAAATTGGATATTGGAAAGCTACAAAAAAAACAGACAACTCTTATTTTTCTCCCATTATTCTAATATTTAAGTTTTACGACAATCGGTAGTTGCCCTGTGAAAGTTAGTGATAGAGGGTATATATAATAGAGTTAATTTTGAAAATTTGATCAGCGGATATCATCATTTTTTTTAAGAATTTAGGGGAGCTAAAAAGAATGCCGGTATTTTTTGGAAAAATTTTCACTCCTTGGGGTGGTTCACAGCATTTGAAATCGCGGATTTTGCGCTGATTTTTCTGCAGAGAAAAAATGGCTGAATATATTGCAAATCTGATTTCACCAGTCGATTCTACAGCAAAAAATAATACAATGGTCGTTTCTTAAACTCTTAAAAAAAGTTCCAAAAACCCACCACAGAGGGCGGAAATATAAGGTTTTTCCATTTTATTTTAAAATTAATTTTTTAAATATGCACAATTAAAGGGCATTTTCAGCTTAACAAAATGGTACCAAATTTTCCGTTCTATCACAACCCGTTGAAAAGTTATAAGCTCTCAAAAATGGGCAAAAACACGATTTTTGAGAACTTTGACCTCAATTTTCTCGAAAACATGACGTGATAGAAAAATTTGAAAACTATATTCAGAATCAGCATCGAAATGTTAATCGAAAACAAGTTTTATGATCCCAGAATATCATCTAAAAACATAACAAAAAAATGCTCTCAATAACGCACAAAAATGCGTTTTTTGTGAACTTTGACCTCAATTATTTCAAAACCTGACTTTACGGAACATTTGGAAACCAGATTTGGAATCAGCATTGAGAGGAAAATCAAAAACGAGTGTCGAGACCGCTGACCCATCCAAAAATTTTTCAAATTTAGGTCAGTGTTTTATAATTTTACCATTAGAAAAAAAATTTTGAAGCCATATAACTTTTTAATGGGTTGTGATAGAAAAGTGCTTTTTGTACCAATTTTCTGAGAAAAAACTGCCTCTTCATCGTGCATTATTAAAAAAATAATTTAAATTTTTTTTTTAAAAAAATCGATTTTTCCGCCCCCTGCTGTGGGTTATTGGAACTTTTTTTAAGAGTTCAAAAATCTGCTATTGAATTAATTTTTGCTGTAGAATCGACTGGTGAAATCCGATTTGCAATATATTCAGCCGTTTTTTCTCTGCAGAAAAATCAGCTCAAAATCCGCGATTTCAAATGCTTTGAACCACCCCAAGGAGTGAAAATTTTTCCAAAAAGATACCGGCATTCCTTTTAGCTCCCCTAAATCCTTTAAAAAAATGATGATATCCGATAAACAGATAAAGTGACATAGTCACCAAACGAACTCTAATATATAAGTTTGTCATTCCGTTTGTAACTTACCGAATATATCAGCCTCTGACACCATAAAGGTTATATATTGTTGATTAGCGCACAGTGGAAGATGGACGCGCATCGTAACAAAATCAAAATTGTCAGCGATTTGATCGGTTGAACATGGGTTTGATAAAAGACATCCTAGGGAATAGAAAACCATTCATAAAATATTTATATGTCATTTACTTTGACCAGGGCGTCTCTCCAAAGTCCAAACATTTTCAGGTTTTTTTAAAAAATTAAAATTTTTTGGAAACCTTTTTTAAATGATTGAGTAAAACTATTTTTAAGTAAGCTAACGTCCTGAAATTTTAACACAGCTTTGAAAATATATGTAACTAATTAAAACTGCCCTTATAAGCTAAAATTTTAAACCGCGTTATTCATTAATTGACTGCCAAATGTTGTAATTTTTTAAGAAATGTGTAAAAAAGACTCTTAATTATAGACTGCATCTTTTGTGGAACCTTGTGGATACAGACAAATTCAATATGGGGTGAAACTAGAGGTATTTACCTAAACGAGGAACTTTATTTCGTCTGCAGTAACTTGCAATTAAATTCAGGATAAGGCTCCAAAGTAGGGTCCATAAAAAGAAAAAAAAAATATTTATATTTATTTTTTTTAATTTTTATTTTTCGAAATTATTAAATATCAGCTTCAACCTATTTAGATATTTACAAAAAAAAAAATTGGTGATGCTGCATAGGCTTGAGAAACTAACTAAATACCCAACAAAATTTGGCATTACTAGTAATGGGATTTGTAATCCGGAACAAATGTTAATAAGTAGTTACTTGTTGAAACACTAATTATTTTAACAAGGGCGTGAGACAAAAATACATAGTGATGAGAATTAAGATAAATAAGTACTTAGTTACTCTCGTTTTACTAAAAAGGAGTAAAAAACCATTACCAATAAAAAGTAAAATAGCTATTTACCAAATGGGAGTAATAAACACATTTAAGTGTTAAAAATAAAAAAAAGTTAAAAATTGTCAAATTTTTATTGAGTTAAGTAATTCGATACAGCAAAACTAATAATCTCAATGTATGGATGGTGGACAATGAGTCCTACTGTACATAAGGTCCTGATACACGGGTGTGAGATTATTCAATTCGGTGTTACCAGTTGATAATAAAAATATTTTGAACTATATAAGCAATTCATTAAAGGTCTTATGATACTTTCTAGTTTTTGTATTTTTTTATATTTTGGAGAACAGTGCAAATATATTTTCATAGGAAAACTGACCAAGTGTAAAGAGTATGACAATATCATGAAAAAACTTCAAACGTCAAAAAATATACGTGTATTATCGATAATTTTGCAGTGACTGTCAAAAAAAATATAAAAATTATATGACATTTCCAGAATAAAATGTTAACAGTGTTGCCAATTTTCATAGCAAGTATCATACCACCTTAACTAACTTATACAATTTAAAGAAGTCCGCAAAGTGAATTTGTAAATTTGATCATGTTAAAAAGTGTTTGTTTAAATGCATGTTACTTTTAAAATTTTTGACAGATTTTATTAAAACGCCTCTTATTTTCTTCGTAATAAACCAGACGTGATCTTACATAAAGAAATAAAATTTTAAAAAATTTTAACTAACAAGGAAGGTCTTTCACAGGGCATCCATTGATTGTTCTGAAACTTTAATATGGGAATAAGGGGCAAAAAATAAGAGTTACCTGTTTTTTTTAGCTGGCCAATCTCAAATTTGAAAAAGGGTTGCCACCTTGTAAAAAAAAAGGGCTTTCGGGAAAATCCGTGTAAAAGCCGAACTAGCAGGATACACGTCAGCTTAATTTTGATAGAGATTATTGTACATGATTTTGGCGGTCAGAATTTTTTTATTTTTTGTGGGGCTGTGTTATCAATCTCTTATTATCTGTTCTCAAATGATTTACTAAATAAAAAACAAACGAACAAATTTGATACTATTGCTTTATCTTATAGATCTTTTCTTTCTCATTCGGTTATTTTTCATCCGATTTTCACGTTTTTTCTTTTGTTGGAAAGGTATTCAAATTACCTTTCTAATTGTTGAATGTTGTTAGTACAAACTATTGCCGCTAGATGGCGTAAAACTCATTTTTACTGAAAAATCCATCCAAACACCCTGTATTTGCAAATATTATGAGTTCATATGTATGTTCTGCAAAAGTACTCGCCATATGATTTTGTACAAAATTGCCAAACAACATTTGGTCGAATTCTGGAAATTTAAAGGTCAAAATTTTGATTTTCTTCATGAACCTAAAAATAACGGTAATTTTGTAAATAACGGAATTATGAAAAAGTCGCGGAACAAAAGTTGCTTCTGATACCCTAAAGAACCATTTTTAGGAATAAAAAAGTTCTTTTTCGCAAAAAGTCCATTTTGGCATATTGCTAAATTTAACTCAATTTTTTATATGTATTTTAACTAATAATGTTTAATGATGTATATTTACTCTATCCGAACGACATTCAGTAATAATATATCAAAAATTTCAATGATCTTAACATTTTTTTAGCATTTGTTCATATAAATAAATTAACCAACTTTGCATTCAATTTATATGTAGGGTGCAAGGAGGACAAAAAACTTTGATCACATCTTTAATTGCTTAAGGTCCCTAGTTTTTAGAATGCCTTATTTTGTTTTACAACTCCTAACCGTTTAGAAGATATAGTCAAAAAACTTCGATGCCCGCGTTTTCCATACAAACCGTCCACTGTGTAGCGATCGATTTTAAGACATTCTAGCGATGTCCGTCTGCCTGTCTGTGAAAATGGCGATCACTTCAAAAATATTACACGGCGATGACTGAAACTTAACATATTTACTTGTTGTTGCCCCGAGAAGTTTGGTATTGCATTTGTGCAATATTGGTTTAGCGGTTCAAAAGTTATAAACGAAAATATAAGGACACCTCAAAAATTTTGGTACATTCAACATAACCTAAAAATATAAAATGATTTAATTCGGCTGCTGGTTGACATCTGTAAACAGAATTGAACACCGAATGGTATTTAAACAAGTACGAACAAATTTTTTGACAAAAAAAAAATAGCGAATTTTTTTTTACCAAAATTTATTTTCCGCGGAAATTTTTTTCCAAAATTTTTTTCCCCAAAAGTAATTTCCTTTTAAATAAAGTTTTTTGCAATAATCTTTTTTAAATTGTGGAGGGTATCAAATTGATACTATCAATACATTCGGCCACGTGGTATTTAACTTTTTACTTGTTTATCAATATTTCGTTTCTTATTTTTTTAAGAATATTTCTTTAAAAATTATTTTTGTATATTCAACAAAAATTCTTTGTAAAAATAAATTAATAAATGTTTATTTTTAAAAGCTTCCGCAGAATAGGAGTATTTGACTTGTTTTTCTTATTATTAAATATTTACACAATGACAGTAACACTACAAAGAATTGTAATTAAAATTTTTTTATCATAAAAGTAAACCTTTTTAGTGTTTATTAGGGTAAAAACTATTTTGTAAAATAAAGAGTTTTTTCTAGATTAAAATTTGTCAAATTTATTCAAAAAAGTGTTTCTGAATTTGCCAATCAGAATTGTTCTTTAGAAAAAATATTTTTTAGATTCTTAAAATGTTTACATGAGAAAAAAATGTATCTGCAATTTTTTCAATTGGAATTATGTCTCGAAATAATATCGTTTTAAGAAGGAAAATTTCTTAGAATTTTAGACTTTTTCCAAAATCTCAGAATTTTTCAGTGGGAAAAAATGATCTTAGAATTCTTAAGAAAATATTCGTCTGAGTATTACATTCTGCATCGATTTAATCCTTATACAAAATAATTAACCCCCTAATACAATCAATACCGTAGCACAATATTGTACGAAGGTATATGAGAATATTGTTTAAACAAAAATAATTTTATCTCGTTTCGCCCGCCATAAAATTATAGTTAGAAACCCAATAATAATATTAACTCGTATTACTAGATTTTTTGTGCATTTATTTTTTTGTAAATAATTCTTTTAAAAAATTAATAAATATTTATAATGTTTGTTGTTTTAAACAAGTTTGAAATTAACGTGTATAAATTAAAATTTTTCTACAGAATAATTAAAGTGTCTGAATTCATTCATATTCAACATTTATTTAAACAAAAAATATATAATCCCAGTCGAAACAAGTAAAAAAAGGTTAAGTGTGCAATTACAATTCTGGCGTTGGCTTTGAATTTTGCTTGTTCCCATTCGTTTGGTATGTACAGCAAAAAACGCCAGCGTTGGCTTTGAATTTCGCTCTACACACAAAATGTATTGAAACAAGCAAAATTCAAAGCCAACGCCAGAATTGTAATTGCACACTAATTCGGAATATATTGAAACCCTCCACAATGTAAAAAATGTTGTTGCAAAAAAATTTATTTGAATAAAAACTTTGTCAAATTATTTTGACATTTTTTTTGTTGTAGAATAAGGTGTTTGTGCTCTGGCCTCGAGCTTAAACATTTTATTTTAGAATTAAATAGAAAAGGTCGAATAAAAACTATAATTTATTTTTTATTGTAAAAAAATTCCAGGAAACTTTTTTTTTCATAAAAAAATATTCCCAAAAAAATATTCGTTTCAAAAAAAATACTTTCTACACTAATGAATGGAATTCATTAACGTTGTTTCATTACAACAATAAAAATATTTCATATGTTGAATGAAATTTCATACATATTGTGCAAAATTTTAATTAATTTCGATTCATTAAAAAATTTCATAAAGTTTAGTTTATAAAATTTGCTGTTTTTTGACACCTGTCGTGTCGCGTCTGTTTAGTCTGTCAGTTTACGCGCGCAAAAAACAGCTGATCAGAGTGGCACGAAATAATTTGTGATTTTTTTAGAAGTTTTATACGAAATTATAAATTCAATGTTATTGATTAATTTTAAGTAGGGATGAGAGTTTTATGCACTAAAAGATCGAAAATATGCGCTAAAAAATTCAAAATATGCACTAAAAAACCTAAAAATATGCACTCAAAAATAAAATGTGTGCAATAAAAATCATGTGTTCATGCGAAAAACTTCTAATAAGAAAAAATAACGCTGGGTTTGAATAGGAACATTTAAAACTTTATGTAAGCAAGATTTTTTAGAAACCAATTCTATCTATAAAAAAAATTTAAATAATAAAAAAAAAAATTTTCTTAATTTCAAAATAATTTTTTTTAAATTTTAAACAGTTTTTTTAAACAAATAAATTCCAATTCGTGTTTTTGCTAATTTATGCCAAAATATGCAAAAATATGCACTTAAAAGTTTTTAATATGCACAAAATATGCATTTAACACCAATTTATGCAAAAATATGCATTTTAACCAAAATATGCAAAAACAAATCGATGTCATTTTAACGTAAATTTCTTGATTGGGAAAGATAATTGGTCGATATCGTTTTTAGACTCTCGACAAAAAAAATGCATTTGCATGGAAATCACATCCCTAATACTAAGTATTTATTAAACTATTTCGTTATTTTACTTATGTATTAAAAGAAAATGTTATAGTAAAATTTTGTGTGAGAAAACTGAGTGAAATCTATGGATAAAATAAAAAATATGTGAAAGTGTTTTTTTAACTTGGTTATTTTGTGATTTTTTCAGACTTTTTTATGAAATTTGAAATAAAAAGAAAATTATTTATTTTATATTCACTAAATTCGCGCTGTTTTATATTACTTCGTGGTTTTAATAATGTATTTATAATTTAAGATTGGAGTAAAATTTTGTACGAGAAAACTAAGTTAAAACCATTTTTTATTATTTTTAATTACATAAAAAGATCTTTACAATTCCATACATATATTTCATTTTAAAAATAAAAGTAGATTTTATTCAATAAAAGTATTTCAAAAATAAAACGTAGGATTTATTCAATGAAAGTATTTCATAAGAATTAAATACTTTTTTCATTAAAGTAATGAAAAATTTTCATAAAATACAATTTACATTTTGTATGAACAATTTTCATTAATTTGATGAAACAAAAATTGTTTTTATATTTCTATAAATTTTTTTTTTTATAGGTAAAAACTAATGACTTATCTTCAAAAATGGCCAACAATAAAAAAAAATAACATACACAAATCATTAAAAATTAAAGAAGAATCCCTTATTTTTACTTAAAGACCAAAAATAAATGTTTTAAAAATTAAATGCTAATGAAAGTCTTTATTTTTTATGTTGTTATTTTTGAAACAAAAACAGAAATAGTCATTTGAAAAAACTGAACATTAAACAAATGTTTTTTCTTTTAAAAACTACAAAACGTAATACTTTTTAAATAAACTATAAACAGTTAATGACATAATTTTTTGAGTGGGGATTTAGTGTACACGAACTAACTTTAACAGATGAGTGTTGTAAATTCAAATCAAATAAAAACAAGTAAGAAAATTATAGTCGGTCAAGACCGACCATATAATACCCTACACCAGAGTTTCCCGGAAAATGGGTCCCAAGTTCAAACATGGACCGATTAGATATATATTTTGTAGAATCTTTAATTAGTCTTAAAAACACTTACAAAACAAAATAGGCTTCGATTTGCTGCCAATAAACCGATTTAAGTAAATATCAGGCGAAATTTTTACATCGGACCTAAGTCCAAAAATGGTCCGATGGTAATTAGATTTTATAAGGTTATTGAATTACGCGTTTAACATACACAAACAAAATTTTAATTAAATATTTTCTATTTTCATGAAATTTGAGAGATTTATGTGAAAATCGGGAGGTTGGTTTGTATGGGGGCTACAAGAAGAACTGGTCCGATTCCTTCAAAATTCGGAATGGTGCTTTGTGGAGACAAAACTCGTTTACCTGCCAAAGATAAGATACCTATCATAATACGGCTATAAGTCATTTAAGCCAAAACTAAAGGGGACCTTTGTATGTGGGTTAGGTCTAAATACGGACCGATTTTTTCCAATTTCGTCCTTGGACCAAGAGAGTCTTAAGTTTCAAATTTCAAGTTAATTGATTAAAATTATGTATCCTGTTTACATCGTTTACATGGACAGACGGACGGACGGAAAGACGGACGGACATCGCTAAATCGACTCAAAAACTGATTCTGAGTCGATCGGTATACTTAAAAGTGGGTCTAGGACCAATATTTCGGGTTGTTACAAACATCAGCACAAACTCATTATACCCTGTACCACAGTGTGGTGTAGGGTATAAATATTTGTATTAAACCAATCTTTTCACGAAAACACAAGATTTTTCGCAAAACAAACAATTTTATTCGCGAAAAAATTCACGGTATTATGGTTTGTTATGTTAGTTTAACAGACTTGAATGGTTTTAAATTTTAAAATTTCGCAAAAGTTAAAAAAAAAAGATTTTTATTGTACTTGAGCATCAACATTTTAAATGGCGAATATCGCGAATATGAGCGCTAACTTCGAAAAACGGCTAACACCATTGAATTCAGCGTACTCGAAATAACTTTACCAGTAGGGTGACCAGTAGGGTGCCCAGCTTGTTAAAAAAAAAATAAGTGCCAAATTCGAGCACAGTGTTGTTATATTGTGCTCGATTCTGTAATACGATTTCACCATTCACCTAATTTTTAAAAATTTGATATTCTGTCGAATTTTAAGATTTTAAATTTTTTTTCTTGTAACAATTATAGATCTAGTTAATATCTTTAATAATTACATAAACAAATTTAATAGTCTTAAAATAAGAAAGAATAACAATTTTTTAAAAATTAAGTGAATGGTAAAATCGTATTCCAAAATCGAGCACATTATTAGGTCCCTTTTTGAACGATTCGATTTCTTATGTTTATACTTTATTTCATTATTAATCAGTTAGAATTGGCCTTATAGTTTTATGTGGTTATTCATAAAACCTAAAATATATTTAAAGTAGGTTTATTTGACAGATATTGCAGGAACAATTGTCAAATAAACCTACAATAAGTCTGTTATAAGTATTATGAATAAGAGCCTTAAACTCTAAACCTTTTTTCATCTAAATTTTATGGGTTAATTTCTAAAAATATTTTAATACTCTTGTTTAAATGTTTTTTTATTAATTATGCATAGTAGCACTTAATTTATTTCTATTCGTTGTTGCTATTTAGAAAAAAGCTTAACAAATTACATATTGACTTATTTATATTTTATTGTTTTTTACCTTTTTAAACTTTATTAACTGGTTTAATAATTAATAAATGTTGACAAAATATTTCAAGGTAGAATGTGTTTTTTGTTTTTAATTTATAATTTACTAGCTTACAATCCCGGTACTTCGTTACCGGTTGTATTGAATACCGGATAATAGAAGGATCAGAATTATTCTATCGATTTCAAAAAAATTCCCCTACGCAGTCTTTGTTTTATTTACTTGAGGACGTTTAAGTCTTCCATAAAAAAATATTTCAATGAATAATTTAAACAATAAAATTTGAATAACTTTGCTGGTACGTTATCATGTTCGTTCCGGGGGAAAAATATAATGAGAATTTTCGAGCCCTTATGTCGGGATTTTGGATTTTGAGTAAATAAATATTTCAGTGAAAAAAGAAATTGGAATAAAAAATATGGAGTAAAAAAAGCTAAACACCAAAAATTTGAGTTGAAAATATCATTCCATATTGTTCCCTGCTCTATCTATTTCACATAGTTCCCCGTTCTACGCCATTTCATTTCCAATTCAATCTCCATCTTCTAATGTCATTATTAAAGGAACAAAAAAAGTACCAAAAGTACACTTAATTACCCCCATTAGAAACGGAATTTAAAAAAAGTACCTCTTCCAGAATGTTTTTTCTTCACCGAACGATCCTACAATCCATATTTCAATTATCTAGGATCATTGTTTCAGCAAATATTAAAAGTACTTTGTATCCCCGTTAAGAAACGGAATTTCCAAAATGAACTTTTCCCAATCTCTTTTTTCACCGAAGGATTTTACATTCCAAATTTTAAGTTTCTGGGACCATTATATCAGGAAATAAATAAGTACACTTTTTTATTCCTTTTAATCCCGTTATTTTCCGAGAGGCGAACCTTTTCCAATAAGGTAAGGTAAGGTAAGGTAAGGTAAGGTAAGGTAAGGTAAGGTAAGGTAAGGTAAGGTAAGGTAAGGTAAGGTAAGGTAAGGTAAGGTAAGGTAAGGTAAGGTAAGGTAAGGTAAGGTAAGGTAAGGTAAGGTAAGGTAAGGTAAGGTAAGGTAAGGTAAGGTAAGGTAAGGTAAGGTAAGGTAAGGTAAGGTAAGGTAAGGTAAGGTAAGCTAAGGTAAGGTAAGGTAAGGTAAGGTAAGGTAAGGTAAGGTAAGGTAAGGTAAGGTAAGGTAAGGTAAGGTAAGGTAAGGTAAGGTAAGGTAAGGTAAGGTAAGGTAAGGTAAGGTAAGGTAAGGTAAGGTAAGGTAAGGTAAGGTAAGGTAAGGTAAGGTAAGGTAAGGTAAGGTAAGGTAAGGTAAGGTAAGGTAAGGTAAGGTAAGGTAAGGTAAGGTAAGGTAAGGTAAGGTAAGGTAAGGTAAGGTAAGGTAAGGTAAGGTAAGGTAAGGTAAGGTAAGGTAAGGTAAGGTAAGGTAAGGTAAGGTAAGGTAAGGTAAGGTAAGGTAAGGTAAGGTAAGGTAAGGTAAGGTAAGGTAAGGTAAGGTAAGGTAAGGTAAGGTAAGGTAAGGTAAGGTAAGGTAAGGTAAGGTAAGGTAAGGTAAGGTAAGGTAAGGTAAGGTAAGGTAAGGTAAGGTAAGGTAAGGTAAGGTAAGGTAAGGTAAGGTAAGGTAAGGTAAGGTAAGGTAAGGTAAGGTAAGGTAAGGTAAGGTAAGGTAAGGTAAGGTAAGGTAAGGTAAGGTAAGGTAAGGTAAGGTAAGGTAAGGTAAGGTAAGGTAAGGTAAGGTAAGGTAAGGTAAGGTAAGGTAAGGTAAGGTAAGGTAAGGTAAGGTAAGGTAAGGTAAGGTAAGGTAAGGTAAGGTAAGGTAAGGTAAGGTAAGGTAAGGTAAGGTAAGGTAAGGTAAGGTAAGGTAAGGTAAGGTAAGGTAAGGTAAGGTAAGGTAAGGTAAGGTAAGGTAAGGTAAGGTAAGGTAAGGTAAGGTAAGGTAAGGTAAGGTAAGGTAAGGTAAGGTAAGGTAAGGTAAGGTAAGGTAAGGTAAGGTAAGGTAAGGTAAGGTAAGGTAAGGTAAGGTAAGGTAAGGTAAGGTAAGGTTAGAGTAAAAGTACCTTTTTATAAAAGGTACTTTTTATAAAAGGTAATTTTTATAAAAGGTACTTTTTATAAAAGGTACTTTTTATAAAAGGTACTTTTTATAAAAGGTACTTTTTATAAAAGGTACTTTTTATAAAAGGTACTTTTTATAAAAGGTACTTTTTATAAAAGGTACTTTTTATAAAAGGTACTTTTTATAAAAGGTACTTTTTATAAAAGGTACTTTTTATAAAAGGTACTTTTTATAAAAGGTACCATTATTTCAGTAAATTAAAAAAAGTACCAAAGGTACACTTTTTTCCATTTTACCCCCGTAGATTCAACATTGGCAAAAACCCAGCCTTGGTGAATATTTTTTCCGGGAGGTGAACCTACATTGCAAATTTTAAGTTTCTAGAACCATTATTTAAGAAAATGTAAGAGGTACCAAAAGTACAGTTTTTTACCGTTTTTGTCCCCTTAGAATCAACATTGGCAAAAATCCGGTCATACTGGATCTATATTCCGGGAGGTGAACATACAGTCCAAATTTCAAGTCTCTATGACCATTATTTCAGGAGATATAAAAAGTACCAAAAGTACAGTTTTTTACCCTTTTTACCCCCTTAGAATCAACATTGGCAAAAATCCAGCCTCCCTGGATCTATATTCAGGGAGGTGAACATACAGTCCAAATTTCAAGTTTCAGTGACCATTATTTCAGGAGATATAAAGAGTACCAAAAGGACAGTTTTTTACCCTTTTTACCCCCTTAGAATCAACATTGGCAAAAATCCAGCCTTACTGAATCTATATTCCAGGAGTTGAACATACAGTCCAAATTTCAAGTCTCTGTGACCATTATTTCAGGAGATATAAAAAGTACCAAAAGTACAGTTTTTTACCCTTTTTGTCCCCTTAGAATCAACATTGGGAAAAATCCGGCTATACTGGATCTATATTCCGGGAGGTGAACATACAGTCCAAATTTCAAGTCTCTATGACCATTATTTCAGG
This sequence comes from Pegoplata infirma, assembly GCA_963921195.1. Lineage (NCBI taxonomy): Eukaryota > Metazoa > Arthropoda > Insecta > Diptera > Anthomyiidae > Pegoplata > Pegoplata infirma. The sequence continues at coordinate 29,912,627 of OY992539.1, forward strand.
AGATATAAAAAGTACCAAAAGTACAGTTTTTTACCCTTTTTACCCCCTTAGAATCAATATTGGCAAAAATCCAGCCTTAGTGGATCTATATTCCGGGAGGTGGACCTACAGTCCAAATTTCAAGTCTCTAGCTTCAGCGGTTTGGGCTGGGCGATGATGAATGAGTATATCAGTCAGTCAGTCAGTCAGTCAGTCAGTCACATTACTCTTTTATATATATAGATTTGGTAGGAAATTTGGGAAAAAATATGTTTTTTTTTTAGTTTAAATTAATATATAAATTTTTTATTCGAGTGTAAAGAATTACACTGTGCTACAAAAAACACAAAATCGAATATACTTTTGAAATGAGGTAGTTAAGGTTGTAGGTCTCGTGGAAAAGATCACAAAAATGCCCATCAAACTTGCCAGACACCCTCAAATTTTAAAGTTATTGTCAAAAAACGTTTTTTTTTGGACTTTTCTCACTAAACCACGTGTAACTTAAGAAGTTTTCAACCGATTTTAATTTTTTTTACTGTTTTGGATTGAAGAAGGATATGGCTTTTTATGTGTGTGAATTGGTCTATACGTATGGGGCAAAACGCGTCAAATGTCCACATCGAAAAACAAATCTTTTCCGATTTTAGTATAATTTTGTCAAAATATTAGGATAATAATAGGTAGTCTAAATTACAAATATAAAATTTTTTGATGAAATATTGGCAGAATTACAGGGCTGGGAAGTTTTGATGTTTTTGAAAAGAACATATTTTGGTGAATTTTAATTAACATTTTGATTAAATAAAAATTATAATTTAAAAAACGATATTTAAAGTATTTTTGACGGCCTTTGAAATGGCATTTGTGGTTTTTTTGAAAAAAATAAATTTGACCTTAAAATTCAAGGTCAAATTATTAAATTGTAATTGTCATATAAGGGTCGCACTTTTAGATTTTTTCACTAAACCTATTAGAAAGCTTAACATTTTTTTAAATTTCGGTTTTTTTTTAAAAAATGGTATGTATGATACTTTATGAGAAATCAATTTTTTAGAAGTATATAACACTCAAACTGTACTAAAATCGCTTTAATCTGTATATAATAACAATAACAAAAATCAATGCTTAGATAAAGTGTTTGTTGTAAACAGAGATGCCAACTATATGAGAGCAAAACGCGCACAAAAATTTTATAAACGGGTAAAAACGCGTAAATTTGCTTGAAAAAAGGGTAAAAAAGCACTGGACTGTTTTTTAAATAGATAAAAAAAAATATTTTTTTTTTTTAACAAAATTTTTGACAAGTTTGTTGGTTAAACTTTTAAGAAACCGATAAAATCGTTGTACAATTTTACATGGGCTGCATTTTCCCTTCAAAAGCCAAATTTAGTCTTTGAGCTTCACCCAGAACAGAATTCAAATATTAAACCAAAATACAAAAAAAACCTACAAAGAATGGAATTTTTTTTAGAGGTTGGTTTAGTTCTTCAAGGGAAAACATTTTCCTTTAATCTGACTTTGCCCTTTTTCCAACTTAATACGACCAATGGTTATTGACCATAATAATAAATTCGTTCCATATTTCAGGCGACTAGCTCTAAGTTTGAACTGCATATTGCTTTCCACAGATAGGCAGACGGACATTAAAAAAAATGTCTTTGAATCGATCATAAAACTTGGCGTATCTGTCTAGAGTGATTGTACGTTACAAGCTGTTAATAGCAAAGTATTACAGATGATGATGGGTTCAATCCTTGTCGGCTGCGATCTGTTAATAATTTTCACATATACACCCAGAATAATCCTACAGTAAAAAATACAGTAAAAGTGTTATAACTTTAACTTTACTACTTTTTTAGTAATTTACAGTATAAATTTAGTTTTACAGTATAAATTTAGTTATTTTTTGAGCTTGGAATTTACTGAATACTGATTTTTTTACCGATTTTTTAATAATTTTTGTTAGTAATTTTTAAAAATTTGGAAACTTATTTTTATACCCTCCAACTACAGTATGGGGGTATACTCACTTTGTCATTCCGTGTGTAACGCATCGAAATATCGGTCTAGGACCCCATAAAGTATATATATTATTGATCAGTGATCGATTCTAAGACATTCTAGCGATGTCCGTCTGTCCGTCCGTCCGTCCGTCCGTCCGTCTGTCCGTCTGTCCGTCCGTCTGTGGAAGACACGATACAGTCCAAAATAAAAGTGCTAGACTCCTGAAGTTTGGCAGAAATATGTCTTATGTTCATAGGCTGGTTAAGTTCGGAGATGGGCAAAATCGGACCAGGGGGAAAAAAGTTCCCCCTTGAGGAACTAAACCAGTCTCTAAAAAACACCATATTTTTACATGATTTTTTGTGTTTTTGTTTAACAAATGCAACATTTTTATGCTTTAAATAGCTCAAAGTCTTGCATTTGGACCCGGGGGACTAGAAAATATCGCTTTTTTCGGCCCGCCCCCTTTTGTGGGCGTGGATTAAAAAAAAATTTTAATCCACGTGCAAAAAGTGCAAAAAGCATAAGAATGAATTTTTAAACATATATTTCGAGGGGAAATTTGTCCCCCCAATGACCACTGCCGACCTCCGCCCCCCCAAAAAAAAAGATAACGACCCTGGATTTTTTATTTTTTTTTTTTGGGTTTTGGAGGGTATAAAAGATTCGGCATAGCCGAATTTAACACTCTTACTTGTTGACACCTAAAAAGGCAAAATTTACATTTTTGAATATTTTTTTTTAAACGCACATAGCAAATTTCCATTAAAAAAAAAAAAAACAAGTAAGAGTGGAGGGGGGGATTGGGGGGGACAAATTTCCTCTAAAATATGTGTTTTACTACTTTTTAGTAATTTACAGTATAAATTTAGTTTTACAGTATAAATTTAGTTATTTTTTGAGCTTGGAATTTACTGAATACTGATTTTTTTACCGATTTTTTAATAATTTTTGTTAGTAATTTTTAAAAATTTGGAAACTTATTTTTGACACCTAAAAAGGCAAAATTTACATTTTTGAATATTTTTTTTTAAACGCACATAGCAAATTTCCATTAAAAAAAAAAAACAAGTAAGAGTGGAGGGGGGGATTGGGGGGGACAAATTTCCTCTAAAATATGTGTTTTAAAATTCATTCCTATGTTTTTTGCACTAAAGAAATGCAAGATTATCATAATTTAATTTTTTTTATTCTACGCCCATAAAAGGGGGGGCGGACCAAAAAAACTACATTTTTTAATTCTCAGGGTCCAAATGCAGGACTTTGATCTTCTTGTAGCATAAAAATATTGAATTTGTTAAACAAAAGGACAAAAAATCATGTAAAAAGTGATTTTTTTTCTGCGGTTGGTTTAGTTCTTCAAGGGGAAACTTTTTCCCCCAGGTCCGATTTTGCCCATTTCCGAACTTAACCTGCGTAGGACCACAAGACATATTCGTGCCAAACTTGAGGAGTCTAGCTCTTTTATTTTGGACTGTATCGTGTTAACTACAGACGGACGGACAGACGGACGGACGGACATCGCTAGAATGTCTTAGAATTTATCACTGATCAATAATATATATACTTTATGGGGTCCCCGAACGATATTTCGATGCGTTACACACGGAATGACAAAGTGAGTATACCCCATACTGTAGTTGGAGGGTATAAAAATAAATGTATATATTTTTTTTTTTTTAATTTCTAGCTCAATTTAATTTCAAGCTCAATAATTATATTTTTTTGATCCAATTTTTTTATTAAAAAATTTGTCAAAATCGGTTTTGGATAGGTTTTCGCTTTAAAATTTGTTTACCGTTTTTTTATAACTGCGTTAGTAAAAATTGACTAACGCGTTGTAGGGCCCTTTAATACTAACAATTAGTAAAAACTGGCAACTTTTTAGTAAGGAATACTGTAGGATTTCTATGAGTGTAGAGATCTATTGACTATTAACTAAATAAATTTGACATTAAAAGTTTTTCTGAAGATTATTATAACTGGATAATATGAAACTAGTAAGAAACAAACCAGGATGTCTTAAATTTTTAGAAAAATTAAAATTGTTCTTTCACACTTTTCTCAATTCAAAACCATATATAATAAAATATATACTTTGTGGGGTCTCTGACTAATATTTCGATGCGTTACACTCGAAATAACAAAGTAAGTATACCGCCAAACTTTGTTTGGAGACTATAAAAATTAATTTTAAAAAGCACCAAAAGCACCAACTGAAAATTTAAAAAGCACCAAGTTAGTGCGTTTTTCTAATTTGGCACTAGGTCAAAAATTTTCGCGTTTTGACACATCAAAAAGCACTAGATCTAGCGCGAAAAGCACTAAGTTGGCATCTCTGGTTGTAAACACACACAACAAACGTTGCTCGCATAAAAAATAAAGATATTAGTACAGTTTGAGTGCTATGTACTCCTTAAAAAATTGATTTCTCATAAAATATCATACATACCATTTTTTAAAAAAAAAACCGAAATTTAAAAAAATGTCAAGCTTTCTAATAGGTTTAGTGAAAAAAATCTAAAAGTGCGACCCTTATATAACAATTGTAATTTAATAATTTGACCTTGAATTTTAAGGTAAAATTTAGTTTTTTCAAAAAAACGGCAAATGCCATTTTAAAGGTCGTCAAAAATACTTTAAATATCGTTTTTTAAATTATAATTTTTATTTCATCAAAATATTAATTAAAATTCACCAAAATATGTTCTTTTCAAAAGCATCAAAACTTTCCAACCCTGTAACTCTGCAAATATTTTATCAAAATATATTTGTAATTTAGACTACCTATGATTATCCTAATATTTTGACAAAATTTTACTCAAATCGGACAACATTTGTTTTTTGGTGTGGACCGTTGACGCGTTTTGCCCCATATAAGAAAGATATGTATTGATTTTTTCAACAATATCTAATTTTTTTGTTAATTTTTGAAAATTTTTTGAGTTTATAGATTTTTTTCTGCTATAGTTCGTTCAACAATATTTATATTTATAAACGTATTCTTAAAGACGATTTAATTGTGAATACGATGAACTTTTTGCCGAAAAAATCGAATAACAATTGACAGAGTTGTGATAATTTTTCTAAAAAAGAAAATTAAGATTTTGCATGAAATTGCCGTTCGGACAACCCAGACAAAAAAATAAACGAACATACTGAGAGGTAGCGTATCATTATTTTAAAGGTTTTTGACCCCCTGAATTCGAATTTGACCTTGAAATTGCGCTATCTTATTAAGTTTTTGATATTTTAATTTTTGTTAAATATCTAAAAAAAACCTGACGCGATAGAGCAATTTAAAGGCCAAATTCGGATTCAGCGCGCCAAAAACCTTTAAAAATATTGTACATGACCTCTTATGATAAATTTATTTTTTTTGCATGGGTTATCCGAACGGCAATTTCAAGCAAAATCTTAATTTTCTTTTTTAGAAAAATTATCACAACTCTGTCAATTGTTATTTGATTTTTTCGGGATAAAGCTCATCGTATTCACAATTAAATTTTCTTTAAGAATACGTTTATAAATATAAATGTTGTTGAACGAACTATAGCAGAAAAAAAATCGATAATCTCCAAAAAATTTTCAAAAACTAACAAAAAATTATATATTGTCGAAAAAATCAATACATATCTTTTTTATATGTATAGACCAATTCACACATATAAAAAGCCCTATCCTTCTTCTATCCAAAACAGTTGAAAAATAGAAAATCGGTTTAAAAATGTTTAAGTTACACGTGGTTTAGTGAGAAAAGTCCCAAAAAATCGTTTTTTGACAATAACTTTAAAATTTGAGGGTGTTGGGCATTTTTGTGATCTTTTCGACGAGACCTACAACCTTAACTACCTCATTTAAAAAGTATATTCGATTTTGTGTTTTTTGTAGCACAGTGTAATATGTAAATATCAGAATGCACCACTTCGGGCAACTTCCCCGTTACTGTTAGTAACATTTAATATTTTCTATAAAATACTTTACCGTTTAAATTTTATGGAAAAAATATTTGTCCACTTAAGTACTATGTGCCTATGGATTTTATGACTCAATATAATTTATCAATAAATTACTGATGATGATTTATTTATTTAATAAATCAGCACTAAAAAAGAATCTCTTGTATAAAATGTTTGCTTTCAACCTGTTAAATAAAGTGCATTAAACAAAAAAAAGATTATGGAAAACAAAAAATTAATTTAATATTTCGCCAGTTGATTATTATTTATCGTGTAACTAACAATTTAGTTACACATTATAAACAATATAAAACATGTATTACAATATATCGACATACAGTTTAACATAAAATTGAACGTATACGAAGGATATTAGAAATTGGTGATTCAAATTAACCAACGGTGTCGTTTAAATTGTTAAAGTAACATGGTGTACGTTCAATTTCTGGAGTAACTATTTTGCACATACTAGCACTTTAATATGCATGTAGCATGTAGTCAACCGTAAAATAAAGCGTAATAATAATTTATTTAATAAAAATAAATAAAACTTGCTCAAATCATACAAAAAATAATAATAAAAAAAAATTATTTTATTTGCACAAAATTTTGTAGATTACAGAATTATTTAAAGAATTTAAAATAAAAAGGAAAATTGCTGTACTTAAAAAAAAAGTGAATCATAGTAAATAACAATTTTTAATGCAAATTACAAAATTTTTAAATAAATTCATGTTTGCTTAATTTTCAAGAAAATTAATGTAATCACTAATTGGTTTAAACTTTAGTACATTCACACTTATTGCAAAATATGCATATTCGTACGAGGGCAGTTGAAAAATTCTGTGACTTTTCGAAGTTTTTTTTTGCAAAAAAGAAATATTTTTCAACACACAGTGACTCAAACTAATAATGGAACAGCATCAATACTAAACCTGATTATTATCAATCGACTATTTAAAAAAAAAATAGTGTATAGGAAATTTTTCAGGCTTTAATTTAAGCTCGATAGCGTCCAGATTGAGCAAATATTAAATAAGATACGAAGACCGAGCTGGAAAATAAAATTATTTATAGATATTTTTTGACAATTTTTAAAATTTATTAAAAATAAAAAAGCCGATTTTTTTCAAGTTTAAACAATAAAAATTTTAAAAATTTTCTAATAATTTTTATTCAGTTATCAGCTAGTTTTTCCAACAACCCAAACAATTAAAAAAAAACATTTAAATGCAGTAAAAGAAATCCGTATTTTTTGACCTCGAACTCTTTTGACCACCAATTTTTTGTAAACAAAGAAAATATTTTATTGTTTATTAATTTAAGTTTCTTTTTCTGTATTTAAAAAATTTCATTTTTGGTTTGGGTTGTTGAAAAAACTAGATGATAACTAAATAAAAATTACTGGATATTTTTTTAAATTTTTAGTATTTGAAATTGAAAAAATTCGACTTATTGGACACAAATTTTTTTTTGAGTGTACGAGAGAAGTTCGAAAAGTCAGGGAATTATTGATCCACCCTCGTATGTTCAAATTGTGATCTATTTTAAATTGTTTAATATTTTGCTATTTTAATAATTTTCATTATTTGTATAATTAATTTGCATATTGGGGCGTTGACTTAGTTTCTGGCTTACCACAAATTAATACCCACTTTATGGTTATTGTTTTTTTTTTTTTCAATCATCTATTGCAGCAGTAGTAGTAAAATTGTGTCATATTCAGTGTGTTAATTAATAACATAAACTTTCTAACTACTGGCATTAAAATTTTAGTAGTTTTTAATTAAAACTTCAATACATACAACAGATGTGGTTGATATAAATGAATTTTTAATTTGATGGATTTCAAAAAGTCATAAATGTCAACCGACTAAATAAAAGGTACAACCACAACTTCCAGAAATGGAATTTCCAAAAAGTACTTTTTCCAGAATGTTTTTATACCCTCCACTTAGTGACAGAGGGTATATAAGTTTGTCATTCCGTTTGTAACTCATCGAAATATCGATCTGGGACCCCATAAAGTATATGAGGAGTTCCGTCTAGACTTAAATTTTGAGGTAAAAGAGATTTGATTTTTGTTTTGATGGCACATCGATGACAGTTGGCATAAATATTATAAGTTAAGAATAAGAAATTCGTTCGCGTCAATTAAATCGCGCAAGGGGGTCAAAAGTTATGGCGGTTTTAAGATTTAGCGGTTTTAAAAATCTTGAAAATATTTTAAAGATTTTTTTTCTACACATTTGTTGCATGCTTTATTAAAACATGCCAGGTTATATCGTTTCTTCTAAAATATATGATATAAATTTAACCCTTTAATGACCAAACGATTTAAAACAAATATCTAAGTACCTAAAATCGCGATTAATTCGCGGTAAAAGAAAAGTTTCACAATTTTTTATAACATATTTAGGCAATGCGCGTTAGTATTACTGAAAAAAATCACGAAAAATCGTATCATTGTACCAGTAGTTTAAAAAAATTTTTAAAACAAGAAAATTTAGTATGGTCCAAAAAATCTTTAATCATCAAAATTTTTTAACCCGCCTCTGGTTTTTTGATGACACATCAAGTAAGCTTTCATTTAAAAAAATTTCATCCGATTTCGTGTAAAGCCTTGGATGTGCCAGATCAAAACAGGTTTAGATAAAATCATCGCGCTTTCCGCTCAGAATAGCTTAAAGTAAAAAGTCAAAAAGCAAATCAGTTCTACTCGTTAAGGCACGTCTTTTGGTGTATTAAAATGAACATGATGCATTAGTTGCTATTAAAAAAATAGGAAACAGATTTGCAAATTTCGCACAGTTTTCAAAACTGCCATAAAATTTTTGCAATTTATTTTTTATAAGCCCGCCAGTGTTTTTTTTTATGTAAACTCACAAAAAACTCGGTTTACGCAAGAGTACACCAAATTTCGAATGAAACCGTGAATGTGCCTCGCGAAAAACTGGTATTTTAAAAAAATTACGTTTTTTCTTTCGAACTTTGATCTGCTGAAACTCCTTAACTATTCGTGGCACATTAACGGGATTAATTTCAAAATATTAAGAATTACAACAGCTACCAACTCTAGTTCAACTTTTTTCATTTTATAGAGGGGGCCGAAATCCCTGATCAAAAAACATCGAAAATTTAAAAACTCTTAATTTTTGGTTTCAAAACATAACCGTCTTATAACTTCTTACCAAGCGATGAAGCATCTATCAAACCAACATTAAAATAATCTCATATATATACTGACTTTGTGTTATGTTAAAATATAAGGAGAACTTAAAAAAAAAGCGAAGGAAGGTAAAAACTATGGATTATTTCCAGCCATTTTTATCGATTTTTCAACTTTAATCCTCTGTAATATTTACGGATAAAGTGGGGTAATCCTTAAACATTGCTCAGTGATGGTTCAAGGTCTTGTTTACACAACTGCGTTTACAGTTTTTCTAAATTCCAAAAACTGCCGGTTTTTTCAAACATTTATTTCAGTTTCACTGACATGAGTTGAAATTTAAAAAAGATTTTGTGATATATATTCATGATGCCCGATCGATTTTAAGACATTCTAGCGATGTCCGTCTGTCTGTCTGTCTGTGGAAAATGCTGTCACGGACAAAATATTGCACAGAGATGACTGAATCTTAACGTATTTATTGGAAGTACTCCCGAGAAGTTTGGTATTGCATTTGAGCGATATCGGTTCAGCGGTTCAAAAGTTATGAACGAAAATGTAAGCACATCTCAAAAATTTCAGTACATACAACATAACCTAAAAATACAAAATGCTTTAATTTGGCTTCTGGTTGACATATGTGAACATAATTGAACACCAAATGGTATTTAAACAAGTACGAACATATTTTTTTGACAAAAAAATAAAAAAAATCGCGGACTTTTTTTTACCAAAATTTTTTTTCGCGGAAATTTTTTTTTCAAAAAAAATTTTTTTTTTAAAAAATAATTTCCTTTTAAATAAAGTTTTTTGCAATAATCTTTTTGAAATTGTGGAGGGTATCACTACAAGGCCGAATTTAACTTTTTTACTTGTTTTCATTATTTTCGGAGTTAAAAAAACTAACAAAAGTACACTTTTTAACCCCGCTAAGAAACCGAATTTCTGAAAAAAAGTACTTTTTCTAGACCGTTTTTTCACCGAACGATCCTACATTCCAAATTTCAAGTGTCTAGGCCAATTTTTTTAGGAAACATAAAAAGTACCAAAAGTACAATTTTTTACCCCGCTAAAAAACGAAATTTTGAAAAAGAACTTTTTCCAAAATGTTTTTTACCAAAGAATCCTGCATTCTAAATTTCAAGTTTCTAGACCATTATGTCTGGAAATATAAAAAATACCAAAAGTACACCTTTTTACCTCTTTTAATACCCTTATAAAGGGAACGATTCTGTGATCAAATGAGATTTTTTGCTGATGTTTGTAACTACCCGAAATATTGGTCCTAGACCCACCGTCAAGTAAACCGATCGACTCAGAATCACTTTTTGAGCCGATTTAGTGTTGTGTGCACACGATATGGGCCGTATGTATTTACCGATTTGTCTGAAACTTGAAATTTAAGCTTCTTTTGACCCGAGGACGAACGCTATTGAAATTGCAAAAAATCGGACCATGTTTTGACGCAGCAACCAACGTCCTCTTAAATATGCGTCAAATTACCCTAACAACCGTATTTTATTAGGTATCCTTTCGAAATTTGGCGGGTAAACGTGTTTTGTATCCACAAATCAGCATTCCAAATTTTAATGAATCGGACCAGTTCTTCCTGTAGCCCCCATACAAACCACTCTTCCGACATTTCACATAAATTTTAAAAATTTTTTGAAAAAAAAAAATATTTTATTAATTTTTTTGTGTGTGTTTAACGCGTTCTTTAATTACATTATCTAATCTGATTATAATCGGCCCATTTTTGGTCTTACGCCCCATATGAAAATTTCGTCCTATATTAACCTAAAGTGGTTTATTGGCAACAAATAGAAGCCTATTTCAGTCAAATTTGGTTTGTGTTTTCTACAATTATTAAAGGTTTGACAAAAGATTGACCCAACCGGTCCATGTTTGGACTTGTGACCCATTTTCTGGGAAACACTGGTGTAGGGTATCGGTCTTGATTGAATATAATTTTCTTACTATTTTTTTCCTAAATTTTTATTTTACCGAAGGACCCTACATTACAAATTTCAAGTTTCTGGGATTTTTCAAATTTCAAAAATCTTTATTTCAGGAAATATTAAAAATACCAAACCTACACTTTCTTAACCCTTTTACCCTTTCCAAAAAGTATTTCTTCCCGAATGTTTTTTTCACCGAAGGATCCTACATTCTTAATTTAATGTTGCTGGAACCACTATTTCGGGATATATAAAAAGTACCAAAATAACACTTTTTACCCGCCTAAGAAACGGAATTTTCAAAAAGTACTTATTACAGAATCGTTCCAATCATAGGCTGGTTAAGTTGGGAAATGGACAAAATCGGACAAGGGGGGAAAAAGCTTCCCCTTAAAAAAACTAAACCAACCTCTGAAAAAACACTTTTTACCATTTTTGTGTGCTTTTGTTAAACAAATAAAACATTTTTAAGACAGAAAAAGTCTGAGTCGTGCAATTGGACCCAAGGGATTGGAAAATTAATTTTTGTTGGCCCGCCCCTTTTTTGGGTCGTTGATATAAAAAAAATAATAAAAAATTATAAAATTGTACTACTTAAAGGCAAAAGCTATACTAAATCGTTTTTAAAAATTTATGGCGAGAAGTAGTGTCTTCCAACGTCCCCTGCCGAAATCTCCCAAAAACGCCACTGCCAAACATTTTTATACCCTCCACTCTAGTGATAGAGGGTATATATAAGTATGTCATTCCGTTTGTAACACCTCGAAATATTGGTATAGGACCTCATAAAGTATATACATATATTTATGATCCTTGATCGATTTTAAGACGAGCTAGCGATGTCCGTCCGTCCGTTCGACTGTCTGTCTGTTGAAAACACGCTAACTTTTGAAAGACTTTACGGAGGCTCCTGACGTTTGGCATATATGTTGGGCCTTTACCTGGTCAGGTTGGTATTGCAAACCAGCAAAATCGGTCCATTGCACTATAGGAAATTTTACCTTTTTTTTGGCCAAAATTATTTACAGCCAAACGGCTGGACCGATTGGACTTATTTTTTTTATTTGACTTTTGGAAGACTCTTTAGAGGGAGGGAGTGACTCTTAAAGGTTTTCATACACTCAAAAAAAAAAAATTAGTAAAGTTACCTAAAAAATTACCTAATAATTAGTTCGAAACAGGGTTCCCGGGTTTTAAGTTGCCGCATCTAAGATTTTTTAGATCCTTGATAGATTATATGGTTTTCTAAACTGTTTTTACAATATTTTTTTTTTTTTTAGTGTACACTAACTTTCGAAGATAACAGTAGAAATTTATTTTAACAATGTTAAGAAGTGTCAAACAAATCTACTTTTTAATAAGGATTTTATTCAAAAATTTTATTTTTGAGTTCCAAGTCGTCAACTACATTTCAAAATGCCACTACGGGCAGCCGTAGATGATGCAAGAGCTAGGGGCTCAACTTCCCTATTTAGATCTTTAGAGATTTCTGCTGTAACTCGTATTTTTGTTCTCGCAGATTTTGACAAAAAAGTTAATTGCGGTTGCACAGGTTTCGATTTAGTGGAGGCAGGCTGCGTTTCAAGTTTTTTTTAGCCAAGTATTGCCTTTAAGCCAAACAGCATGCTGTCTTTCAAAAATTTTCAAACTCCTACAACTTTTAATCCTTTTCATATTTATATTTGAACAAAATATTCTTAATTCCTCCTTTATATATTGTTTAAAGTTTTCGAAACATTCACTCTCAGCAATGTATGAAAAGAAATGGTCAGAAATAGCGGCTCCTTATCCACCTCTGCTTTATTTCTCTCGCCATGTATTAAATAACTCTGAATTTGGCACTCAGTAGTCACCTGGAAAAATGGGTATAAAAAAAAAGTTTGCACATATCCGACCTTGAAATTTTTTAAATTCGGAAGGTAATTGATTGTCCTAGAGAACTTTTATGGTTTTATAGCTAACATATGCTATCATTTTTTTTAAAGTCAAAATAAAATTCCAATTCATACTTCAATAAGTTCATCTTAAGGTCACTTCAATTTTTCCAATAAAATCGATCTAATAGATGAGTTCACCAACATTTCACTATTTATCATTAAAGTACTCACCTTTGACATTATTTTCCATTTTTTAGTTTTTAAAAACTATAAATTCTTAATATAAAAACTTTTGTTAGAAGCTATCACAAAATTCGCTGCTCTCAATCGTTATTTTATAACTAAGTAAGAAATTGCAAGAAAAACTACTGATAAAGTGACAGTACATCAATTCTGTCGAAAAATTGAGAAAGAATTGTTTACTTTGTTAAGTTTTTTTTATATTAATGTGAAAAAAAATAATGTTTGCAAAAATTTTAATTTTGACTTTTGGCCAAAAAATGGGTAAAATTTCCTATAGTGCATTGGTTCAAAAGTTATGAGCAAAAAAAGACTGAATTTCGGCAAGGGTTTTTCGTGAATTTATGATATAAAAAACACGCTAACTTTCGAAAGAAATTTCTGAGGATACTGAAGCTTGGCATATATATTTGTCGTTCCCCTGGCTTGGATCGTGTTGAATTTCAGCCAAATCAGTATAGTGGTTCAAAAGGTATTAGCATAACCGTGAATTTCAGATTAGTTTCACCTTAAATTCATGAGTTTAAAACCCGTTAAACATGTTTAAAAAACATTGGTAAGTCACAAAAATATTTTACAACATATTTTTGTCACTTGAAAATATGTTTACACTAAAAAAGAAAAACACTCAAAAAAAATTTTACAATCAAAAAAAATTTTACACTCAAAAAAAAATTTAGTAAATTATTTTTTTTTTTTTCAAAATTACTTACCCAGCAAAATTTTCTGTTCCAAATAATCAGTTCCGGAACGCTTCAAACTACCCTACAACCGGTTGTACTTAACATTCCAGAATCAATGATTTTTGTTTGAAATTGTCCCGAAAGCAATCGATTTTTAGAGCAAGTAGTTGTTTTGAAAAATAATTTTACATAGAAAATTTTGTTGTGATTACCGTAGAATGTATTTAAGAATCTATTGAACCAGGAATTTGTTCCAAAAAACTTTCCTGGGTAACAAAATAAAAACTAATCAAAAATGTTATTTTTTCACTTTAGAAAATTTACTATCACTTAAAAGGGCATTGTGGAGGGTATTCATAGATTCGGCCAAGTCGAATTTAACTTTTCTACTTGTTTGCTTTTAAAGAAGTTTTTCATATGAAAGGTACAAGATTTTTATTGAATACATTTTAGTTTTTAGTGCATATTTTAAGGTTTTTAGTGGATATTTTGAATTTTTTAGTGCACATTTTCGATTTTTTAGTGCATGAAAATCTCAACCCTAATAACGACTCATTATTCAGTGATAAAAAACCGTTCAAAGATATTTTGACAAATTTTAGGACATAGCAATTTGTAAAAATTTCTCTAAACAAATCTGAAATTTCGACACATTTTGGGATATAGAAATTTGTCAAAATTTCTCTGAACATTTGTTAAAATGTTCCTTTCATAATAAATGTTGCTCTTAAAAAAATGTTTTATCAAAATTTTATAATTGAAGGGCTTATTGTAAAAACTCGATAAGCAATATTTCATTTTATGGTGGTTTTTGCTTTAAAATTTTTTAAATAATCTAGAAAATAGAACTTTTACTTTTTTTTTAAGCAAGACTTCTGCCAAAAATTTGTCAATGGAACATCAGTAGAGGGCGAAAAACACCAAAAAATAAAAGCTTGCTTATCAAGTTTTTGCAGTAAGCCCTTCGATTATATTAGCCAACATTTTTTTAATTACAAAATTGTTTAAAAACATTAATTGATATCAGAAACGCCTTCAAAATCTGTTTCTGCTATTTTTCATTCAAATTGAGAGTGTGTTAACATAAAAATTAACGTATTTAGATATTGCATATTTAGCTCTTATTATCAAATTATTAGCTTTTCATAAGATAAAAACAAAAGCTATTAACTGACAGAATCTTCTAAAGACATAATTATGTTTTAATACATTTTATCAGTTATTTTAAAACATATTTTTAATAAAAATTGTCAACAAAAGAATTGCAGATGTCAGTATAAAATAAAAATATCATACATAAAATGCTTAAAACGATAATGACCCAAATAAAAGTGTTCTGTACACTAAAATAATGAATAAAAATAATAAAAAATATAAAAAATAAAAAATAACTAGAGCACTTTACTTAACAACATACGACGAGTACATATAACACTTTTTGAACAGTACAGGGGTAAGGAATTAGAAATTATGAAAAAATAAAAATTAAAAAATAAAAAAAAACAGTTGATAACCAATAAATTCAACCATCTTTTGAACAATATTTAAATTTCAACTGGACTTAGCACCTTTTAACAAAGTTGGACTTAGCACTTTTACATGTTACTGCTAAATAATAAATAAAAAAGAAATATCATTAAAAGTTTTTTTTTGTAAATGATGTATTTTAAAATATTTTATCTTGCCGTATTTTGAAAATATATGGACTTAGCACCTTTTTGCATTAAGCTAACGATATGTGCCTTTTTTGCATATGCCAACTTTTTTGTGTTTTTCTTTATTTTATGAGTAATAATGGATAGGGTCTGCCTACAAACCCTATTCTATTCTATGCTACTGCATTTTGAAAATATATGGACTTACAAGGGAAGTATCTCAACCCTTATGAACCGATTTGCATGAAACGTAAAATATATTTAAAAGAGACAATTCTAAGGTTGGGTTGTCTCGGCTTATCGGCCATATCGGGCGAAAAAATCGTTTTTTGGATTTTTCAGCCATTTCTTTCTAAGAAACTATATGATGTTTACATATGAGAAGAAAGGTTTTTTTAATGCCTATCCAACGGTGGCATAACCTTGTAAAAGTTTGGTTTCGTTAAATACTTTTTTCATGAAAATGTGAAAATTTGGGGGGTATTTATATGAAGACATAGAGCTACGATGTCCATATGAATACGAAATAATCTTTATTAAATTTAAGTCGACACGTATTTTTGCTCTAGAGGATATTCCTGTTAGTTCGTGAGTTATCGAAATATTCCCGGAGGTCCATATGGCTTCATAAGGGGACAACGAAATTTTGAAACACTAATATGGCCGAAAAGCCGAGACACCCCAACCTTAAAATCGTCTCATTTATATATATTTTAAGTTTCAGGCAAATCGGTTCATAAGGGTTGAGATACTTCCCTTGTTAGCTCCTTTTCACATTAAGCTAATGATATATGCCCTTTTTCACGTTTTTCTTTATTTCATGAGTAATTCATGTTCAAATTTCCTTTTTGTAAATTTAAAGGTCGAAATTTTTTTTCTTTATTTGAAAATCTTAAAACTGAATATTGAATTGTTTTTTATTTTTTAAGCCATTTACTGTTTGTTTTAAAAATCAAAAGTAAAAACCACAATATTTATACTTTGTTCATACTCAGAAGAGGCTTGAAATATGTATTGTATTGTTATTCAACACAATATGTACCATGATTTCAAGACAAACGCATCATCATAATGTATCCATGTAGATATGATATGACAAACTGACAAAAAAAAGTTAAATTCGACTTAAACGAATCCGAAAATACCCTCCACAATGCCTAAAATATTACGAATACAAATGAATTTGAGTTTAAACCCACTATTTTAGTGATTTTAATTTGTTTAACTTAAAAAAGAAAACTTGTATACAATTTGGATAGAAAATTTTTATTTTGAGTAAAAAAACTTTTTATGTGATTTTAATAAAAAACAATTTTTTTGAGTGTAATTTTTTTTGAGTTTTAAAAAAAAAATTTTTTTGTCGTTTTTGAAAAAAAAATTTTGAGTGCAAACATTTTTTTGAGTGACAAAAAAACTTTGGACTGATTTCGCTGAAATTCAATATCAACCTGACCGGGGAACGAAAAATATATGAGGTATTGCATTTCAAATCGGACACTTTGAATATTTTTTTTTTAGATTTTCCCAATTTGTTGACAGTTTTTAGAACCCTTCGAAAACTCCTTCGTGGTAAATTTTCAGATTTTTTTGATGACCCGTTCAAAAGATATCGAATTTTTAAAATTTGGTAGTTTGTTCCTTTACTCAAATTTCTTTTACTCATAACTTCTTCAATAATAGTCCAAATTGCAATTTTTTTTTTTTTTTTTAATTTTTGTTTTTCTTAAAAGTGCTCTAGTGCACAGAAAAAAATATTTGAGTAAATTTTTAATACTATTGAGTAAAAAATTACTCAATTTTGCACCAGTAAACAATTTAATAGTATTGGGTAAATTTTTAATAAAAATTTATTAAAAATTTGAAAAAAAATTGAGTAAATTTTTAATTGACACAATTAAAAATTTACTCAAAATTTATCTATTTATTTTTTTTAAAAGTTTAAAAAAGTTTAAAATTTAAAAAAAAAAAAAAAAAAACTTGTTTTTTCAAACTTTACCAAACATATTTATATTTCAAAAACATAGGAAAATTTTATAAAGACAATTACAAACTTCCATATACATACACAAAAAACTATAAACTAAACGAGAATTACAAAAACCATGAAAGTTAAAAAAAATTAAAAAAAAACTATTAAATTTTTATTAAATTATTTACTTAAATTGTTTTTAAAATTTTTAAGTAAATTTTTAATTGCGTTAATTAAAAAGTTACTCAATTTTTGTTTTTAAATTTAAACAAGTGATTACTCAAATTTTTTTCCTCCATATTTTTTTCTGTGTGTGCGATTTTTAAGTTTTAAAATTTAAATCTCATTTTTGATAATGTTTGTACTCTTTGATTTTTTTTTTTTTAATTTTTTTGTTTAAAACTTCTATCGATTCTACAAATTTCTTGCCCAGTAGGATCGTGGGATAACGATCATTACTATTTTTTTTTAATTTTCTAAAAAAATTTTATTGTAATTTTCCAATCTTAAAATCATTTCTACTGCTCCAATGGTGCGTGATAGAGGGGTCATTTCCATGAACAACCCCATTAATTTTTACGTCAAAACGTTTCTTCCGAACAAACTAATACCCTGTCTCCAATTTCTAATTGGGCTCCCACACAAAACAACATTTTTTAAAATTTGATCCAACCGCTCTAACTGCCCTAAGAGTATGTATGACCGACACACAAGGTTTTTTTTGTTCAAACATTTTCTCTGAACACACCTACCCTCTATCTTAACAGACTGCATGGGATCGGTAGGAGCTAATTCAAAAAAAAAAAAAAAACAAGTAAGAAAGTTAAAGTCGGTCAAGACCGACCATATGATACCCTACACCAGTGTTTTCCGGAAAATGGGTCCCAAGTCCAAACATGGACCGCTTGGGTCTGTCTTTTGTCAGATCAAATTTTAGTGGAATGGGTTTATTTTTTTCCCATAGACCGATTTAACTGAATATCGGTCGAAATTTTTATATGGGGGACTAAGTCCAAAAATGGTCCAAATATATTCCGATTTGATAAGGTTATTAAAGTACACGTTTAACACCTAAAAATAAAATTTTTATTAAATATTTCCATTTTTATGAATTTTGAGGGAATTATGTGAATATCAGGAGGGTGGTTTGTATGGGGACTACCAGAAGGACTAACCCGATTCCTTTGAAATATGGAATGCTGATTCGTGTATACATGCCAAATTTCAACGTGATATCTATTATAATACGGTTATTAGAATCATTTAAGCCGAATCCAAAGGGGGCGTTTGTATGGGAGCTAGGTCTTAACATTTACCGATTTTCTCCAATTTAAATAGGTTTCGTCCTTGGGCCAAAAGATGCATATGTTTAAAATTTCAAGTCAATTGATTGAAAATTGCGACCTGTATCGTGCTTAAACCGATAGATGGACAGACGGACGGACGGACGGACATCGCTAAATCGACTCAAAAAGTTATTCTGAGTCGATCGGTATACTTGAAGGTAGGTCTAGGACCAATATTTCGGGTAGTAACAAACATCAGCACAAACTCATTATACCCTGTACCACAGAGTGGTGTACATTTCATAAAACAAATCTATAAAAAAATATAAAAAAAATTGTATGGTGACAACCTTAAGGGTAAAAGATAGAGGGTAGGTGTATTCTAAGAAAATGTTGGGGTTGAAAAATTATTGCCGGCCAGTCACACATTTGACATCTCTAGGGACACCCTTGGAGCAGTTAGAGCGGCAGGAGCCGTTATTGAGTGAAAAAACGTTAAAAGTATGTTTGGAAAAAATATTTCTGCGTTAAAATTAATGGGGGTCGGTCTAACTTGTTAACACGATTTCATAAAACAAATGTCTAAAAAAATAATAAAAAAATGTATGGGAACCAACTTAGGGGTTGAAGATAGAGAGTAGGTAAGTTCTAAGAAAATGTTGGGATTGAAAAAATATTTGGGGTTGGTTACACATTTTACATCTCTAGGGGCACTTTTGAAGCAGTTGGAGCAGATTTTTTATAAATGACAATTTGTGCGGGAGCTCCATTATCAAGTGGAAAAAATAATGTAGGATAAAAATCAATGGGGGTCGGTCTTACTTGTTACAACTCTTCTACTGCTCCCATGGTGCAGTAGGAGATGATTTCATAAAACAAATTTATAAAAAATAAAAAAATAAATTGTATGTTATAAAAAATAAAAATAAATTGTATGGCGTCCACTGTAAGGGTTAAAGATAGATATATTCTTAGGGTAGATATATTCGATGAAACTGCTGGGGTTGAACAAATTTTTGGGGTCGGTCACACATTTGGCATCTCTAGGGGCACTTTTCGAGCAGTTAGAGCGGTAGGAGCAGATTTTATAAAAATTACATTTTGTATGGGAACACTATTATCGAGTGGATATACGGTGTAAGTATGTTCCAAAAAAATTTTACAGCGTAAAAATTATTGGGGTCCGCATTACTTCTTACAACTAGGAGCTGATTTCATAAAACCAATTTATAAAAAATAAAAAAAATTGTATGGGACCATCTTAAGGGTTTAAGATAGAGGGTAGATTTGTTATCTCTAAAGACACCCTTGGGGCAGTTAGAGCGGTAGGAGCAGATTTTATAAAAATGGCATTTTGGAGCGGTAAAAGCTAATTTCATAAAACAAATTTTTAAAAAAATACAAAAAATTGTATGGGGTTAAAGTTTAAAGATAGAGGGTAGATATATTAAAAAAAATTTTTGGGTTGAAAAAAAATTTGGGGCCGGTCACATATTTGCACTAGGGCACTTTTGGAGCAGTCAGAGTGGTAGGAGAAAATTTTTATAAAAAGCTTATCTCATCATCAATAATAAAGGGCTTTTTTGAATTAATCCCCAGTTTACATATATTTCAACACACTGTGGATTGTCTTAAAATTGATGGAGGATAATATACTCCTTAAGGTCCCAGACCGATATTTCGATTAGTTACAAATGTCATGACAAACTTATATAAAACCTCTACCACCAAGTGGAGGGTATAAAAACAGACAATGATAATAATCTTCCAAAAAAAAAAAAATATGACAATAAAATAAAAATATACTAAAAAACATCTTAAAATATTTGTTTCTTAATATTTATTTTTGTTAAGTAAAAAAGCAAATAATACCGTAAATGTAAGTTAAAATTGAGATCACGACGGCAAAAGACTTATCTGGCAAATAAGAATTTTGAAAATGAAAGGGTAAGAGCGTTTTACCAAGATTTTATGGCGCATTTATCTGCAAAAAATAAAGAAAGAAAATTTTGGGCTTTATATTGAATACGTTTCGAGAACTAAATAATAATTTTTGTTGTAATGCTCTTAGAAGTTGCCACCCTTCCATCATCAGTGCTTTATGAGTTTCACACATTAAATGTGGGTCAGACTAAAATCAGCTGTTTTTAAAGAAACTTTGAATCAATGTTTAAAATTAAGGGCAGTATTTTTTGAAAATGTATTTTTTGATTTTATAAATTGCTAAAGCACTTGATTATTTTGTAATTATTCATTTTGACGGAACTGGCCACTCTTTTATCATCAGCGCTTTTTGATTATTACACTTAATGCGTGTCAGATTAAATCAGCCACTTTTCGTGAACTAAAAAATAATTTTTGTTTTAATGCTTTTGGAACCTGCCACCCTTTCATCATCAGCGCTTTTCGATTGTCACTCTACATGTGTTCAAATTAAAATTATCTATTTAAGTGATACTTAAAATAAATATTTAAAATTTAGAGGAGTATTTTCTGAAAACATATTTTTGCATTCTATTAATTGCTAAAGCAACTGATTATTTTTGTATTTTTACAACTTGACCGACCATTTCTTTAAATGATCTTGAACCATAATTAAATTCCAGCAAATGTTAAAACAAAAAAATAATTAATAAATAGTTCAAATTTCGACAAATTGATCTCCTGAACTTTTTGAAATTTAAAACCTGTCATTAATTTTCATGTACATCTATTATTTAAAAATTATGCTTTGAATTACATATACTCCCATATATATTAATGTAATTGTGTTCATTTGACTATGAACAAAAAGTTTCACAACAAATAGTAAATAAATATTAATAAAAAATATATTACATACATTTTCACACATGTATTTCAATTTATTTAAATTGAATTAAATAAAAAAAATAAATAAGAGTAGCAAACAAGTATTATTTATACAATTCAAATAGTAGGGGTATTCATCAGGTAGTAAAAATTCTATTTAACTATTCAAAAATACTTTCCACACGTTTTTTGACTAGGATTATTCAAGCTCGATGCAATTTTTCTATACCAATTGCAACCATGATTTTATGGAATAATTTTAAAGAAAATTATTTTTCTGTTTTAAATTTATTTAGTCTGGTAATTTTTTGCACGACTTAGCCGACACATTTTTTCAAAATTTTTGAGACAAACTTTAACTTAATTTGAGCCAAATCAGACCATTTTAACCCATGCCGTTCTAAAAAAAGCAAAACTTTGATCGAATTGCGTTACGTGTTAAAATTATCGAATTTGATTAATTTTTGGGAATAGATTCGAATATGTATTAATATTTTAGTTTGATCATTAACGATTTGTCATTAAAATCCCTTTGCTACTTGTAGTATAGGGTTTTTATTTTGCTAAATAGTCTTGACAATGGAATCTGAGAAATTCCGAAAAACGTGGGGTTTAAGTCTTGCAAAAATGACCAACACAAATTGATTTAAAACAGAAAAATTATTTTCTTGAAAATTATTTTATGAGAATATCATGGTTTTAATTAGTAAAGAAAATAATGACCTTGAGCTAGAATTAACCTACTCAAAATATAATATTTTAAAGGTCGAATAAAAACAATTTTTATTTTTTAAATGACTTTAATGGTTTTAATTAGTAAAGAAAAAAATGACCTCGAGCTAGAATAAACCTACTCAAAATATATTATAGAATTTATCTCATATAGATTATTTTTAAATAAAAGTTTGTCTCAAGTTCTATTAAAGGTCAAGGGGAAAAAATTTAGATTTTTTTTAATTTCTTGACCGTTAGAAAAAACTGCCATTTTTGCAAATTTGGAATAGCGATATCTCGAAAACTGTTAAACCACTGTTAAAACTTTGATATTCGTGTTCAGCGCTTCAAAACTAAAAAAAAATATATAATTTAAAATTTTATTACAATTTCTATTTTCTGTTCTTTCTTTTTAGGTAAGTTTTGCTTTAGAATATACGCTTCACTTAAGTTAAAAATCCAAGTAAGTTACAAAATTTTTGTTAACACTTTATTTGTCAAAACAATAATAACATTTTCCGTGACAGTCTGACATCTTTTCATACCCTACTCTGGGGTATAATGAGTTGGTGCTGATGTTTGTAACTATCCGAAATATTGGTCTTAGACCCACATTCAAGTATACCAATCGACTTAAAATTACTTTCTGAGTCCGTACGTTCTGAGTCCGGCCGCTTCAAGGTATAGCGGGCCCTGGGCACACAAGAATTTGGGAACCCGCTGGAAAGAAAAGTCGCATGACTAAAAAAAAAAAATTTTTTTTGGTACAAATTAAACTCGTATTATTAAATGTTTTAAGACAAAGACACTAAAAAAATATTTTGATTAGGGATATTCTAGCTCGAGGTCATATTTCTTTACTTATTAAAACCATGATATTTGTGTAAAACTATTTGGTTTTAATGAGAACTTTTCTATCTCAGAATCTTAGACTTTCCTATTCGAACAATGTCTCAGAATCTGAGACTTTTAATATTCTGTCTGAAACTTTTTCGATATGAAAAATATCTCAGAATCCAAAATTCTATCTATACGAAAAATGTCTCAGAATCTGTTACAATTTCTTTACAAAAAATGTTTAGAATCTGAAAATATTTTTGTACGAAAAATGTTTCAGTATTTAAGATTTTTTTTTAAACGAAAAACGTCTGAGATCTGAGACTTCCTCATGACGAAAAATGCCTCAGATTCTGAGACTTTTTCTATACGAAAAATGTGTCAGAATCTGAGACTTTCCTATTCGAAAAATATCTCAGAATCTGAGACTTTTTCTATACAAAAAATGTCTCAAAATCTGAGAGTTTTCCTATACGAAAAATGTCTCAGAATCTGAGACTTTTTCTAAACGAAAAATGTCTCAGAATCTGAGACTATTTTATACGAAAAATGTTTTAGAATCTGAGACTTTTTCTATACGAAAAATGTCTCAAAAACTTAGACTTCTTCTTTACGAAAAATGTCTCAGAAGCTAAGACTTTTTCTAAATAAAAATTGACTCTTTCTATCTCAAAATCTGAGAGTTTTTATTTTGGCAAAACTTCTCTGAATCTGAAACTTTTTCTGTACGAAAAATATTTCACAATCTAAAACTTTTTATGTAGGAAAAAATTTTGCCCGATATTTAAATAATATTTAAATAATTTGGTCTATTGGCATCAACTCAAATTTGGTGTGTTTTCTACACTTATTAAAGATCTAACAAAAGATATTTCCAATCGGTGCATGTTTGGACTTGGGATCGGGGAACACGGGTGCAGGGTATTAATAATTTTCATACTTGTTTTTATTTGTACCACGCAGAAAGAAAATATTCGAATTTTCAACTGAAATTCTGTTAATACAACTAAAAATTGGTTGATACATTTGCATATGGGTCGTCACAATTAAATATCAGTAGTCTCGGTTGATACAAGAGACATTTAACTAAACAACAACAAAATTCGGTGGTCATACCCAAAAATAGTAAAGACAACCGAATTATGAATTGATAAAACTGACAAATTTGGTTGGAAATTTATTTTTCTGTGTGCGTCACATCTCCGAGCCGCCGCTTTTCCATTCTTTAACAAAAGTTTCACCTTGAAGAACTTCACCATCCTCTGAAAACGCAATTTTGTAAATTTTTTTTTTTTTTAATTTTTGTTCAAAACTTTATGTCACAATAATTTGTAAGTCCTGCACTTAGACCCAGGGTATTAAAAAATTCAGTTTTTTATACTCTCCAACTACAGTATGGGGGTATACTCACTTTGTCATTCCGTGTGTAACGCATCGAAATATCGGTCGGGGACCCCATAAAGTATATATATTATTGATCAGTGATCGATTCTAAGATATTCTAGCGATGTCCGTCCGTCTGTAGCTAACACGATGCTGTCCAAAATAAAAAAGACCGCTCAAGTTTGGCATACATATGTCCTATGCTCCTAGGCAGGTTAAGTTCGGAAATGGGTCAAATCGGACCAGGGGGAAAAAAGTTCCCCCTTGAAGAACTGAACCAACCTCTTAAAAGTGCTAATTTTTTTGAGTTTTTTTTGTATTTCTGTGAACCAAATGAGACATTTTCATGTTCGTAGAAGTTTATAGTCCTACGTTTTTTTGCCCCGCCCCTTTTTAAGGGCGTGGATAAAAAAATAATTTAAATAATTATAAAACTATACTTTAGTGCACAAAGCAGACAAAAATGAACTTGTAAACATATACCGTGAGGGCCAAGGAGTCACCCCAGCTCACCGACCCCTTCCTTGCCCCCTTTAAAACAACGCCCCTGTCAAATTTTTTTTTTTTTATTTTTTTTGCATGTTGGAGGGTATAATAGATTCGGCACAGCCGAATTTAACACTCTCACTTTTTGTGGGAATGGATATAAAAAACATATTAAAATAATAATAAAATTATATTACTTAAGTGCAAAAAGTATAATACATGAATTTGTAAACCTTTTTATAAAAGATTCGGCACAACTGAATTTGACGCTCTCTCTTGTTTAAATATAATTTAACTTTTTTTGTAAAAGTACTCAAAATGAGCAGCTATGCTTATTTTCAAAGATGAATCTACTTCTTGAACACCCTTAATACAATTGTATTCATGCCTGCAGAAATTAACACCAGGCTTATATTATAAATAATAAACAATAGCAGATGAAGTGTAACTGAAAATCATATTCTGTAAACAATTCACATCAATGAAACCGGTTTTAAACAACAGACATTTAAAGGAGTGTAAAGAACTTTGTGGCTCGTTCCTTAACTGCTAACACACAATTTCTGAGGAGTAATTTTTATAATGACTTGACTTGTGATTGACATATCCGTCAAATACGTAGGATTTACAAATTGTTATAAACATTAGAAATAAATTACAAATTTATGATATATTATTAGAAAAGATCAATAAACTTTAGTTCTTTTACAATAATGAAAACTATTCAGGAAAAGTTTTCAAAATATTTCGGGAAGAGTTTAAAAAATTTTTGAAAACTTCAGAAAAAATTTAGCAATTGTGAAAAATTCAAAAAAATTTCGAAAAACTGTGAAAAAGGGTAAAAAATTCACCGTAACGTATTTGATAGCAAAATATTTTTCGCCATTGTTTTTCTCATCGTCTAAAAAAATTTTTCCAAAAGTTTATGAAAATTCCAATATAAAATCAATACATGTTTTCTTTGTGCTAAAAAAGTTCATTGATCTTTTATTGAAATTTTCTTTCCTAATAAATATTTAAAGGTTTTTGTGCGGTTTTCTTATTTAATATTTTTTGTGTTTTTGCTTAAGTAATCAAGTTGGCAGCTTAAAACCAACAAATTTTCCCATTAAACTTTCACAAAGAAAAAAATTTCAATATTTCAAATGATTAAACCGTAAAAAAAAATTAACGGTTTAAGAAAATATTATGAAATTGAAATATGAAGATTGCTAAATTTCAATTCAAGTGAACTATAGGAATTACATAAAATTATTAAAGATTTTACACAGTTTCCTAGGAAAAAAATTAAACCAAAACAATGAGAAACAGTAAAGCCAAAAAACATCAAACATTTTAAAAATGCGATAAAGTTTTAGCTTGAAAATACTTTGAAAAAGCTCATAAATTTGTTTATCTGAGTATTTCAAAATTTTCTAAAATTTCGTATATCTGAATTTTTCTAAACTCTACTATATTTTTCTGAAAAATTTTAAATTTAATTGTGTTTTATATTACACTGTGCAACAACTTGTCACTAAAGAAATTTAAATCTACCCACAAAAAATTATTAGCAAACAATTTTCAACTAAATCTATTGATCAACAAAATTCAATTGAGTCAATCTATGTTTTGATTAAAATTTTTGTTATTTTTTTTTAATTGTCGAATTACAAATTTTCAACATACCAGATTTTTTTCGCTTTAATTTATTTAAATAGATTAATTCAAAAATATGCAAAATAATCGGGTTTTACATTTTTTATTGTTTGAAACATATTGGAAAGCAAAAAATATGAATTTTTTGATCATTTTGTCATAAGCTTACGATTCGTTTGTTAAAACAATCATTATTTTGATTGACTATAAATAAAAAATTTATCAATCTTTTGATCAAAATCGAAAAAATTTTCAATCAATTTGATGATTGGTATAAAAATTTTTTTAATTGGAGGAATTTCAATCAAAAAATTTATTGAATCCGCGTTTTTGTTGATTGCAATTCCTTTAAAATTTTTTCTATGTTCACATGGATGCAGTCAAAATTATACAAAATTAAATTTCCTACTATAAATAATTTGGAACACAAAATTCATTCATTTAACAATTTTGTAACACCCAAAAAAAAATTGATTTTAATAAATAGTACGAAAATAGTTATTTTTCTTTGTATAAAAAGTACCAAAATAGTAAATTTTCATAAAAGGCACTATTTTGGTAAAAATAGTACTTGTTAAAAAGTACTATTTACTAATTTTTATAAAAGTACCTCTAACAAAAAGCACTATTTTGGTTTTTTTTATACCTTTTGTAAAAAGTGGTATTTTGGTACTTTAATGATACTTTTTATAAAAGTACTCTTTTGGAACTTTTTATAAAAAGTACTTTCTTATCAAAAATATTTCATTTTATGCAAAAGTACAATTTACTGATTTTTTAAAAAAATTACCATTTAATTATATTTAGTGATTTTTTATAAAAAAAAGTACCATTTTATTAAAAGAAAAATACAATTGTTCCTTCTTATTAGAAATTACTATTTTTTTTTTATAAAAACGTGCTATTTTGGTACTTTTTTAACATTAAAGTGTGCTGTTTTGTTAATCTTTATATACACCCTAAAAAAACGAGTCCAGTTTCCTACTATAAATTGGGTAAATTTCAACAAATTTTAAAAATATACTTCTATAAATAGAGTAAATTTCCAATATTTTAAAGTAGAATTACGCATTTTGTGTAAATTTACCCAATTTATAGTAGGAAACTGAAATCATTTCAATTAGAGTGTAACAACAAAGTTAGAAAATTATAGTCGGACAAGACTGGCCATATAATACCCTACACCAGTGTTTCCCGGAAAATGGGTCCCAAGTTTAAACATGGACCGATTGAGTCTATCTTCTGTCAAATCTTTAATAAGTGTAGAAAGCACTCAATAACCAAATTTGGGTGAAAATGGCTTGTATTTGTTGCCAATAAACCGCTTTAAGTGAATATCAGGTGAAATTTTCATATGGGGCGGGGCCTAAGATCAAAAATGGTGTCATTATAATCAGATTTGATTGGGTTATTAAAGTACGCATTAAACATACAAAAACAAAATTTTAATAAAATTTTTTCTATTTTCAAGAAATTTTAGAGATTTATTTAAATATCGGGAGGGTGTATAGGGGCTACAAAAAGAACTGGTCTGATAATTTTAAAATTCAGAACGGTGATGAACGATGAATACAAAATGCCTTTACCTGCCAAATTTCAAAAGGATATCTATTATAAAACCGTTGTTAAAGTCATTTTAGACCAGTTTAAAAGGAATCTTTGTATAGGAGCTTGGTCTAAACTAGGACCGATTTTTATACCCTCCACTTAGTGATAGAGGGTATATATAAGTTTGTCATTCCGTTTGTAACTCATCGAAATATCGGTCTGGGACCCCATAAAGTATATATATTCATGATGCCCGAAACTTAACATATCTATTGGAAGTTCTCCCGAGAAGTTTGGTATTGCATTTGAGCAATATCGGTTCAGCGGTTCAAAAGTTATGAACGAAAATGTAAGCACACCTCAAAAATTTCAGTACATTCAACATAACGTAAAAATACAAAATGCATTAATTCGGCTTCTGGTTAACATATGTGAACATAATTGAACACCAAATGGTATTTAAACAAGTACGAACTTATTTTTGACAAAAAAAGAAAAAAATCACGGATTTTTTTTTTTACCAACATTTTTTTTTCGCGGAAATTTTTTTTTCCAAAAAATTTTTTTTTTTCAAAAGTAATTTCCTTTTAAATAAAGTTTTTTGCAATAATCTTTTTGAAATTGTGGAGGGTATCACTGCATTCGGCAAGGGCGAATTTAATTTTTTACTTGTTTTCAATAGGATTTGTCTTGGGCCACGAGAGGCCTATGTTTTAAAGTCCATTGATTGAAAATTGCTACCTGTATAGCGTTTACACCGTTTACATGTACAGACAGACTGGCGGACATTGCTGAATCGACTCAATAAGTAATTCTAAATCGATCGGTACACTTAAAAGTAGGTCTAGGACCAATATTTCGGGTAGTTTGTAAAATCTGTTTTTAATAGTTTTTTCGTTGGTTATTTGACGATCGTGATCTTTCTATGAGATTGTACAATTTTTCAACCCATGTAAAAATTGATTAGATATGGCTGATCTATTTAGACTTATTATATCAATTGTATCTGATCACATCTATTATATCCGAGATTTGTCCCCAATTTCGAGATCAAAGTAGATCTGATCAGTAATTGTATCTGATCAGATATTGAAAATGGGAATAAATTTCCGATATAATAGATCTATTCGGATACAGTTGATATAATCAGATCAAAACAGATCACATCATATCTAATCGATTTTTACACGGGAACATAAATTAATTTTAAACAGTAAAATAATTTTTTTGAAAGTCATTCTATGAGAATAATCATAGTTTTAATTTGTAAAGAAAATAATGACCTCGAGCTAGAATAAACCTACTAAAATATAAATTTTAAATTTTTGCCTTCAAGATAACCGGCAGCCGATCACGGTTTATAACAGTCAAATCGTATGAAAACTGCCTTTCCGCTATACATTCTCTGATTTTGGAAACAGTGTTTACCAAAAAATTTAATTGGAAAATTTAAGCATGCCTAAAAAATTTAAACCAAAAAAACTTAAATTATAGAAAAAGCCGCTTAAAAGCTTAACAAATTTGTTTATAAATATTTTTTTTTAAATTTTCAACTAAAGATTAATACATGTTTTATAACTTTACGAAATAAAAATATGTATTAAGCCACTGTTATTTTTGTGTAATCATGGGTGTTTACATTTTAACAGCCACAGGTAATTAGTAGTTAAATATTTCATGAAATTTCATTCATGATTTTTTTTTTAAACATATGTTTATGCCGGCCAACACTTAAGACTTTCACTTTCAAAAAAATTATTCCCCCAAAAAAAATTTTAAAAAACAAAAATAAAAATATACTTTTTTAACATCTACATAAGTACATATTTTTTATTATAAGATTTATTTCAATATTTAATTTCAAATCGTTAACGGCTGATTACATTCATTGAACTTCCATCATCAATCTATACTTGTTATGTGGTCGTTAATAAACTAAACATCATTATGATCTAAGGTAGATCTTTTTTCTTGTTTTGGTAAAATAACTGTACACTCAAAATAATAACTCTGTAAAATAACTGTAATCTCAATTCGACAATATTTGACAAAGTTTGTTTTACCGAAAATCCAGATATTAGGAAAATACATTGTGTTTTCTTAAAAGCGCATTTAAACGAAAGGTTGGGCGCATTAAAGCGGTGAATAGAAAATAGAAAAAAGTTTTACATTTAAAATGTTATGCGTATGAACGCTTTAAAGCAGGCGCATTTAAACGAAAGTATGGGTGCATTAAAGCAGTGAAATTTGTCGATTGCATTTCGCTATATTTTGTATAAAGTGAATAGAAAATATAAAAAAGTTTTACATTTAAAATGTTATCTGTATGGACGCTTTAAAGCGGGCGCATTTAAACGAAAGTATGGGCGCATTTAAACGGTGAAATTTCACGATTGCATTTCGCTATATTTTGTATAAAGTTTACCAAAAATCAGATATTAAGAAAATACATTGTGGTTTTTTAAAAGCGTCTGAATTATAGTGAAAGCTTGTAAATTTTGACGAGGCTGTTGCGTTAAATTAGAGGACGAAAAAACTTTTATAAGGGTTCAAGTTGAAAAAATGCAGAAGAAAAATTGAATTTCTAAAAATTATAGACATTTCTGGTAAACTTTTTATTTTTGCAAAAAATAGAAAAAAATTGTCTATTTTAAATTTCATACAAATTTCATAAGTATGGAAACTTAAAGGCGGGCGTATTTAAATGAAAGTATGGGCGCATTTAAGCGGTGAATTTTCACGATCGCATTTCGCGATATGTAATAAGAAAATACATTGTTTTTTCTTAAAAGCGTCTAAAATTACAATGAAAGCTCGTAAATTTTACGAGGCTTTAGCGTAAAATTAGAGGACGAAAAAAACTTGTAATTTTCCAAAAAATAGACAAATTTTTTGTATATTAACAATTTTATAAGTATTTAAACGAAAGTATGGGCGCATTAAAGCGGTGAATTTTCACAATTGCATTTTGCTATTTTTTGTATTAGGTTTGCCAAAATACAAATATTAAGAAAATACATTGTGTTTTCTTAAAAGCGTCTAAAATTACAATTAAAGACGTAAGTTTTACGAGGCTGTAGCGTAAACTTAGAGGACAAAAAAAAATTAATTTTCACAAAAAATAGAAAAAAATTATATTTAAACTTTTATAAGGACGATTTAAAGCGGGCGCATTTGGGTTTTTGGAGTTTTTTAAAAGCGTCTGAAATTACAATGAAAGCTCGTAAATTTTACGTGACTGTAGCATAAAATTAGTGGATGGAAAAAACTTGCAATTTCCACAAAAAAACAAAAGTTGTACATTTAACATTTTATAAATATGAACGCATTATTTAAAATTGTATAAAGCGGGCGAATTTTAAAATTTTCACAATGGCATTTCGCTATATTTTGTATAAAGTTTGCCAAAATACAGATATTAAAAAAACACATTGTGGGGTCTAAAAAGCGTCTGAAATTACAATGATAGCTCATAAATCTTACGAGGCTGTAGCGAAAAATTAGAGGACGAAAAAAAATTTAAAAAAAGTTGTATATTTAAAATTTTATAAGTATGGACGCATTAAAGTGGGCGCATTTAAACGAAAGTATAAGCGCATTAAAGCGGTGAATTTTCACGACTGCTTTTCGCTATACTTTGTGTTAAGTTTGCCAAAATACAGATATTAAGAAATTACATTCTGTTTTCTTAAAAGCGTCTGAAATTACAATGAAAGCTCGTAAATTTTATGAGGATGTAGCATAAAATTAGAGGACGAAAAAAACTTGTAATTTTCACAAAAAAGAGAAAAAAAGTTGTATATTTATAATTTTATAAGTATGGACGCAGTGAAGCGGGCGCATTCAAACGAAAGTATAGGCGCATTAACGCGGTGACTTTTCACGATGGCATTTCGCTTTATTTTTTATAAAGTTTTCCAAAATACAGATATTAAGAAAATACAGTTTATTTTCTTAAAAGCGTCTGAAATTATAATGAAAGCTCGTAAATTTTTCGAGGCTGTAGCGTAAAATTAGAGGACGATAAAAACTTGTAATTTCAAAAAAAAATAGAAAAAAAAGTTGTATAATTAAAATTTTTAAAGTATGGACATTTTAAAGCGAGCGCATTTAAACAAAAGTATGGGCGCATTAAAGCGGTGAATTTTCACGATTGCATTTCGCTATATTTTGTATGCGAGGTGTATACAAGTTTAAATGAATACGGCCATTGTGTTTTCTTAAAAGCGTCTGAAATTACAATGAAAGCTCGTAAATTTTACGAGGCTGAAGCGTAAAATTAGAGGACGATAAAAATTTGTAATTTCCACAAGAAATAGAAAAAAAAGTTGTATAATTAAAATTTTTTAAGTATGGACGTCTTAAATCGGGCGCATTAAAACGAAAATATAGGCGCATTAAATCGGTAAATTTTCACGACTGCATTTCGCTATATTTTGTATAAAGTTTTCCAAAATACAGATATTAAGAAAATACATTGTGTTTTCTTAAAAGCGTCTAAAATTACAATAAAAGCTCATAAATTTTATGAGGCTGTAGCGTAAAACTAGAGGACGAAAAAGCTTGTAATTTTCACAAAAAAAGAGAAAAAAGTTGTATATATAAAATTTTATAAATATGGGCACATTAAAGCGGCCGCATTTAAACGAAACTATGGGCGCATTAAAGCAGTGAATAGAAAAAAGTTGTGTATTTAAAATTTTATATGAACGGACGCTTTTAAGCTGGCGCATTTTAACGAAAATATGGGCGCATAAAAGCGCTGAATTCTCACGATGGCATTTCGCTTAATTTTGTATAAAGTTTGCCAAAATACATATTAAGAAAATACATTGTGTTTTCTAAAAAGTGTCTGAAATTACAATGAAAGCTCCTAAATTTTTAGAGGTCGAATTTCCGCAAAAAATGGAAAAAGTTGTATATTTAAATTTTTATGAGTATGAACGCTTTAAAGCGGGCGCATTTAAACGAAAGTATGGGTGCATTAAAATGGTGAATTTTTACAATGACATTTCGCTTTATTTTGTATAAAGTTTGCCAAAACACAGATATTACGAAATTACAGTGTGTTTTCTTAAAAGCGTCTGAAATTACAATGAAAGCTCATAAATTTTACGAGGCTGTAGCGTAAAATTTGAGGACAAAAAAACTTGTAATTTCCGAAAAAAACAGAAAAAAAAGTTTTATATTTAAAATTTTATAAGTATGGACGCTTTAAAGCGGGCGCATTTAAACGAAAGTGTGGGCGCATTAAATCGGTGAATTTTTACGATTGTATTTCGCTATATTTTGTATAAAGTTTGCCAAAATACAGATATTAAGAAAATTCATTGTGGTTTCTTAAAAGCGTCTGAAATTACAATAAAAGCTAAATTTTTCGAGGCTGATGCGTAATATAAGGGGACGAAAAAAACTTTTAATTTCCGCAAAAAATAGAATAAAAAGTGGTATATTAAAAATTTTATATAGTATAAAAGTATAGACGCTTTAAAGCGGGCGCATTTAAACGAAAGTATGGGTGCATTTAAGCGGTGAGTAGAAAATAGAAAAAAGTTGTACACTTAAAATTTTATAAGTATGGACGCTTCAAAGCGGGCGCATTTAAATAAAAGTATGTAAGAGGTGAAATTTCACGATTGCATTTTGCCAAAATACAAATATTAAGAAAATACATTGTGTTTTCTTAAAAGCGTCTAAAATTACAATGGGGCTAATTATGTAACTTGATAATCGTCATCGTTTGCTCATTATTCTATTACCATAAAATGACACTATATGGTAATGGAATAACGATAGAAACGATACGATTGACGACTATCAAGTTACATAATTACCCCCAATGAAAGCTCGTAAATGTTAAGAGGCTGTAGCGTAAAATTAGAGGACGAAAAAAAACTTGTAATTTCAACAAAAAATAGAAAAAAAGTTGTACATTTAAAATTTCATAAGTATGGACGTTTTAAAGCGGGAGCATTTAAACGAAAGTATGGGCGCATTAAAGCGGTGAATTTCTATGATTGCATTTTGCTATATTTTGTATAAAGTCATCAATCGTCACCACTACTTGAACATAAAGGAAGGACAAATTGAATATGATTTAAAATAGTCCCCGCTGTCTAAAAACCACATCAAGCGCAATTAAAAAATGATAAAAAAATCAATCAAATCATAGATAGGAATGCCTTTTAATGATTTTCCTTAAATTTTATATAAGTGTTTATTGGAACGACTACTATCGGTGAATAAAAGTGGACACATATAACAAATTACCCATTAAATGCGTCACTAAATATATGAGCTTTAAGAATTTACAATGCACAAAAACAAACTCATAATACACAAAAGATAATTTTGTTGGTTTGTCAGACTGTTGATGTTGTTTAAGATGAGAAGTTATGCAGTTCATGATCGCAAACTTCAGTAAAATTTAAAAACACCGTTATTTTACAGTTTTATTTGTAAAATTACTAAAACTTTGCAGGTTGTAAAAGTATGATATTTTCTGCTGTTTAATAAAGTTTTTAGTAATTTTATAATTTTTATGTCAAATGCATTTAACTTATACTTTGTAAATTTACAGAGCTTTTTGGGTAAACTTCTGGTCGCATTTAACAGAGTTTTACAGATAATTATGTAAAGTTTACAGTTTTTTTTTAAGTCTAAATCAGTTTCAGAGTTTTATTCGTAAAATTTCAAAATTTATTGCAGGTTGAAAATTTAGGATATTTTCTGCTGTCTCAGCAGACTATCTTTGTAATTTAACAGAGTCATTATTTTGAGTGTAGTGATAAATATCATTGTAATTGTTTAAAACAACAACTATTACTCAATTTGTTTATTTTATAAATATTTTGTTTAATATTTGAAAGGAAAACACTTTAAAACTCACGTTTTTTTTTTCAAGTAACAATTATTACACTTGGAAAAAGTAAAGTAGTCACAATGACCCTTCAGGTTGAGTATGTTGTATGTATTTTAAATTGTTTTTAGCCCTCAAATGGATTATGGGCATATTTTTCATTACTCTTGATTTTTTCTGAGACATTTTTTCTATAGAAAATTCTCAGACTCTGAGAGAAATTTTTCGTATAGAAAAAGTCTCAGATTCTGCTACATTTTTCCTATAGAAAAAGTCTCAAGTTCTGAGACCTTTTTCCTATTGCAAAAGTCTCAAATTTTGAGACCTTTTTCTTGTTAATGTTAATGTTAATGTTAATGTTAATGTTAATGTTAATGTTAATGTTAATGTTAATGTTAATGTTAATGTTAATGTTAATGTTAATGTTAATGTTAATGTTAATGTTAATGTTAATGTTAATGTTAATGTTAATGTTAATGTTAATGTTAATGTTAATGTTAATGTTAATGTTAATGTTAATGTTAATGTTAATGTTAATGTTAATGTTAATGTTAATGTTAATGTTAATGTTAATGTTAATGTTAATGTTAATGTTAATGTTAATGTTAATGTTAATGTTAATGTTAATGTTAATGTTAATGTTAATGTTAATGTTAATGTTAATGTTAATGTTAATGTTAATGTTAATGTTAATGTTAATGTTAATGTTAATGTTAATGTTAATG
Organism: Pegoplata infirma; assembly: GCA_963921195.1. Classification (NCBI taxonomy): domain Eukaryota; kingdom Metazoa; phylum Arthropoda; class Insecta; order Diptera; family Anthomyiidae; genus Pegoplata; species Pegoplata infirma. The sequence continues at coordinate 29,948,410 of OY992539.1, forward strand.
TTAATGTTAATGTTAATGTTAATGTTAATGTTAATGTTAATGTTAATGTTAATGTTAATGTTAATGTTAATGTTAATGTTAATGTTAATGTTAATGTTAATGTTAATGTTAATGTTAATGTTAATGTTAATGTTAATGTTAATGTTAATGTTAATGTTAATGTTAATGTTAATGTTAATGTTAATGTTAATGTTAATGTTAATGTTAATGTTAATGTTAATGTTAATGTTAATGTTAATGTTAATGTTAATGTTAATGTTAATGTTAATGTTAATGTTAATGTTAATGTTAATGTTAATGTTAATGTTAATGTTAATGTTAATGTTAATGTTAATGTTAATGTTAATGTTAATGTTAATGTTAATGTTAATGTTAATGTTAATGTTAATGTTAATGTTAATGTTAATGTTAATGTTAATGTTAATGTTAATGTTAATGTTAATGTTAATGTTAATGTTAATGTTAATGTTAATGTTAATGTTAATGTTAATGTTAATGTTAATGTTAATGTTAATGTTAATGTTAATGTTAATGTTAATGTTAATGTTAATGTTAATGTTAATGTTAATGTTAATGTTAATGTTAATGTTAATGTTAATGTTAATGTTAATGTTAATGTTAATGTTAATGTTAATGTTAATGTTAATGTTAATGTTAATGTTAATGTTAATGTTAATGTTAATGTTAATGTTAATGTTAATGTTAATGTTAATGTTAATGTTAATGTTAATGTTAATGTTAATGTTAATGTTAATGTTAATGTTAATGTTAATGTTAATGTTAATGTTAATGTTAATGTTAATGTTAATGTTAATGTTAATGTTAATGTTAATGTTAATGTTAATGTTAATGTTAATGTTAATGTTAATGTTAATGTTAATGTTAATGTTAATGTTAATGTTAATGTTAATGTTAATGTTAATGTTAATGTTAATGTTAATGTTAATGTTAATGTTAATGTTAATGTTAATGTTAATGTTAATGTTAATGTTAATGTTAATGTTAATGTTAATGTTAATGTTAATGTTAATGTTAATGTTAATGTTAATGTTAATGTTAATGTTAATGTCGACTATAATTTTATTTTTTTGTTTAATTTATTTCTTAATAATTCTCATGCAAATACATTTTCTTTTTCTTCATTTTCATTACTACAAAAAAACTGTATAATTTTGTAATTTACACCTCAGCATGATCATTTCTATTTTGTTTTTACGCCTTTTAGGGTTTTTTCTGTACATTTTCTTCCCACTTTTACACACTCTAATGATATTAGCGGATTTTAACGGATTTTTTGTGTTTCGCTACAATTTTTCTGCAGAATTGAAAATAGAAGAATTTTGCGTTACAACTAAAGAAAAATAACTGCAAAATTAGAAGAATAAATTGCAAAAAAGAGTTCACATAACATGTTTTATGGAAAAAAGAAAAACATAATAAAACGTGTTACAAATTCCACGCCAGTTTTCTTCATTATATCTCCCATATGGTTGTCAATGAGAACTTAAAGTTAAAGAAATATTAATGATGGTATTGCTACCACCATGGTAAGCCCATGAGATTTTTTTTTAGTAATTTAAGCAAAGCAATTACAAAGAAATAAAGACAGGGTCTTGAAAGAATAGATTGTTTTTAATCCAACATAACCGATTAATAATCGGTTAATTTAAAATTATTCACACAAAAAGGAAATTCTGAGACTCGCGCGATAAATATACAATTCGCGTGAATATAAAATACTTTCCACAAATCTTTCATGGTTATAAAGAAAAATCATAACTTTTCTTTTCAACCAGATGCTGGAATCTATTATTTATATTCTTTTCTTTAGGAGACTTCAAAACTTTTCTTTTCAAATAAATGCTAATTAAATATTTTTTTCTGAATTTTTTAAAAAAGTGATGGTACTCATATTCACGTGATACTTTCTATTCATTTTCTTATTAACAATTTAATGTTCTCACATGAAACAAAAAGGTACAAGTCTTACTTACAATAAATATACCACGTATTTTTCTTGTCAATATTATAATAATATTGAATAATTAAAAATTTAACTTTCTATTTTTTTTTAACAATAATAGCAGCAGAAAAATATGTACAAACAATTAGTAATTGTTTTCGTTTGATAAACAATAGTTTTTTTTTTAAATAATTTTTTAGGTACAAAAGTACCAAGAAAACATTTTTTCTGTTAACATCTTTTAGCAATTCATACAAACAATACTAAAAAAAAAAAAATAATTAAAAAATGATGTTTAAAAATTTTACGGCGTAATCAATAAATTTGTAGACATAAATGGCTGTAAAATATAAAATGTCTGGCGTTTTTTTGCATACCAAAACTAATGGGAGTTTAAATGGTTTTAAAAATGCAGATTTTGTTATTTTAAAATATAATAAAATAATTTAATGTTAGTAACCAGTTTTGGTTGAAAAAAATCTGCATAAATAATTAATAATTATTTAGCTAAACAAATTGTAACAAAACTTTGTGGTTACTTTAAACGGGATTCGAAACCAGAACCTTCAGGTTGCAGGTCTGACACTTTAGATGAAGCACAGAACTTACAACATAATAGCACTTTCAAGCACAGAAAAAAATTGAAACGAATTCAATTAACAACAACGCAGATTCAATAAATTTTTTTATTGAAATTCCTCCAATTAAAAAAATTGTTATACCAATCATCAAATTGTAGGTGACTGATTGAAAATTTTTTCAATCAAACATTTTATCCATTTTGATCAAAAATTTTATCAATTTTTTATTTATAGTCAATCAAAATAATGATTGATTTAACAAATGAATTGTAAGCTTATGACAAAATTATCAAAAAATGCATCTTTTTAGCTTTCCAATATGTTGCCAACAATAAAAAAAGTAAAACCCGATTATTTTGTATATTTTTGAATTATTTTATTCAAATCTGATATGTTGAAAATTTGTAATTCGACAGTTAAAAAAAATAACAAAAATTTTAATCAAAACATTGGTTGATTCATTTAAATTTTGTTGATCAATAGATTTAATTGAACATTTTTAGCCAATTATTTTTGGTGTGAGAAATGGCCACGATAAGTACTAGAGAATTTAATAACCTACAAATCAAAAAAAAAAAAAAAATTAGCAAAATCGGTTCAGTAGTTTTTTTTGTACCTTCCACAATTGAGTGGCAACCCTGGCAATTTGAGTTAATCAAATTTTGTGTTATAAAATTTTAAAAATATTGCGATAGTTTATCTTTCAAATAAAAAAAAAATTAAAAAATATTGCATTTATTTAAAATTTTTCACAATTTGAGATTTTAAGTCGATCAAGCGAAGTCCGCGTGTCTGTTGAAATGGCGATCACGGCCAAATATGACACTGACAAGGGAAGTCTCCCTAGTGTCACCCGCGGATCTTTATGGAATTGGTTTTATTTTGTAGAGCTAAAAAAATAAAGGGACACGTTTATCCACGTATTTTTTTTTAGCGGCCCAAATTCATATTTAGGGGTAAAAATGAGGGGGGAAGACAAGGCCATTTTTCTTTTTTTTTTCGTTTATCTCCTATATTATGCAAAGAAACCTAGTTATGTTACATACCAAATGAAAAGTCCTTGGAAATCCTATCTACGTGTGCTAAGAACGTGTCCAAACATGCACAACTTTTCGTCATATTGAGTAAAATACCAAAATTTTAGGACATTTTTGTTAATAAGTCGAAAAATATTAACTTCTTTGACCCGTTGTTAGCACCACGAGATAGGTATTTTTAATACCTTTAATCTGATACCACACATGCCTTTATTAATTACTACACTCAAAAGAAAAACTCTGTCAAAAAATCTGTAAAACGACTTTCAATTTGGATTAGCAATCTTTTAGCAGATTGTTCTGCTGAGAAGGATATTTTTACTAAAATCTCTGTCATTCAGTTTAAGAAAATAGCAGTCATTTTTTTATTTTTTCAAGAAATTTTTTTATATAAAAAAAAAACAGAACAGATTGTTCTGCTGAAATCAGCAGATTGCTCTACTGAAATCAGCAGATTGTTCTGCTCAAATCAGCAGATTATTCTGCTGAAATCAGCAGATTGTTCTGCTAAAATCAGCAGATTTTTCTGCTAAAATCATCAGATATTTCTGCTAAAATCAGATTTCTCTGCTGTCGAACAACACACATGTTTAATATAGTGGTTAAGAAGTATGTTTTTTTTTCTTGTTATATTTATTCACCTCTTATGACAGATATTTAGCAAACCGTGTCTCCTAAAATCAGCAGATTTCTCATATGGCTCAAAATGGGTGTATTTTCAGCAGATTCTTCTGCTGATTGGACAGAGAATTTATTTTGAGTGTAAACAGGCGTAAATCGTAAAAAACTGAAAAAGGCCAATTTCCCCCCATACAAATCGACCCCCCTAAAAATGAGTTTGGGCCGCTAAAAAAAAATATGGGTCGAATTAATTTTCGTTCTTAACAACATATCGAAATTTCATGAAGATCGGAGGGTAACAACACACAACAATGCTCTAAACAGTTTGGTATTGAATTTGAGCGATATCGGTTAAGCGATTCAAAAGTCCGTCACCAGTGTCATTCCAGGACAAATACAAATATTAAAAAAATATTTTATAAAATTTAATCCTCAAAAACTTTGAAGTCCTTTTAAAAGGAAGCAGGATCACGAAATGAAAAACTGTAAATGCTGTTTTACTACATTTTGTCTCTAGTTTCAAACGGATATTATCCAGTTCGTGTTCAGCGACTTTTTTTTATTTTTGTCGGACGGTGTTAAAAGTACACACAAAGAAAAAACCTTGTTTAATTACTAGAAAAAGTCCAGTTTTCCTTGTTTTTTAACAAAAAAATTTTGATAGAAATTTAAATTTTTTTTTGTAAATTTACATTTTTTTTTTGTAATTTTACAAATTTCCAAGTTATTTTTTATAAAAAAAAATCTTGTAGGTTCGCGAGAATTCCTTGTAAGTTTTATTGCGCCAAAAAAAACCGTACATTTACAATTTTATTGGTAAAAAAGCTTGTAAAATTGCAAATTATTTCAAAACTTACAAAAAAATTTTAAATTTAGAACATAATTCGTAAAAAGCTACTAAAACTACAAATTATTGGTAAAAAGCTTGTAAAATTACAAGGAATTCTTGTTGAGGTAGCAAAAAAATAAAGTTAAAAACTTTTCTTGTCATTTAACAAGTTTTTTTTTGAGTGTAGATGTTGAAAATAAGATTTTTTTTTTCAGAAAATCTCTCAGACTCATATTTACAATGTATATTATTCATATTTCTTTAAAAGCTCTGATGTTTTAGAAGCTTTATATAATAGGAAAAAGCTTAGATTTTGTGACATCTGTTTTTAGCAATGTTGGCAATCGATACCTTTTCAATACCGTTATCCGTTTCAAAACCCTTTAAATTGAATACCGGTACCAATACCAATACCGAAACTCAGTTTTGGTATCGAATACCGGTATCCAAAAACCTTTTCCTTCGGTACCGGTACGTACCGGTATTGAAACGGGTTTTCCTAAAAAACCATGTTTTTTTTTACAAAAAAAAAAAATTAATAAAAAATTTGTAATTTTTTTGAATTTTGTAAATGAAAAATCGTACTCCAAATGTATCTCCGAAGTCTCATAAAAATCAAAAAAATCTTTGGGCACCCACATCGTGGATTTAGTAAAAGTTTCCAAAAACAAAGTCATATTTCAACCGCTATGCGGAAGCAGAAGAAAATTATTGATTTTCACGAAATTTTTTTGAAATCATTTAGACTCTCAATAGAAACTTTCTAAACCCCTTAGTATAGTTTAGTTTCTTGGAGATTTTTATTAAATCCGCGATGTGGGTGCCCAAGGATTTTTTCGATATTTATAGGACTTCGTGGTTCAAAAATTATTAGCAAAACCGTGAATTTCAAATTGGTTTTACCTTTAGTTCACGTGTTGAAAAACCAGTTAAACCAGCTTTAAAAACATTGAAGAGTCAGAAAAATATTTTACAAAGTATTTTTGTCACTAACAAATATTTTTACAATAAAGCAATAAAAACTTACACTCGAAAAAAATTTTACACTTCAAAAATGACTAAAAAAAATGTTTTTTACTCAAAATAAAATATTTCTATTCAAAATTGTTAATTTTTTCCACGTTAGAAAACTAACTATCACTTTAAAAGGGCACTGTGGAGGGTATTTATGGATTCGGCTAAGTCGAATTTTACTCTTCTACTTTTTATACCGTACACTATTCTGTGGTACAGGGTATAATGAGTTTGTGCTGATGTTTGTAACTACCCGAAATATTGGTCCTAGACCCACCTTCAAGTATACGGATCAGAATCACTTCGATTTAGCGATGTCCGTCCGTCTGTCCGTTCATGTAAACGTTGTGCGCACGATACAATTTTCAACCCATTTGTTTGAAATTTGAAACTTAAGCTTCTTTTACCCCAAGGACGGACGCTATTGAAATCGGATAAAATCGGTCCATGTTTTGACCTAGCCCCCATACAAACGTCCCCTTTAAATATGGGTCAAATGACCCTAACAACCGAATTTTAATAGGTGTCCTTAAGAAATTTGGCAGGTAGACATGTTTTGTATTTGCAAATCACCATTCCAAATTTTGAAGGAATCGGAACAGTTCTTCTTGTAGCCCCCATACAAACCACCCTCCCGATATTCACATAAATCTCTAAAATTTCTTGAAAAAAATATATTGTTAACATTTTTATTGTGTGTGTTTAACGGGTACTTTCGATCAAATTTGATTATAATTACACCATTTTGGACTTAATCACCATATCAAAATTTCGCCCGATATTCACTTAAAGCGGTTTATTGGCAACAAATATACGCCTTTTTTACTCAAATTTGGTTTGTAAGTGTTTTCTACACTTATTAAAGATTTAACAAACGATAGACCCAATCGGTCCATGTTTGGACTTGGGATCCATTTGCCGCGAAACACTGGTGTATGGTATTATATGGTCGGTCTTGACCGAATATAACTTTCTTACTTGTTTTTATACATATTTTTTACTTTTCTTAAACAAATGAAACATTTTTATGTCAGAATAACTTCAAAGTCCTGCGCTTCAAGGGGATAAGAAAATTACAGTTTTCTCGGCCCTCCTCCTTTTGTAGGTGTCGTCCGGCTACGTCCCCCTGACCCGCTAAAAAACGCTATTTTAATTTTTTTTTCACATTTTAAAGGGCATTTTAGCAAAAATGCTAAAACTAAATACGTAAAATCGTGTTTAGTATTAAAATTGAAAAAAAAAATATTTTTGTTTTAAGTTTTTATGCGTTTTTTATATTTTTAGTATTTTTTTCGATAATACCGGTACGTACCGGTATCGACGTTTCGGTATCGGTAATACCGTATCCGATTCAACTGAAATATCGTAACCGATGCCGATACCGAAATAAATAAAAAAAACGATACCAATACCGATACCGTTATTCGTTTCGATTGCCAACCTTGGTTTTTAGGGATAAACACTGGAGTGGATCGAGTTTAACCTACTATATCCGAATTTTGTTCGGAAGTCTTCTTACGCTGTCCGATCTTTTTTTTTGAGCAAGTCCTTATTTAAAAACTTGTTTGAATTATAATTAATTTTTTTTATTGTTTGTATTGTTTTATTAATTTTGATTGATTTGCCCTGAACTTTAGTTGATCTTTTTCGAATTTCAATTGATCTGTTTTAAATTTTGGGTTAAACTTTTTCGAATTATAATTTTCATTTTTCGATTTTAATCTATTTCAATTGACCTATTTCAAATAGAATTCCAAATGTTATCTTCAATTTTAAAACGGAAATTCTTTTTTTGGGGAATTTAAAGTGATAATTTTCGAATTATATTTCAAAATGATGTAAATGCTTTTGTTGCAATTTATTACAATTGCTGTATGTAGGATTTGATTATTTATGTTGAGCAACTAATTGCCACTTCTTGTTAGAAAAGTTATAAAAAAATATTATTGTTAAATTAATAAAGGCAGCTGCCAAAAACCACAATTGAATTTCTAATCATATCCAGTGAGATTGACAAAAAGAAAAAAAAAATATCGCTAACAACGATATGTATTGTAGGTATCTACACCACAGATCAGATTTATGTTTTTGTAAAGTTGCAACAGCCATACAACACCTGCGTTTTTTATTGCTTTGCAAAAGGCGGAACACGAAAATGAAATGGCAATTTTACAAAAAAAACCCAAACCGGGTGTTTTTCTTGGTTTTTATAAAATTATTTTCAATCCGAACAAGTTTTTTTTGTCTTATTTTTTACTAATCCGCGTAAAATGGATTAGATCGTGCCTGATATGCTCATATCAGATCAGTGAAATCTTAATTTGCTTTCCATTTTAAGGATAGGATCAGATCTGACCTGAAATTACAGATTCAGAAAATAGTGATAAAATTTAAAATCTGACAGATCTGATCAAATTTGATAAGATCCAATTATATTCCATTAGATATGAACAGATCAGACTAAATATGAGCATATCAGAACAGATCAAATAAATTTTTTAAAAATACCAAGTTTTTTTTCTTACAAATAAATTTTGTTTTTAGTCAACATTTTTTTCAGAAAATTTTATTGGCGAAAAACAGTATCAGTTTTCGTGGTTATACTTTATGTATATAAGTGCCATTTGCGAGTAGAAATGTATGCAAATTGTAAGCAATTATAGTATAAGTAGTACAAGTTGTGGTTTATTTATTCTTGCAAACTCTGTGCAACTTTACAATGAGTAATATATTCTCCTATACATATGAGGTAAGACATAACAAATGTCTGGCTTAGAAAATGGAATATAAATTGGACTTTTCTGGTTTTCAGTTTGGAATTTCTAATTTTCGGTTGGGCTTTTCGAAATACCTATTACTTATGTATTTCTGTGCACCTAAAGAAAAATGCTTCCTTATATTAATGAAATAGTTTCATCACTAGCTGTCTTCAATTTTGATGACAAATTTCATCATATTGAAGAAGCTTTTCTTCAATGCGATGAAACATGGCATCAAAATTGTTGTAAAGAGTGATGATACTTTTCATCATGTCATCAAAATATGTTTTCAATTCTCTTTGTAATTTTTTAGGAGAGGACTTATTTTTTTTTTTTGAGTTTTGGTGTAAAGAATTTCATCAACACTGATTTTAGAAAATACAAATTTTTTGAAAATTTTTTTAAAAATTTTGGTTCTAAAGGTTTATGTTAGGGTGGCGGTGCCAGATGGGCACTCCGCATAGACCAATTGGTCCATAGCGATGCCACAAAACTTTTTCCGCTTATCGATGTAAACTAAATACATTGACCTTCATTGCGAATTGTTTCAAGCTCTTCAGGTCTATCCTCGTAATTTCCTCCAAAGTCTCGAACTGTGAACTTCCTATAATTGATAGTCGAGTTCGTGCCAAAGCCGGGCAGTGACACAGGATGTGTTCAATGGTCTCTTCGACGTCTGGTGTCTCGCACCTTTTACAGTTTGCGTCCGTAATAAGATTCATGTTCTTGGCATGTTTTCCGACAAGACAGTGTCCCGTTATTAAACCTGTCAACATACGACATTCTATTCTCGTAAGTGTAAGTAAGAATTTAGTTCTTCCTAAATCATAGCGTGGCCATAAAATTCTGCTTATACGACTTGTCCCAAGTTCCTTCCATCTTCGATTTGCTTTGGCGACAGTAAGGGTATTTCGTTTTAGTTTGAAATGCTGGTTCTGAAACATTTGTTTAAAATTTTTGCGTTTTAGAAAAAAAAAAACATTAAGAAACGGTCTTAGAAAAAAAAAACTTTTGAAAAAGTTTTTAAGAACCTAAACATTTTTTGAAAATTTTCTGGTCAAATTTTACAATTTTTTCAATATTTAGCCACGCCTCCTAAGCCAAAGTTTTGAAAAATTGAAAAACCAAAAACGCAATTTTCTTAGTTTCATATAGGGCTATCAATACAATCGATTCAGAAATTCAGAGGACACATGTTTTTTTCGCTGGGCATTTGGTTTGAAATGCCTCATATTTAACCAGCAGCCGAATTTACGCAATTTGTATTTTTAGGTTATGTAGAATTATAACAAAATTTTCGTGGTGCCCTTACATTCAGAGATGCCAACTATTTGAGAGCAAAACGCGCACAAAAATTTTATAAACGGGTAAAAACGCGTAAATTTGCTTGAAAAAAATGGTAAAAAAGCACTGGGCTGTTTTTTAAATAGATAACAAAAATATTTTTATTCAAATAAAATTTTTGAACAGTTTGTTGGTTAAACTTTTGAGCGACCGATATAAATCGCTGTACAATTTTACATGGTCTGCATTTTCCACTTCAAAAGCCAAATTTAGTCTTTGAACTTCACCCAGAACAGAATTCAAATATTAAACCAAAATACAAAAAAAAAACCTACAAAGAATGTCATTTTTTTAGAGGTTGGTTTAGTTCTTCAAGAGAAAATATTTTCCCCTTAGTCCGATGTTGCCCCTTTTTCCGAACTTAATACGACCAATAGTTATTGACCATAATTATAAATTCGTTCCATATTTTAGGCGTCTAGCTCTTAGTTTGAACTGCATATTGCTTTTCACAAATAGACAGACGGACATTCAAAAAATGTCTTTGAATCGATCAAAAATCAATAAAATATATACTTTGTGAAGTCTCCGACTTATATTTCGATGCGTTACACTCGAAATAACAAACTAAGTAAACCGCCATACTTTGTTTGGGGACTATAAAAAATAATTTTAAAAAGCACTAAAAGCACAACCTGAAAATTTAAAAAGCACCACGTTAGTGCGTTTTTCTAATTTGGCACTAGGTCAAAAATTTTCGCGTTTTGACACATCAAAAAGCACTAGATCTAGCGCGAAAAGCACTAAGTTGGCATCCCTGCTTACATTTTCGTTCATAACTTTTGAACCGCTTAACCGATCTCGCTCTAAATGCGATACCAAACTGCTCGGCGCAACAAAAAGTAGTTTTACTTTCAGTTTAATGTGACATGTAATTTAAAAAATTTCTAACACAGTTGCTGTGTACTACCTCATATCCATTCGATATTTTAGACTTTTAACAAAAACCATATTTAGAGCAGGTATTAAAGTGAATGTAGGTTTTTAAGTGTACAATTGCTTAAAAATTGCTAATACTTGACATAAATATGGCAAATAATTTTGAAGACTAATAGAAAAAATATAAAAATTTTTGTTGATACATTTTAAATTGTGTTACAAGAAATTTAAGAATGAAAAAGGGAACAAAAAAATTAAAAAATTTCTCATTCAACACTTGAAGGTAGAGTTTAAAAAGTTTGACAGCTAACCAAAAAAGATGACATTTTGAAAAATTTTTGTTAATTTTAGCAAAATAAAGACTAAAAAAAACTTGTAATTAGACAAGTAAAAGTTTTTTTTTAAAATGTGTTAACAAAATTCATTGAAATTTCAATGGTTCTATTTAAATTTTTATCCGACTGGAAAGTTTTGAAGCATTCCAATTAAACGGTACGACGCATCTTACGCACTTTATTCAAACAAATTTTAAAATCTGCTGCCATCTCAATAGGCTCACGTGTAATTGTTGCAGGATACGTAACCTTTTCCTTTATCATCAATTATTTATTCCTCCCACTTTAAAGTTAAACTTTCTCGTTATCATCTTGTATCTACTCCCTCTATCGTCTGTAATTCATATTTACATAGAAGTCTCTGTGCATGCATGCATTTAAATAGTCTATATCTTCAATCCATTATCGCCAAAATATTGTAAATGCCTAAATTTTTTGGTTTTATTATATATCGATTACACAGCTCAACATGAAAATGCGTATTGGATTCTGGTATGGATTAAGGAAGTGTTTGTTGCGCTGATTCCAAATCTGCGACCCAAATATGTCTATCACGTCAGGATTTTAAGTTATTCGCGGTTAACCCATTCCTGCCTAATGGGTATTTAAATACCCAAAAAAGTGTTGACACTTAAAAAAATTTAGCGCGAGCCAGATGGAAGCTATCGGGCTAATTCTCTTTTCATAAAAAAGACAAGAGATTGGGCTAAATGTAAACATTTAACATGATTTTTTTTTGTTTTGTTCAACTTTTGTTTTTCACTGACAAAAATCTTAAATTTTTCTTAATCGAAAATACTCAGGAAAAGTGCACCTAAATCGCGATACAGGGGGGTAAGGACAATTTTGGTTTTCACGAAAATTTATTGGAGTTATTTTGACGCCCAATAGAAACTTTTTGGACCCCTTTCAGCTCAAACAAAAAATAAAAGTAAAAAATTACACTGCCTAATACCCATGTCATATCTCAGGTCGGAGCTGAGGTTATTTGTTTTTTATTTTTTCTATTAACTTCTGTGGTCTTCCAGGCAAACATATAAAATTTCATCAAAATCGTACGAGCCGATCTATGGGCAGGCAGTAATGGGTTAAAGTGCCGAAAAAGGCCATTTTGAACCCTTTTTGAAAGCTTAGAATATAAGAACCTGACATGCGATTGACGTGGTATCAAGCTCATTCAAAAGTATGTGATTTTCTCTATAAGACAAGATAAAATGTTCTTGGAATTTAATTTTCTAAAATGGTAAAAAAATCATTAACAAAAATCCTTCCATTTTTAAAATATTTACACAGTGTTTTTTAACAAATTTCCATACAAATACTCAAGTAAATAATAGATTTAAAGCACTTGTGGCTAATGATTTTTTCACCATTATAAAAAATTAAATTCCAAAAATAATTGGATCTTGTCTTAAAGAGAAAATTACGCACTTTCGAATGAACTTAATATCAATTCATTCGCATGTCAGGATTTTATTTTATAAGCGCCCAAAAATGGCCAAAATGGGCCTTTTTTGACACTTTAACCGCGACTTTCTCAAAATTGTGACGTGATAGAAAAATTTTGAGTTACCGTTTTGGAATCGGGAAGCCAAAACCTATAAACTTTTTTTGGTTTCATTCAAAACGCAGCGACAAACCTCAGATTTGTAGAGTGGTGTTATTTACGAGCTGATACGTATGAATTAACCCGTAGCGCCCGGCGATCAAATTTTTGGACTTAAAATGAAAATTTACAAAAATAAAAAACAAAATATGTCTTGCGATTTATCATATCTATAAATTTCGCTAAACATGAATATCAAAAAGTGTTTAAAACTGTCGAACGATTTTCGAGATATCGCTATTTGAAATTTACAAAAATTGCGTTTTCCAACGGTCAAAAAATTAAAAAAAAAAAATCTCAAAATTTCTTTCCATTGTCTGAAGAAAGCTTGAGACAATGTTTCATTTAAATTTAGTTTGAGGCAAAATTTTAAAATTTTAAATTTTTGGAAAATTTCCACCAACATCTAGAATTTTTTTGAAAAATTTTAAAAAAATTTAAGAAAAGTTTATTGCGATTCAATTATTTTATTAACTTTGACATGCTGAATACGAATATAAAACAAATTTAAATCGGTTAAGCGGTTTTCGAGATATCGCCATTTGAATTTCCAAAAATGGCGGTTTTAAAAAAAAATTAAAAAAAAAAAAATCTTTAAATTTCTTTTCCTTTATAGAGATTGAAACAAAATTTCATTTAATCATAGTTTGTGCTGAATCCGATCATTTTAACCCGTAACGCCCTTCGATTAAAGGTTTGGTTTTTTAGAAAACTTTCACCAACATTTTTGAAAATTTTTTTAACAAATTTTAAAGGGCAATGTTTCAAAAACAGCTCGACCGATTTCAGAAATTTTTTGATATTTGTATTCAGCACGTCAAAATTAATAAAAGTAGTAACTTTATTTTTTTATTTTAATTTTTCAAAAATTCTAAATTTTTAGTGGAAATTTTACAAAAAATCCAAAATTATGATCGAAGGGCACCAGGAAATAAATTGATCAGATTTGGCTTAAATTAAGTTTAAATGAAAGGAAAAGAAATGTTGAGATTTTTTTTTTTATTATTGATATAGGAAAAAATGATAATTTTTTGGCAAATTTAAATAGCGATATCTCGGAAACCGTCGTCCGATTTTTTGACAAAGTTAAATGGCGATATCTCGAAAACCGCAAGACCGGTTTTAGGAATTTTTCGATTTTTGTATTCAGCATGTCAAAATTACAAACGAAATGTATCGCAAGACGTTTTTTTATACATTTTACATTTTCGAAAAATCCAAATGGCGATATCTCGAAAACGGCCTGGCCGATTTCAGAAATTTTTCGATGTTCATATTCAGCATATCAAAATTAATAAACAAATGTACTTAATAAGGGTTATTTTTTTTTATTTTTCGATTTTTCAAAAATTTTAAACTTTGTTGGAAATTTTCCAAAAATCCAAAACTTTGATCGAATGGCGTTAAAATATTCGGATTTGGCTCAAATTAATTTTAAATGAAATTTTGTCTCAAGCTCTATCAAAATGATTAGGCTCAAATTAAGATTTAATGAAAGATTGTATCAAGCTCCTTGAAAGGGTCAAGGGAAAGAAATTTTAAGATTTTTTTTTTTAATTCAAATTTCAAATAGCGATATCTAGAAAACCGTTTGATCGATTTTTTGGCAAATTTCAAATAGCGATATCTCTAAAACGACTCGACCGATTTCAAAAATTTTTCGTGTCATATTCAGCATGTCAAAATTAATAAACAAAATGTAGTGAAAGGTATTTATTTTTAAATTTTTCGAAAATTCAAAAGTTAGGTGAAAATTTTCTAAAAATCCAAAAATTTGATCGAAGGGTGCCAAGGGTTAAAATGATCGGATTTGACTCATATTAAGTTTGAATGAAAGATTGTGGAGAAAATATTTATGAAAGAGTCAAGAAAATGAGATTTTTTTTTTAATGTTGGAACGTGGGAATAGCCGCCATTTTTTTGCAAATTTCAAATAGCGATATCTCAAAAAAAGTTCGAACGATTTTAATTTTGTTTGACATTCGAGTTCAGAGCATCACATTAATAAATATAATTTATGGCAAGACATATTTTTATACCCCACACCACTCTGTGGTACAGGGTATAATGAGTTTGTGCTGATGTTTGTAACTACCCGAAATATTGGTCCTACACCTTCAAGTATACCAATCGACTCAGAATTACTTTTTGAGTCGATTTAGCGATGTCCGTCCGTCTGTCCATCTATCGATTTAAGCACGATTCAATCAATTGACTTGAAATTTCAAACTTAAGCAACTTAAGCCCAAGGATGAAACCTATTGAAATTGGAGAAAATCGGTTCATGTGAAGACCTAGCCCCCATACAAACCCCTTTAAGCCCCTTTGGATTCGGCTTAAATGACTCTAATAACCGTATTTTAACAGATATCGCTTTGAAATTTTGCAGGTAAACAAATTTTGTATGCACGAATAACCATTTTATCGTTTTGGTAGTCCCCATACAAACCACCCTCCCGATATTCAAATAATTCCCTCAAAATTCACAAAAACAGAAATATTTGATAAAAATTGTATTTTTAGGTGTTAAACATGTACTTTAGTAACCTAATCACATCGGAGTATAATTGGACCATTTTTGGACTTAGTCCCCCATATAAAAATTTCGACCGATATCCAATTTCACTAAAATTTGATCTGTGTGTTTTTTCTACACCAAATAAAGATCTAACAGAAGACAGATCCAATCGGTCCATGTTTGGAATTGGGACCCATTTTCCGGAAAACACTTGTGTAGGGTATCATATGGTCGGTCTTGACCGACTATAACTTTCTTACTTGTTTTTCTTCAATTTTAAAAAATCCAAAACTTTGATCTCCGGGCGCCACAGGTTAATTCAATCCTATTGGCCCCAACTTTGTACCTCATAATTTTTAGTTTTAGTAGAATAAAAATGTTCGCGGACACTTGGGAAAATCAAAAGTTAAAGAAAACAAGTAAAAAAGTTAAATTCGGCCTTGCCGAATGTAGTGATACCCTCCACAATTTCAAAAAGATTATTGCAAACAACTTTATTTAAAAAGAAAATTACTTTTGAAAAAAAAAAAATTTGAAAAAAAAATTTGAAAAAAAAATTTCCGCAAAAAAAATTTTGGTAAAAAAAAAATCCGCGATTTATTTATTTTTTTGTCAAAAAGTATGTTCGTACTTGTTAAAATACCACTGGTGTTCAATTATATTCACATATGTCAACCAGAAGCCGAATTAAAGCATTTTGTATTTTTAGGTTATGTTGAATGTACTGAAATTTTTGAGGTGTGCTTACATTTGCGTTCATAACTTTTGAACCGCTGAAACGATATCGCTCAAATGCAATACCAAACTTCTCGGGAGAACTTCCAATAAATATGTTAAGTTTCAGTCATCTTTGTGCAATATTTTGTCCGCGACAGCATTTTCCACAGACAGACGGACAGACGGACATCGCTAGAATGTCTTAAAATCGATCGGGCATCATGAATATATATACTTTATGGGGTCCCAGATCGATATTTCGATGAGTTACAAACAGAATGACAACCCTCTTTCACTAAGTGGAGGGTATAAAAATGCAACTGTAATGAACATTTTTGTCAAGGCTGAATTAAAATTTTTTTTTTCCATATTTGTAGTCCAAAAGTTTTACTTACATTAAAAATTGTTTATAACACTTACAATATTTTAGCAGTTATGGCTGGCTTATGTTTATACATTTCTAACTACTCTTAAAACCTTCTTTGTCAAGTAATTTCATACATTTTTAATAAAAGCATCAAAGTTTTGTTTATTTTTTGTTTTCTACGAGAATTCAAAGACAAAACATGCTCTAGTTTTTTATTTTTTTTTTTTGTTAGTTTTTTAATGTTTGTCAATAATAGTTACATAGCTCGTGACATTGTTTAAACAAAACAAAAAGATAGACATTTAACCCTTTGGGGGGTCTTTAAATAGATTTTTTAAGCTTTCCAAACTACTGCGAAAAAAATTAAAAACTACAGTGGGCCATAAAAAAGTTTTAAATTTTAAGTCAATTGATTAAAAATTGCGACCTGTATCGTGTTTACACCGTTTACATGGACAGACAGACAGACGGACGGACGGACATCGCTAAATCGACTCAAAAAGAGATTCTGAGTCGATCGGTATACTTAAAAGTGGGTCTAGGACCAATATTTCGGGTAGTTACAAACATCAGCACAAACTCATTTTACCCTGTACCACAGTGTGGTGTAGGGTATAAAAATCTCACACTATTAGGCATATCCCTTAGGATTATAAAATGTTTTAACCCTTTAACGACCGCAGGCAAGTATATTGTAGAGTATTGTTTGGGCAACAAAAGTTTAGTTTACAGTAAGTCTCTAATTTGATCCACTTACTCACTGTAAGCCCTCAAAGTTTTTAAAATAATTTTCTCTATTTAAGGGACAAAAGGATCTTTACTTGTAGTGCAAAATCGGGGTCAAGAAGGGCGCTAAGAGGTACAAATTCTTGTAGAGTAACTATTATTGAGTTGCAGATCTTAAAAATCACAGCGAATAGCAAAAAGCTTTGGCCAGAACTGCGGAATCGTCAAAGGGAAAATTTTTTCACCAAGAAAAATAGGGGTCCAATTTTTTGTTTCACAACTATTGTTCAACAACTATCAGAGATCACGACCATAAATAGAAACTTAAAATCTCTTCGGCAGAAAACGTATGGTCGTCAAAGGGTTAATACATAGTTCTAGTGACATTTAAGAGGTGCTATCAGATTTACAAGAATAATTTTTGCTCCGTTTTCTCAAAAAAAAAAAAACTTGTAAAATTACAAGAAAAACTTGTAACTTTTTTTTGTTTGCTACCTCCTATTTGACAAAAATTCCTAGTAATTTTACAAGCTTTTTACCAATAATTTTGTAATTTTACAAGCTTTTTACAAATAAAATTGTAAATTTAAAAATTTTTTGACACCCCGTGAAAAAAAGATTAGATCTGATTGGATATAATTAGATCTTATCATATCTGGTTATATGTGATACCAGATCAAATTATATATAATGAGATATGATATATCTATAACGATATCTCGAATCATATATGACATTATTTTTGGAAATATCCTTCTATATCTGCTATATATAATAAGATCTAACCTGATCTGTTATCAAATCGAAATTCTTTTTAGTTTTTTACAATTTTTTTTGGTTGTGTTGTTAATGAACATCCCTAATATAAAAAAAAAATGTTTTTCATTTTAAATTTTGCAATTACTAAAATTATCTATTTTGTTTATTTTCGTTATTTATTTTGGTTTTTAGTCAAAACAAAATTAACAAAAGTATTTTTTTGTTTTTCAAATTTGAAATTTCTTTCAAAATAAAAAAAGAAATTGAAAAATTTATTATCAAAATAAAGAACAACATTTGTGATTTTTTTTTGTAAATACATAAAATCCGAAATTAAATCTTTAAA
The DNA here is from genome assembly GCA_963921195.1 of Pegoplata infirma. Taxonomy (NCBI): domain Eukaryota; kingdom Metazoa; phylum Arthropoda; class Insecta; order Diptera; family Anthomyiidae; genus Pegoplata; species Pegoplata infirma. The sequence continues at coordinate 29,966,811 of OY992539.1, forward strand.
AAAACCATCTTCGCACATCAAAATTAGAATTTGGCAAATGGAATTAAAGACGAGAAAAAAGAATTAAAAGATATGGAAGTGTAAGTCATTATTGTTATTAACAGTTAAAATTCTGTTAGTCAAGAAGATTATTCGAGGAGGTCCATAACAAAACGCAACAATTCCGCTTTTACATTTTTTTTGATAAATAAATTCAGTAGTGAGTTTTAGTGTAATTTCTGAGCTTTGGGATGTTTTATAATAAAAGTCAGAAGTGAATTGCAGTGTAAATATTGAGCTTTGGGATGTTTTTAGTAATGGTAATATATATTTTAATGTTTAGAGTAGGATGCAGTCAAAAACAAAAAAAAACTCAAAATGTGGAATTGGTGCGTTTTTTATGGACCCCCTCATTAATTGTGCTATTTAAGTGATTCTGTATTGTAAAAAAGGGTGCATTTTAAATGAAATAACTAACATAAGGCATAGTTTTTCATTCCCTTCCCACCTGGCAATTCGATATGCATCAAAATCATACATAGATCGGAAAGGAACAAAAATAATTGCCTTTATACTTTTTTTTAACAATTTTTCCTTTACGTGGATGTAGAATTGCTTAAATAAGCTCATATAATTATTCCATTGATTTTAACTTATTATTTTCTAAAAAAAAAATTACAGGCAGAATACAACTTTGGTATTGTTAAATGGAAAATGGGTTGCATTACGAAAAATCAACTTTCCAGGAACCGACGTAAATAATATGGAAAAGACAAAGATTTCAAGAATTTGGCATAAGAGTTAACGTATTAAAATATTTTTATGTTATTTCCAGTTAATCGTTTTGAATTTTAATCAATAAAAGATAGTTTAAACAAAATATTTATTGAATTAAGTTTATTTAAATTATTTCAGGCTTTAACCCTTATGATGTTGACTCTTTTAGAATCTTTTTATTGTCTTTTTGTAGGGGTTTTATACAAAAAATTTCAAAATTTCAAATTTGTTTGAAGTAATTTTCCAATTTTTGTTGAAAAACCCTACAAAAAGACAAGAAAAAGTTTCTAAAAAAGTTAACATCATAAGGGTTTTAATTAGAAATCAAATTTTTTTTTTCGAAAAATGTAAAATCAGTGCATATGAATTTATATCAGATTAGATACAATTAGATCTAATTTGATCCGAGATTTGTCCCCATTTCTCGGATCTACGATATCTAATTAGATATGTACTATCAGATCTAAGGAGATATGATATCATATAAATTTGGATCTGGTACCATATCATTTTTTTTTACACGGGACGATAAAATTTACAAGGAGGTTTTGTAATTTTACTATATTTTTTGCTACCTCCTATTTTACGAGAATTCCTAGTAATTTTACAAGCTTTTTACCAATAATTTTGTAATTTTACAAGCTTTTTACCAAAAATTATAATTTTTTTTTTGGCGCAATTAAAATTACAAGGAATTGTCGTGAATTTTTTTTTTAAATATCTTGAAAATTTGTAAAATTACAAAAAAAATTTTAAAATTACCAAAAAAAAAATTAAATTTCGATCCAAATTTGTTTGTTGAAAAACAAGGAAAACTGTCAAATATCGGTAAAATGGGATTACGAGACTTTTCCTAGTAGTTTGACAAAGTTTTTTTTTTGTGTGATATAATCGAATTATATGGATTACCAGAATATAAAACAATTAAGAAAGTTATAGTCGGTCAAGACCGACCATAAGATACACCAGTGTTTTCCGGAAAATTGGTCCCAAGTCTAAACATGGACCAATTGGATCTATCTTTTTTTAGAAATTCAATTAGTGCAATTCAATTAGAAAACACACACCAACCCAACTTTAGTGGAATTGGCTTATTTTTGTTGCCAATATACCGATTTAACAGGATATCGGTCGAAATTTGTATGTGGGGGACTAACAATAAGTCCAACAAGTAAAAAAGTTAAATTCGGCCTTGCCGAATGTAGTGATACCCTCCACAATTTCAAAAAAGATTATTACAAAAAACTTTATTTAAAAGGAAATTACTTTTGAAAAAAAAAATTTTTTTGAAAAAAAAATTTCCGCGAAAAAAAATTTGGTAAAAAAAATCCCCGATTTTTTTCTTTTTTTGTCAAAAAATATGTTCGTACTTGTTTAAATACCATTTGGTGTTCAATTATGTTTACATATGTATGCCAACTAGAAGCCGAATTAAAGCATTTTGTATTTTTAGGTTATGTTGAATGTACTGAAATTTTTGAGGTGTGCTTACATTTTCGTTCATAACTTTTGAACCGCTGAACCGATATCGCTCAAATGCAATACCAAACTTCTCGGGAGAACTTCCAATAAATATGTTAAGTTTCAGTCATCTCTGTGCAATATTTTGTCCGCGACAGCATTTTCGACAGACAGACAGACGGACATCGCTAGAATGTCTTAAAATCGATCGGGCATTATGAATATATATACTTTATGGGGTCACAGATCGATATTTCGATGAGTTACAAACAGAATGACAAACTTATATATTAGAGCGGAGTGAATTGTTCGGAGCAAAATTTTCGACAAAATCGTCTAGGATATTTGGATTCTGCATAAAATTCTAAGAAAAAATTACGAACAAACCATGTCTCAAAAATCAGTTTTGACCCCCCCAATTTTCAAAAATAGTTTTGTACGATATACGCCTTTTCCATTAATCACCATGAAAAAAGGGTTATTCTTTTTGACCTGGGATCTTTAGATTGTGTATATAGATACACTATGGTGCCATTTAGACATTCCCATTTACAGTTTTATTAAATTCCAAAATCTCGCGATTTTATTCGCGATTTTCATTTTTTAAAAATCACAAAATATGAAAAAGTAGTGTAGTTTGTTGAGCGATAACTTCTTAAGTAAATATCCGATTTTTAAAATCAAAATTGAAATTAAAAGCTTAAGTCCTCTACATTTAACTTGAAAGTTAAAAAAAATTGTGTTGTTAAAAAAATGCATTTTAAATGCAAATGCATTTTTTTAGTGCATTTTCGTTAAGTTTCACCTCTTTTGATTTTTTTTTAATTAACATATTATGAAAGTATGACATTTTTACAAAAAAAAACAATCATAATTTTAATAGGACACAAAAGTCTTCTATTTTTAATATTTTTTTTTTTAAATTATGCCCATATAAAAAGAATTTTTTTTTTTTTAAATTTTGTTAATAAATGATTTTAGGATTTTCAAATCGTTTATCGATGTACTTTGAAGATCTATAACTCCTTAGAGCTAAAACACCTCAATTCAACCGAGGAGTTGACCGCACCCCCTCCAAATTTAAAGAAATTAAGTACTGATGTTTGCTTTAACAAAAAAGAGATTTTACCAATTTTTCAGGCTTCTGGTCATTCCAGTATTCGAGATATGCGGTCTTGAAAATTAAAAAAATCGTATATACCCAGCAAAAAAAAATCGAAGTGGTGCAAAAAGAATAAGTGATTCACTACATACATAGTAGCTATATGTGCCGATCTTCATATTCCATAAGAAGTACTTTTATAAGCACTTCCAAAACTGCTAAAAAAATGCCAATAATAACAACTTTCACCAGTTCTTTCCTCAATGATTTAGAAGTACCATTTTCATATGTGTTTACAAATGCAATTGAAAAGTACAAATTTGTGGCACTTATGGTGTTTTCTTTTCTGCCAAAAAATGTGCCTTTTTTTTGCATTTCGCCCCGAAAATTATGTTTTTGTGTTCTTTTCTAAAAAAATGTCAACCCTTATAAGAATATCGTGTTCTTTTCTAAAAATGCCCTATAAAGTGCAAAAAAGTTGCACTTTTTACCCCTTAAAAAATCACGGGGTTGAAATTGCCTTATACCACAGCTGACTTTTTCTATGTTGTTTTCTCAAAACAGCTGTTAAAAAATACAGGGCAGAGTATTGCTGTATGTTGTGTTCTATTCCAGTCAGATAAAATGCAAATTTTTATAGGTGTGAGTTAAACATTTTAAAAATGTATGCCTTAAAAAGGCAAACATTTTTTTTCAGAAAAGAAAACACCATTAAGTATTGGATTTGTTTTGTTGAATATTTTTTTTTATAATTTTCTCTGATTTAATAAAAAGCTAAATTTTATAAATGAATTAACTTGATATGCCGCAAAAGCGAATTTGTTATATAAATTATGTTATAAAAAAATGCAGTTTCCAGATTTTTGTTAAAATTACCAAATGACTCAAGAAGTGCTAAAAAGATAACAAAAAAACTGTTAGCCCTTAAAAAAGACAAGGGTTAAATATAACCAAAAAAGAGCTAAGTTGGTATTGCCGTTTAAAGGTATAAAAACTCTTCTAAAAATATACGATATCTGATTTAAAATGAGAGAATTACTTTTTTTTATCTCTTCATTTTATTTATTGGATGTTTTTTTTTAACTACATGTGTAAAAACATTTTTTTTTATAATTTTTGGAGTTGTTTTGTAAATTATGTACAAAAAAAAACAATAAAAAGTTTCCAGATTATGGTAAAAATCAAATGACTTAAAAAGTGCTTAAAGGGCTAAAAAAGATAACCAAAAAAAGGTGGTAGCCTTTAAAAAAAGGCTGAATTATAGCCACAAAATGACTAGTTGGTATCGCTGTTGAAAGGTATAAAAACTATTCAATTAATCGAGGTTTTGGTTTAATCGGCTAATCGGCAAATAGTTAATCGCACTTAAAAAATTATGTTAGTAAAATCAACTGAAAATGTCAGTTAAAATAACTACTTTGTAAGTTGTTTTGGGGTCAACTACTTTTTCAGTTAAATCAACTAACAATGTTAGTTATTTTAACTGACAAAAAACAACTGACTTATGTAGTAAAAACTACTTACATTTGTAGTCAAAACAACTAAAATGTAGTAAAAATAAAAAAATCAATATATAATTTTTTTTTTCAAAACATTTTTCAGAAAAAAAAATTGAAGACCAAATTTTTTCCAAGTTTTTTTTTTTTTAAAAAAAGTTGTGAAAAATAAAAATAACGAAATTTTTTTTTTTTTGGAAAAAAAACTTTAAAACTTTTCAGAGATAAAATAAATAAAATTAACTACTTTAAATAACTGTTACTACATCACAGTACTTTTTTGTTAGTTGTTCAAAAAAACGACTTAAAATAACTAACAGAAATAGTTGTTTGATATTTTTCATACAAAAACAACTGACTTTGTAGTTGAAAACAACTAACTACTGTAAAATATACAAATAACTAACATGTAGTAACTTACATAATTTTCTGAGTGCGGGGTTGAGATTTAATCGGTTAATAATCGGATAAATTTGAATTATTCGGTTAACCGACTAATAAAAATTTTAATTGAATATAAAACTAAGAACTCTATGTACTTTTAAGAATTTTATTAATTTTATTTAAAATAAATCTTTATCCGATATGGCGAAGCTCTATAATGTTAGCCCAAATAAAGATTTTTTGTATGGCACCCTGAAAATTTACCCTAAAATTGATACTCAAACTGATGCCGGGCTTAGATGCACCTCTAATAGAGTTTAGAATTCGGTACTATTATATATCAACAAGACAAATTGGTTGGTTTTCAAATTTGTTTTCTTTTATTTTTTAGGGCCGAAATTGCAATAATTTTATCGGTCGATATCACCGTAATGAAAAAAGATATCTTAAGGATTGCAAAAGTAATTTGAAGAATAAGTGAAGTATTTTTAGATGTGCTGAACTAATTATACATCATAAAATAATTCTCGGTTTTATAAGGTCCCGAACATTGCGAATATCTGAGTTTATGCAGTACTGTCAATCGAAAATCTAAATATCTCAAAATAAGATAAATCACTTCTAAGGCCAGATTCGGATTAAGCGCATGAAAAACTATTAGAAAAATATATACATCCACATTTAATTAATAATTCCTATTAGCTAAACTAAATTATTAAAAACATCGATTTAATCTTAACAATTTCAAGTCTAAATATTACATAATAAATATTATACATTGTTAAAAATATCGTTTTGGTTTTAATTATTATTAGTGTAAATACTAAAAAAAAAACTCTTAAAATCAATCCCAAAAAGTCATGAAATATGTACCTATCAAGAAGTGATGAAAAAATCACTTCTAAATCACCATATAAAAATTACATAATCACATCCAAAATGCCAAGAAATATATACTTCTAAAGAAGTGATGAAAAAAGCACTTCCAAAATGTCAAGTTATATTATCATCCCGATCACTACTTCAGAAGTTGTGATAAATATGTTAATATATATGTACATACTAAACACTAGTGATATTGTGTGTCACGCCCATATAAAATTCATCAGTGTTTCAGCTGAAGAAGAAGTACATCTGGTTCATAAGTTGTGGTGAATTTTGTAGTGAATGGTAAGCTCTTTTTTTGCTGGGTATTTGACAAAAGTGTTCTGAGATAAATAAAGATAACTCGAAAAGTAATAACAATACAGGTCTCATTCAGGTTGCAAATAATTGGTAATAAAACAGCCTTTAAAATAGCATTCCCCAAGATTTTTTTTGAAAAAGGTCAAAGGTCATTGGTTTTAACCTTAATTTTTGGAGAGCTATATCTCAAAAAACGATATTTTTAAAATTTTGGAAAAAACATATGTGATTAAGAATCATCTATACTACTTAAGTTTAAATTTTCAGGATGGAGACTTCATCGGAACATTTTATATTAATAGAAACGTTGTGACAGGAAAGAAAAAGCGGTGAAATTTCCCTTAGAAAAAAAATATTTTTTTTTTGTCTCTGAAATTCTGGTACCAAAATTCATTTTTCAGAATGTTTTTGACGTGCTGACTCCAAATATGACCTTTGAACTGGCCTATCGCTATTAGTTTTCGAGATATCTGCACATAAATAAGTGAAAATTGCTAAAATGCTATTGTTGTGTTTTTTTGAAAATTTAGGTGCATATATCTTGAAAAGTAATAGCGATAGGCCAGTTCAAAGGTCAAAGGACTCAGCACGTCAAACACATTCAGAAAAATGAATTTTGGTACCAGAATTTCAGAGACAAAAAAAAAATATTTTTTTTCTAAGGAAAATTACACCGCTTTTTCTTTCCTGTCACGTTTCTATTAATATAAAATGTTCCAATGAAGTCTCCATCCTGAAAATTCAAACTTAAGTAGTATAGATGATTCTTAATCACATATATTTTTTCCAAAATTTTAAAAATATCGTTTTTTGAGATATAGCTCTCCAAAAATTAAGGCTAAAACCAATGACCTTTGACCTTTTTCAAAAAAAATCTTGGGGAACGCCATTTTAAAGGCTGTCTAATTACCTATTATATGCGACCTGACGGAGACGTGTATTGTAATTACTTTTCGAGTTATCTTTATTTATCTCAGAACACTTTTGTCAAATATATACGATTTTGCCAATTTTCAAGACCCCATATCTCGGGAAGAAAAAGTACCAGAAGTCCAAAATTTTGGCACTATGATTTTTGTGTAAGGGCCCAGCAATATTCCAAGTTTCATCAAATTCGAAAAAAGGTCAAAAATGCTACTTTTTTCGGTTGAATTGAGGTGTTTTAACTCCTTAAATAAACATCGGATTTTGATGATCAAAATTGAAATTGAAAGCTAAAATCCTCTACTTTAAACAAAAAAGTTTAAAAAAATTGTGGCAAAAAAATAATGGTGTTGTTTACCACTTTTTAATTTTTTGTGGATTGTTAAAAAATTAAAATCGCGAATAAAATCGAGAGTTTTTGTAATTTAATTAAGCTGTAAATGGGAATGTCTAAATGGCTCCTTAGAGTATCTGGCTTCAAAATAAAAAAAATATATCTAAAGACCCAAGTCCAGATTTTTGTTTTTTAGCGCCCTCTAGCGGCGGTTTAGAGCAAAATAAATATCAAATATGAATTCCCCGTACCCAAAAATACCTCTAATACAAAAAATAAAATAATAAAAGCAACATTTATTAGTAAAACAATATATTCCAAATAATAAGCCCAGCTAAAAAAGTCGTATATCGTGCAAAACTATTTTTAAAAATTGGGGGGGTCAAAACTGATTTTTGAGACATGGTTTGTTCGGCATTTTTTCTTAGAATTTTATGCAGAATCCGAATATGCTAGACGATTTTGTCGAAAAAAAATTACTCCGCCCTATTATATATACCCTATATCACTAAGTGGAGGGTATAAAAATGGTGTGATTATATTCCGATAATATTAAGTTACAAAGTAGCAAGGCACTTTGACAATGTCATTGGAGAGCCTACTGCTGTGCGGTCCAGATGAGATCGGAGTTTGCGAGGCGATGCCGGGTACACTCGATGCACAGGTAACCCCTGTGTCTCCTGTGTGCTGGGCAATTAATCGTAACGTCGGTACATCTGTATCACCAGACAACACGGTGGAATCTGAGGTGAAAACGGTTGATTCTGTGTCAAATCAGAAGAAAATCGGTAAACCAGAAGATGAAACCAAAATCATAACTGATCAGCTGACTAAAAGGCAGCGGAAAAGGCTGAAGCTGAGAGCAAAGCAATCTTCTGAAAGGCAACTTTCAGCTGATGCTAGGCGATTAGCTTCAGCCTTTTCTCGGGCCAAAGAGGAAGAACACCCCAGGGGCGATAATGATTTATCCCAATTGGAATGCTCCTCTGTTGCAAGACAAGGTATTGATACTCCGAATGCAACAGGAAAGCGGACCAGGCAGGATGAATCATCCTCGCTTATGGAAGACTCTTCCACTTTGGGTCAAGCCGCTGCAGCAGGGGGAAAGAAGAGGAAGAAGAGAAAGACTAAAAAATCTGACTCCACTTCCTCCTCCTTTTCCCTGCTGACCACGCCAGCTGCATCTAACGGGAACCCAGCTGAAATGGACAAGGTGCCATCACGAAAGGAAAGTACACCTTTGAAAAGTGTACAGACCAAGACTGGTGAAACCGAGTTCAAACAGGCTGGGAACTCTACAGTGGGTGGGAGGAAGGGAAAGAGTAAGAGAAAGGATATAAATCTGGACTCGAGCTCTTCTTCTTCATCCCGTCCTCGGTTGAATGATGGACCTGTCAGAATTGACACGACTGGCTGCCCTTCACAGGGCGCCTCCGCTGTAAATCAGGCAGGTTCAACATCAACCAAAATTACGCAGCTATTGCAACCAGCAGGACCCCAAAGCTACTCTAATGTAGTAAATAGGGAATTGAAGGTAGCAATAGTTGCTTTAAATAAACGGGATCCATTGTCTCAGAGGCAAACGGATCATATAAGTGGTCACATTTGGAAAGCCATGGGTTCACTAACATGTAAACCCAATTTTGAGGGAATGAGGGTGGAAGAGGGAATGATTAAGATTCACTGTTCCAACCAACTTTCCCTCGAATGGCTTACCAAAACTGTGGCTACTATACCAAGCTGTGAAGATTGCACTTTTACAATCGTAAATTGTGGCAGTCTACGCAGGCTAGTGCGAGCAGCGACTTGGATTCCTGGTAATCCCAAGATCCTTGAAGTGCTCGCACGATTACGTATGCAGAACGAGGGACTTGAAACCGGAAATTGGAGGGTCTGGTCCTACAAACGGGAGGAGGGTCATCCTGACTCACTTCTTGTTGTAGGAGTGGACCTACAATCTCTGGAGGTTCTTCGTTCAACATACGGAATGCGTCCTTATCTTAACCTCGGACGGATTTATTTCCGTATCCGTGGCAATGATAAGGATTAGGGGTAATATAAATGTTTTTCAATGTCTCACATGACAGCGAAGATCGACATTTCTTTCACCCAAATAAACTTGCAACACAGCAAAACGGCTTCTGCTCTTCTATGCAGTAGCTATGCTAAGTTGCATACAGATCCACAAATAATCTTAATACAAGAACCATGGGCAGTCAAAGGACGAGTTTGTGGTTTAAGTATGATTAGATGGGGATCAATCCTGTATGACACAGGATCACTGCGGCCACGGGCCTGTATGGTTGTCCCTAGGACAATCGAGAGCTCGGTGTTGAGGCAATTTTGTTGCCAAGACGTCGTTGCAATTAGTGTACGATTTCGTATAGAGGGTAAAGTGGTAGAGACTATTGTTGTATCTGCCTATCTGCCCTATGATTCTATTTATCCCCCGCCTTCTGAGGAGTTAATTAGAGTCATACGATACGCGGAGGCCAACAACTTTGGGTTGATTATTGGATGCGATGTCAATTCTCAGCATATCATCTGGGGTAGCACAAAGTGCAACTCTAGAGGTAACAAATTGTTGGACTTCATCTTGTCTTCAAATCTGGTGATTCAAAATGTTGGAAATTCTCCAACGTTTGTCACTCAACGAAGACAACAGGTCATTGATCTTACCTTATCTAACAGTAAGGCGAGTACAATGATAAGGGATTGGCGTGTTCTTGATGTGGTATCCTTGTCGGACCACCGCTACATCGAGTTTAGGCTTGGGATTGATAAACCAACAATCTCACAGGGCCGAAACCCTCGAAAAGCGGATTGGAAAAGATTTGAGGAACTACTACATCAAAGATTACGTCCCATCCCAATACCTAGTTGTATAGGGTCGGTTGAAGTGGAGTCTGAGAAATTGGGTAAAACTTTAACTGACTGCTATGAGACTGTTTGTCCGTTAAGGAAAAGCAGACCAAGTAACTCAGTCCCCTGGTGGAACGTGGAACTTGGTAAGCTGAGAAAAAGTTCAAGAAAGCTTCTGAATAGAGCCTTAAAATCTCGAAAGGATGCTGACTGGAACAATTACCACCTCATGCAAAAGGAATATAAGAAAAAAGTGCGGGAAGCCAAACTTGAGTCTTATAGGACTTTCTGTGAGGAGGTAAATGGTACGAGGGATACGGCAAGGCTCTGTAAAGTCTTTCAAAAAGACAGTTCAGCGAAGCTTGATTCCCTCAGAAAGCCAGATGGTACCTACACAAACAACCAACAGGAGGTCAATGATATTCTGTTATCTACTCACTTTCCAGGATGCAAAGTGAAAACGATAAATACAGATATTATTGAGAGTCCTGTTGGTTATACTACTTGTAGGAACTGGTATATAGCATCTAGGGTAGTTTCTGAGGAATCGATCAGGTACGCCTTATCTTCCTTTGATAACTATAAATCCCCTGGACCAGATGGTATATATCCTATGATGTTGAAGAGTGGTGGAGATACCCTAGTGAAGGTTCTTAAAAATATCTTCAGAGCCAGCCTGGCTTATGGGTATGTTCCATCATCTTGGTGCGATGTCAAGGTTGTTTTTATTCCCAAACCTGGGAAGGAGGACTATACCTTGCCAAAAAGTTTTAGACCAATCAGTTTATCATCCTTTCTACTGAAAAGTCTTGAGCGAATGGTTGAGAAATTCATTAGGTCAGTAGCATTAATCGAATGCCCCCTAAATAGTCAGCAACACGCGTATCAGAGTGGTAGATCTTGTGAGTCGGCACTTCACGATCTTGTGGTCAATATTGAGAAGGGCATTGACAAACAAGACTATACTCTGGGTGTTTTTGTTGATATTGAGGGCGCTTTTGATAATGCTACTTTCGATTCTATGAAAACTTCGGCTGAATTGCATGGCGTGGATCCAGTTCTAGTCAAGTGGATTCATTCTATGCTCTCCCGGAGATTGTTGACGGCTGAGGATGAGTGGGGCACAAAAGTAACGGTTGAGGTTAGTAGAGGTTGCCCCCAAGGGGGTGTTCTCTCTCCTTTGCTGTGGTGTTTTGTGGTAAACTCACTCTTGGTTGAAATACAAGCTCTAGGTGTACACATACAGGCATACGCTGACGATGTGTGCGCATTGGTATCCGGAAAGTCACTTAACTTGGTATGCAAGAAAATGCAGACCGTTATTGACTTGATGGACAACTGGTGCAATCGACATGGATTGTCTGTCAATCCAAATAAGACAACACTCGTGTTGTTCACGCGAAGAACCAAACATAAGGGTCTTCAGCTTCCTACGTTGAAGGGCATAACTCTTCAACTGTCCACAGAAGTTAAGTATTTAGGGGTAACCCTAGATAGTAAACTAATGTGGACAAAACGGGCACTTCGGATTTTCTGGCAGTGTCGGCGAGCTTTTGGAAAGACATGGGGTCTAAGACCTGCTTATGTACATTGGATGTACATAGCTGTAATTAGACCTATTGTGACTTATGCGGCGGTAGTCTGGTGGCCGAGAACGATGGTGAAGACTATTCGATCCAAGCTAAACGGACTACAAAGAGCGGCTGCCTTGGGAATTACTGGTGCCATGAGCACCACCCCAGGCGCAGCTCTAGACGCTATGTTGGATTTGCTTCCCTTGGACTTACATATTCAAGGTGAAGCCATGAAATCTTTGTGCAGGCTCCGCAAAAGCGGAACATGGCATGGGGAGTACAATGTGGGACATGGTCGTCTGTTCAATAGGCTATCGGAACTTTGTCCGATGTTTTCTATGCCTTTGGACAGTACAACCCCTTGCATCGAGTTTGGTAGGAAGTTTACTGTAATATTTCCGAGTAGGGAAGACTGGGGAAACCCAGCAGACCTACTGGAAAATTACACGGATACTTTCTACACGGATGGATCCAGTAACTTAAATGGCTCTGGGTCTGGCTGGTATTTGGACGATGCGACCAAATGCTATATTGCTATGGGAAAAATGGCTACAGTTTTTCAGACCGAAATATTTGCTATTTTGGACGTAGCGACCTGGATAATTGGGAACAGATGGAGTAATAGGAGAATCAGTATTTGCAGTGACAGCCAGGCTGCGCTCATTGCACTTGAATCTCCAATCACTTCATCCAAAATTGTCCAGGAATGTAGACGCAGACTCAATGAGGTCTCATGTGGGAATAGCGTCAGTCTTCTGTGGGTTCCGGGTCATAGGGGAATACGGGGAAACGAGATTGCCGACTCTTTGGCAAATCTTGGCTCTGATACAATTCCTTACAATCCGGAACCTCAAATTGGTATTGGCTTGACATGGCTGATGCGTTGGATCAACTCTCATATGAAAGAAACTTTCATGGAAAGATGGTCAAATGAGTTGGCATGCAAGAATACCAAACGTTTTGTGATTAAGCCAGACAAGAAAGTGGCTAACTATCTACTCAGCCTTAGTAGAATAGACTGTCGCAGACTTACTGGCCTAATTACGGGACACAATGCCTGTGCTCGTCATATGACGAGGTTAGGTATCTTATCAGACCCATTATGCGTGGCTTGTCTTGAGGATGATGACACAACTGAACATTACGTCTGTTGTTGTCCAGCATTCTCAAGGGCTAGACTGCGGATATTGGGTTCTGATAATCTGTCTATGGACACGGTCCATGGACTTCCCTTGTCTGATTTTCTCAAGTTTGTGAAAGCAACTGAGAAATTCTGAACAAGCACTTTTCTTTCTATTTCTTCTCAACCTTTTCTCACCCTTACTTAATCTATCTTTTCAGGGTACGGTACAATGGACTATTTTAAGTCTGAGCGCCATGGACTTGCCTAAAAAAAAAAAGGAATTTACTTATTTTTTAGGCTTGTACAACCCACCCTCAACTCAACTCAACTCAAGTTACAAAGTGCACCTTAAACACCTACAAACAAAACTTTAAACAAATATTTCAAATTTTCAAGAATTTTTGGAGATTTATGTGAATATAGGGAGAGTGATTTGTCAAAAAAAAAACTGTAATGTTAGCAAAAAAAGCATGTAAACCTACAAGAAAATTTGCTGATTTTGAACCCACAATTTTTTTGGTAAAAATTAGTTAACTGAATTTTTTTTTATTTCAACTTAGTTCATACACATTTGAGGACCCCATTGGGTTCGGACCCGATAGGTCCAGACCCCGATGGGCCTAGACCTAGTTGGGTTTCTTAAAAATCGTCATAATTTTTGATCCAAAATTTGTGTCCGTTTTGCTCTACCTTGCTTAGTTTTTGAGATACGTGAATTTAGGGGACCACCGGGGTTTTGAGTATTACAAAACTCGATAACTTCAAAAATATTACTCGGAGAGCTTTTGATTATTTTTCGGTCTTGTTGTACGTGTTGAGAGCTAAAAAAAATGCTTATGGACTTTTTGTTGTGTCGGCAAAATTTACCGAGATATGAGCATTTTAAAATTTTCGGGAATGCTACCTTTTTTGGATTCAAAGTTAGTACCCATTAGGGAGAGCCCGAGAACCAAAAATGGCCTCCATTTTGCTCTATCATGCTTAGTTTCCGAGATAGCGCCATTTTAAGTTTTCTGAAAATAAAAAAAAATTTTAAATTTTGCAAAAAAATTTAGTTCAAATTTTGTTTAAAATTGCTAATGCGCTAAATGAAGTTTACAAGATATTTTGCTAACATGCTAATCTCAACTAAAAACTTGCTAAAAGTTAGCTTACCAGCATTAGCAAAAAAAAAATTGTAAATCTACTAATGTATTATTTTGAGTGTACATACAAGAAGATTTGGTCCGATTCCTTTTAAATTTGGAACGATGATTTGTGAATACAAAATATGATTACCCGTTAAATTTCGAAAGGATACCTACACTCAAAAAAATAAAACTGTAAAGTTAACAAAATTGTTTTTGTTAACTCGAGTTTACTGGCTTTTTAGCAAATTTTTAGTTAAAATCAGCGTTTTAACTACTTTTTCTAGTTAAGTTCAATTTACGAAAATACTACACCATTTACAGATGTAATTCGAAAAAGATCAATTGTAATTCGAAGATTCTATTTGTAATTCGAAGATTCCATTTGTAATTCGAAGATTCCATTTGTAATTCGAAGATTCCATTTGTAATTCGAATACTCCAATTGTAATTCGAAAAAGATCAATTGTAATTCGTAAAAGATCAATTGTAATTCGAAAAAGATCAATTGTAATTCGAAAAAGATCAATTGTAATTCGTAAAAGATCAATTGTAATTCGAAAAAGATCAATTGTAATTCGTAAAAGATCAATTGTAATTCGTAAAAGATCAATTGTAATTCGAAGATTCCAATTGTAATTCGTAAAAGATCAATTGTAATTCGAAAAAGATCAATTGTAATTCGAAGATTCCAATTGTAATTCGTAAAAGATCAATTGTAATTCGTAAAAGATCAATTGTAATTCGTAAAAGATCAATTGTAATTCGTAAAAGATCAATTGTAATTCGAAAAAGATCAATTGTAATTCGTAAAAGATCAATTGTAATTCGAAAAAGATCAATTGTAATTCGAAAAAGATCAATTGTAATTCGAAAAAGATCAATTGTAATTCGAAAAAGATCAATTGTAATTCGAAAAAGATCAATTGTAATTCGAAAAAGATCAATTGTAATTCGTAAAAGATCAATTGTAATTCGTAAAAGATCAATTGTAATTCGAAAAAGATCAATTGTAATTCGAAAAAGATCAATTGTAATTCGAAAAAGATCAATTGTAATTCGTAAAAGATCAATTGTAATTCGTAAAAGATCAATTGTAATTCGAAAAAGATCAATTATAATTCGAAAAAGATCAATTGTAATTCGTAAAAGATCAATTGTAATTCGTAAAAGATCAATTGTAAAAAAAGCTTCCATTTGTAATTCGAATACTCCAATTGTAATTCGAAGATTCCATTTGTAATTCGAAATTTCCAATTGTAATTCGAAAAAGATCAATTGTAATTCGTAAAAGATCAATTGTAATTCGAAAAAGATCAATTGTAATTCGAAAAAGATCAATTGTAATTCGTAAAAGATCAATTGTAATTCGAAAAAGATCAATTGTAATTCGTAAAAGATCAATTGTAATTCGTAAAAGATCAATTGTAATTCGAAGATTCCAATTGTAATTCGTAAAAGATCAATTGTAATTCGAAAAAGATCAATTGTAATTCGAAGATTCCAATTGTAATTCGTAAAAGATCAATTGTAATTCGAAAAAGATCAATTGTAATTCGTAAAAGATCAATTGTAATTCGTAAAAGATCAATTGTAATTCGTAAAAGATCAATTGTAATTCGAAAAAGATCAATTGTAATTCGTAAAAGATCAATTGTAATTCGAAAAAGATCAATTGTAATTCGAAAAAGATCAATTGTAATTCGAAAAAGATCAATTGTAATTCGTAAAAGATCAATTGTAATTCGAAAAAGATCAATTGTAATTCGAAAAAGATCAATTGTAATTCGTAAAAGATCAATTGTAATTCGAAAAAGATCAATTGTAATTCGTAAAAGATCAATTGTAATTCGTAAAAGATCAATTGTAATTCGA
Source organism: Pegoplata infirma (assembly GCA_963921195.1). Taxonomy (NCBI): domain Eukaryota; kingdom Metazoa; phylum Arthropoda; class Insecta; order Diptera; family Anthomyiidae; genus Pegoplata; species Pegoplata infirma. The sequence continues at coordinate 29,983,014 of OY992539.1, forward strand.
AGATTCCAATTGTAATTCGTAAAAGATCAATTGTAATTCGAAAAAGATCAATTGTAATTCGAAGATTCCAATTGTAATTCGTAAAAGATCAATTGTAATTCGAAAAAGATCAATTGTAATTCGTAAAAGATCAATTGTAATTCGTAAAAGATCAATTGTAATTCGTAAAAGATCAATTGTAATTCGAAAAAGATCAATTGTAATTCGTAAAAGATCAATTGTAATTCGAAAAAGATCAATTGTAATTCGAAAAAGATCAATTGTAATTCGTAAAAGATCAATTGTAATTCGAAAAAGATCAATTGTAATTCGTAAAAGAACAATTGTAATTCGTAAAAGATCAATTGTAATTCGAAGATTCCATTTGTAATTCGAAAATTCCATTTGTAATTCGAAGATTCCAATTGTAATTCGAAAACCAACGAGTAAATCAACAAAAAAACAATGCTTTTAAAGGCATAAGAAACGATTTTATACTCGTTGCTTTTCGAATTACAATTGGAATCTTCGAATTACAAATGGAAATTTCGAATTACAAATGGAATCTTCGAATTACAATTGATCTTTTACGAATTACAATTGATCTTTTACGAATTACAATTGATCTTTTTCGAATTACAATTGATCTTTTTCGAATTACAATTGATCTTTTACGAATTACAATTGATCTTTTACGAATTACAATTGATCTTTTTCGAATTACAATTGATCTTTTTCGAATTACAATTGATCTTTTTCGAATTACAATTGATCTTTTACGAATTACAATTGATCTTTTTCGAAATACAATTGATCTTTTTCGAATTACAATTGATCTTTTTCGAATTACAATTGATCTTTTACGAATTACAATTGATCTTTTTCGAATTACAATTGATCTTTTTCGAATTACAATTGATCTTTTACGAATTACAATTGATCTTTTTCGAATTACAATTGATCTTTTACGAATTACAATTGATCTTTTACGAATTACAATTGATCTTTTACGAATTACAATTGATCTTTTTCGAATTACAATTGATCTTTTACGAATTACAATTGGAATCTTCGAATTACAATTGATCTTTTTCGAATTACAATTGATCTTTTACGAATTACAATTGGAATCTTCGAATTACAATTGATCTTTTACGAATTACAATTGATCTTTTACGAATTACAATTGATCTTTTTCGAATTACAATTGATCTTTTACGAATTACAATTGATCTTTTTCGAATTACAATTGATCTTTTTCGAATTACAATTGATCTTTTACGAATTACAATTGATCTTTTTCGAATTACAATTGGAAATTTCGAATTACAAATGGAATCTTCGAATTACAATTGGAGTATTCGAATTACAAATGGAATCTTCGAATTACAAATGGAATCTTCGAATTACAAATGGAATCTTCGAATTACAAATAGAATCTTCGAATTACAATTGATCTTTTTCGAATTACATCTGTAAATGGTGTAGTTTTGTACAAATTTTGAATTAATTTTTCTTGTTGACTTTAAAACTGAGTTTACGAATTTTTACTAACTAATTTGCTGATTTTTTGTAACATTTTTGTCAAGTGAAAAATTTTAAACATTTCTTGTGTAGCCTCCTATGCAAATCTCATAAGTCCTACTTAAGCTGAACTTAATGCTGTGAAAAAAAAGAAAAAATAAGTGAAGTGTTAGTGTTTAAAACCAATATTTACCAAACATAAAATTTTTTACAAAAAGTTTAGCTGAATTCAACTAATAAAAAATGTTACGAAATTTTCAGCTGAATTTTTAGTTAAAATTACGTTTTTTTTGCTACATTCATTCTACGAAAAGTTAACTAAATATTTTTTGTTAAATTAACTAGAAATTTAGTAGGTTCAAAATCAGGTGTTTTTTTAGTTAAATTTAACTAAATTTATTGCTAACTTTACAGTTAAATTAACTAGAAATTTAGTAGGTTCAAAATCAGGTGTTTTTTTAGTTAAATTTAACTAAATTTATTGCTAACTTTACAGTTTTATTTTTTTTGAGTGTATTATAATAGGGTAATAAGCACTTGGGTCAAATTCAAAGATGACGTTTGTATGACGGCTACAAACGTCATTTAGATTGGTGTTGCGGGCGGCATACGTCTGAAAGGTGCCAAAGGGTTAAGAAAAAAAAATCATCATACAAATGATATGCAACATAATACACTATATAAAAAGCATAATGTTTAAACACATGTAGTTCCAAACAGAGGTCCCTAATGTGTAATTTTTTGGTTACCACCAAAATTTCGACAGACAACAGAAGCTTTTTTTACCCTATACCACCAGTAGTACAGGGTATAATGATTTTGTGCTGCAACAAGAATTTTTAATTTGAATAACACAAAAAAATTAAATTTAGACTTCCAGTATACCGAAACCCTTGAAGGGGTTTTTAAACCGTAGCTAAATTTTGTTATGGCCCACTGTAGTTTCTATTTTTTTTTTTCAAAACCTCAAAGAAACTATTACAAACATACTTCTGAGCTTAAAAAAACTGTTTAAAGGTCTTCAGGAGAAAGCTATGGCGAGCCTTTCTTTTTAAACATATTAACCCTTTAACTGTCAGTTTATGGGGTCGTTTTAGTCCAAAACCTTCGGGGATTTGGGTCTATTAATGGTATAATTTTGAGCTAAAAAAATTGTTCAAAGGTCTTCACTAGAAATTTATGGCGAATCTTTCTTTAAAACATATTAACCATTTAACTGTCAGTTTAAAGGGCCGTTTTAGTCCAAAACCAACAAATTAAAATTAATTAAAATTAATTTTAATTTGTTGGTCCCATCCAAGGTACAAAATCGTGTTGCACAGTGTTATCGATTCAAATATAATACCTTCAGTTATATCGATTGACTCCAAATCAGTTTTGAGTCGATGAGTCGACAACCCACTGCTCTCACTAAAACCTTGAAGACCTCCAATGATTTAAGAACCTCTGCTTAAATGATGTATGTACTATGTAAATTTATGCTGCTATTGGCAAGGTAAAAAAAAATATAAAGTAACATTAAATAAAAGTTCTTCTATTTCAAAAAAAACACAAAAACTTGTTAATGAGAAAGTTTTGTGTATCAAAAAAAAAATACACTGAACAAATTTTCGTTTGAAAAAAGAACCATAAAGGTATTTCTATTGCTCAAAGTGACCACATGATGTGAGGTTTCTTTAAAGAAGTTCTTCATTAAAAAAAAAAACTATTGATGTTCCAAATATTTTCTGTTTTTACTGGTATACGATAAAAATCAATGAAGTGTTAAGTTGTTAATTACAAAACCACGTAAAACATTTTCTTTTTCAACTTTTTAAGATAAGATAACGACAACTTTTTTTAAAATTTTTTTTAATTTAATTTATTTTTCTTTAAAATTAATTTAAATAATTGCTAAGATGAAAAATAAATGAGCACGCTTCGTTGGAAACGACTTTAAGCTCAAGTTGCGAACACTGTGAATGTCTTAACTATATATTTGTTTGAGTATATTTTTAATACTATTGAATAAAAAATTACTCAACTTTGCACCAGTTAACGATTTAATAGTATTCAGTAAACTATTAATAAATAATTATTAAATGTTTACTAAAAAAGTTGATTGAATTATTTATTCACACAATTAAAACTTTACTTACTTTTAGTGTTTTTAAGTAACTTTTTAATTGTGTTAAGTAAAAATTTACTCAAAATTAATTAACTTATCTTTTTTAAAAGTTTAAAAAAGATTCACATTTTTTTTTTAATGTTTTTTTCAAACTTTACCAAATATATTTTATGTCTTGAAGACATAGGAAAATTTCATAAAGATGATTTTAAACTTTCATCAATTAAAAAATGATTAATTTTTTTTTTTTTTAATTTAAACAAGTGATTACTCAAATTGTGTAATCACTTGTTAAAAATGAGTCCCTAAGTGTCGGGACGCATTTTTATTTTACTAGACCTAAAAATTATGTGGTACAAATTTGAGACCAATCCGATAAATTAACCCGTAGCAACCGGCGATCAAAGTTTTGGATTTGTGATACATCATATTTTTTTTTTTAATTTTGATGCTCTGAACACGAATATCAAAATATTTTTAAAATCAGTCGAATGGCTTTTGAGATATCGCTATTTTAAATTTGCAAAAATGTCGGTTTTTCCCCACGGCCAAGAAATTAAAAAAAAAAAAATATTTTTTCGCCCTGACTCTTTCATAGAGCTTGATACAAACTTTCATTTGAAAATAATTTGAGGCAAATCCGATTATTTTAAACCATGAAGCCCTTTGATAAAAAAAATTTCGGTTTTTTAGAAAATTTTCACCAAAAACTCTAAACTTTGATCGAAGGGCGCCATGGATTAAGATGGTCTGATGTGGGTCAAATTAAGTTTAAATGAAAATTTGTCTCAACCTTTACAAAATAGTCAATGGAAAACAATTGTGAAAATTTTTTTTAGCAAATTTCTGGAAACATTTTTGGAAATATTTTAAATAATACACTGAAAAAACGACATGGCTAAAATTTTGGAAAAAATTTCTTTAAAAATAGTTCATGATTTTTCCTAAAATTTAGTTTAATTTGGCTAAATAATAAAAAAATTTCTTACCTTTGATAAAAAAGTTTAGTTTATTTACTTATAAATAGTTCACAGTTTTCTTTAAACGGAGTTCTTCAATATAAGGAAACAAGGGGATTAAGACCGAATTCATCACAGTCATAATCCCCTTAATAGTTGTGGGGACTATGACCGTTGCCAAAACTATGACCGTTCCCAATGGGGATTATGTCCGTTCCCTGTTGGTATTACGACCAAACTTTTTTCGGTCATAACCCCCATTCACATTATGGGGAGTAAGTCAAAAGCAATTTTGGCCATAATCCCCGTTTTCTGCAGAGAGGGTGGGTTTAGCAAAGCTGGTAAATTAATTTATGGAGTTTGAAATCCCTAAGCCCGGCCGAAGGCTGGCTACACAGAAAAACTTTTAAGATAAAAAAAAAATAAACCAACCAACTAGTATAGTGGACATAATCCCTGTAATGGGGGTTATGGCCATTTGTTACGTGGTCATTATCCCCATAAATCTGGGAATTATATCCGTTTTTTATTCGGATTATGTCCAAATTATCATCGGTCATAGTCCCCACCAAAATAATAGAGTAAGGAATCGGCAGTTTTGTAGATCTGGCATCGTCAAGAATAATTGCCAAAATCTCGTAACACCACACTAAAGTTCAAACTTAAAACAAAGAGAGATAATAATCTGCATTCTCACTGTATAACTGGTATCTTCCATCTCGCTCAGATTTCGATTTGTGATACAATTTCGTAAACAATACCATATGGTTTTTGTTTACTACTTTTTCAAACGCCATTTGTTACCTTACTCTATAACTCTGGTCCCCATAACGGAAATGGGGATTATGTACGAATGGATTTTGTCATGTCACCAAAAATAACTTTATCATATTTCTCTTTTTAGAATTGAGGAAGTGTACTTCTAAGAATTTAGAAGTACACTTAGAATTTAGTTAATGAGTTCTTAAAATTTAGTTACAAATTTAAAATGGCGAGATAGAGCGAACCGGGTGAAATTTTCAAAAGAAAGTATTACAAATATGGAATAGCCTAGCTCTTTATATCTGTCGGGATCTCAAGATCCTAACTTCGGATCTAAAATTTGACATTCCCGAGACTTTTTTTACACGACAAAAGTCCAACGGCATTTTTATAGCTCTTGGCTCGTAGAACACGTCCGCAAAGTACTCGAAAGCCCTCTGCAGGGCTGCTTTATGGTATGGTAGGGCCCCTGGGCACACAAGAATTTTGGGCCCGCTGGAAAGTAAAAAGTCGCATGAAAAAAAACTTCTTTTGGTACAAATTAAATTCATGATATTACCTGTTTTAAGAAAAAGAAACTAAAACCAATGTATTTAGAGTAGGGATATTCTAGCTCGAGGTCATTTTTCTTTACTAACTTAAACCATGATATTTGTGTAGAACAATTTGGTTTTAATGGGACCATTTCTATCTCAGAATCTGAGGCTTTTCCTATACGAAAAATGTCTCAAAATCTAAGACTATTTCTATACAAAAAATGTTTCAGCATCTGAGACATCTATCTCAGAATCTGAAACTTTTTCTATACGAAAAAATCTCAAAATCTGAAACTTTTTCTAAACGAAATATGTATGTCTCAGAATCTAAAACTTTTTCTATATGAAAAATGTCTCAGAATCTGAAATTTTTTCTATACGAAAAATTACTCAAAATCTGAAACAATTTATTTACAAAAAATGTCTCAGAATTTGAGAATATTTTTATACGAAAAATGTCTCAGTATTTGAGATATTTTTATACGAAAATCGACTCAGATCGGAGATTTCTTCAATACGAAAAATGTCTTAGAATCTGAGACTTCATCTACACGAAAAAATGTTTCAGAATCTAAGACATTTTCTATTCGCAAAATGTCTCAGCATCTGAGACATCTATCTCAAAATCAGAGACTTTTTCTATACAAAAAATGTCTCAGAATCTGAGACTATTTCTCAACGAAAATGTATCCGAATCTGAGATTTTCTTTACAAAACATGTCTTAGAATTTAAGACCATTTCTATACGAAAAATCTCTTAGAATCCGAGACTTTTTCTACACTCAAAATATTTTGTAGGCAAAAACAAAAGAAAAACACATTTAAAACCAGTGAATAAACAATTGAAAACCATCCCAGTAATTATTCATTTGTTTTAACAAACATCAACATTTATTTTTTACTGTTGACAAAATTTTCTAAAATAAATAACACTAAACATTAAAAAATTACGGTTTTTTCATTCTTTTTTACCAAAAAATTCGAAAAAATAACCTACGAAAACATTAAAAATTAATGATAGTTCTGTTATTTTTACCAACATATTCCAAAAAAAAATAACCTACGAAAACATTAAAAATTAATGATTTCGTAGGTTATTTTATACAATTTTCTATTGAAATATTTTTTTAAAAATTTTTAATAAAATTTTGGGGAATCGATCCCGCAATCAACTACATTCTGGCCAGACACTCTACCCATCGTGCCAAAGCCACTTGATACAAATATGTTTATATATTTCTATAAATAATTTTTTGATTTTTTTTCTACAAAAAAATAACTGACTTGTGTAGGTAAAAACTAATGATATTTCATTAAAATATACCAACAATTTAAAAAAAAATTACTAACACAAATCATTAAAAATTTAAAGAATAATCAGTAGTTTTTACTTACGGAACAAAAATAAATGACTTTAAAAATTAAATGTTAATGAAAGTCTTTATTTTTTAGTGTGTTATTTTTGAAACAAAGGACTGAAGTAGTCATTAATAAAAACTGAACATCAAACAAATGTTTTTTCTTTTAAAAACGACTAAACGGAAAACTTTTTAAATAAACTACAAACAGTTAATGACATAATTTTTTGAGTGTAAAGAGATCTGAACTCGCTCTTCTTCTCTTAAAGCCGCTCTTAAATTCCCTTTGCTAAGTCCGCCATCGAACTGGACGTTTGATCAAACCAAAAAAAAATCCCTTAAGTTCGATATAAACAAAAAAAAAGTGTTGCAGTTTGGCGATTTTCAGACAAAAGCTAGCGTTTTTTTTCATCTAGCTGTAAAAAAAGTTTTTTTTGTGGATTATCGGGAAATCCAATGACTTTTTATTTGCTGACAATTTGTTTTAAACACTTTTAAAGGTATTTCCTAAATAATATTAACATAAAAATTATATATTGATACATTTTTTTAAAATGTATTAAGCGCTTTTTCGATATAAAAAGTTAGCATTATTTGTCAAACCAACAATGTTAATTTAACATTATCGTATTTTCCTCGTCTAACAGTTTTCGTACCTTCTGTTAAAAAGTTCCAAAATATTAAGAGCGGGATACAAAAACCTTGATACTGCCGACAAGACAAAAAGTCCAACGGCATTTTTGTAGCTCTTGACTCGTAACACATTTCTGCAAAATTCTCGAAAGCCCTCTGCAGTGCCGCTTTAAGGTATGGCGGGCCCCCAGGGCACACAAGAACTTGGGGATCCGCTGGATAGTAAAAAGTCACATGACAAAAAAAAAAATTGTTCTGGTACAAATTAAATTTATGTTATTACCTGTTTTAAGAAAAATAAACTAAAACCAATGTATTTAGAGTAGGGATATTCTAGCTCGAGGTCATTTTTCTTTACTAACTTAAACCATGATATTTGTGTAGAACAATTTGGTTTTAATGGGACCATTTCTATCTTAGAATCTGAGGCTTTTCCTATACGAAAAATGTCTCAAAATCTAAGACTATTTCTATACAAAATATGTCTCAGAATTTAAAACTTTTTCTATACGAAGAATGTCTTATAATCTGAAATTTTTCTAAACGAAATATGTCTCAGAATGTTAGACTTTTTCTATAAGAAAAATGTCTCAGAATCTGAAATTTTTCTACACGAAAAGTGACTCAGAATCTGCGCCAATTTCTTTACAAAAAATGTTTCAGAATCTGAGAATATTTTTAAACGACAAATGTCTCAGTATTTTCTTCAATACGAATAGTCTTAGAATCTGAGACCTTATCTACACGAAAAATGTCTCAGAATCTACTTAAGACTTTTTCTATACGATAAATATCTTAGAATCTGAGGCTTCTTTTATACGAAAAATGTCTCAGCATCTGAGACGTCTATCTCAGAATCTGAAACTTTTTAGAATTTAAGACCATTTCTATACGAAAAATGTCTCAGAATCCGAGACTTTTTCTATACGAAAATATCTCAGAATGTCAAGCTTTTCTATACGAAAAAGTCTCATAATCTGAGACTGTGCATACGATATTTTTATTTTGGAAAAACTTCTATGAACTTAAGACTTTTAAGATCTCAGAATCTGAAACTTTTTCTGTACGAAGAATATTTCTCAATCTACAAATTGTTATGTAGGAATTTCTATGAATTTGAGACTTTTGATGTAGGACAAATTTTTTCTACACTCAAAAAAAAACCATTGCAAAATGACAAGAAGAACTTGTTACTTTTATTTTTTGCTACCTCCTATTTGACAAAAATTTCTTGTAATTTTACAAGCTTTTTACCAATAATTTTTTATTTTAACAAGCTTTTCACCAATAAAATTGTAAATTTAAAATTTTTTTGACGCAATAAAACCTACAAGGAGGTCTCGTGATTTTACTAGATTTTTTGCCACCTCCTATTTTACGAGAATTCTTAGTAAAAACTACATGTTTTTTTGCAATTTTACAAACTTTTTACCAATAAAATTGTAAATTTACAACTTGTTTGGCAAAATAAAACTTACAAAGAATTCTAGTGAATTTACTAGATTTTTTTTTGTAAAAAAAAGTTGGAAATTTGTAAAATTACAGAAAAAAATTTAAAATTACAAAAAAAGTGTAAATTTCGATTGTAAATTGTTTGTTAAAAGAATGTCAAATATTGGTAACATGGGATTACGAGACTTTTTCTAGCAATTTGACAACGTGTTTTTTTTTGTGTATAGAAAAAGTCTCAGATGTATACGAAAAATCTGTTAAAATTCTGAGACTTTTTCTGTAAGAAAAACAAATTTAAAAAAAATAATTTCTCCTGTTTAGTATAAGCGAATTTAATGCATTTCGGTGCCCCCTTAGGTCGGGGGCCCTGGGCACGTGCCCAGTGTGCCCTAATGGTTAAACGGTACTGGCCCTCTGAGTAATAGTTTTTGAGTTATCCAGCTTATAAGATTCTCAAGACCCTGTCAGGCCCCTAATTTCCGTATCTCAAAAACTAAGCTAGGTAGAGCGAAACGGACAAGAATTTTGGATCAATATCTATTACGACCCTTAAAAAACTTAACGGGGTCTAAAGCCAAAAGGGTCTAGACCCATGGGGTCCGATCCGATTGGGGTATAGATCCAATCTAGTCCTCAAATCTGTATGAACTAAAATATAGTAAAATATTTCCTATTTTGTTGTTAAAATTGTTGTTCTCATTTTTAAGAAAATTATGAGATGAAAGAAATGAAAAAAAATCGTTAAAGCAAAATCATTACCATTTTTTCTCAAAATTTAGTTAATTTTCCTAATTTTTACCTCCTTTTTTTGAGTGTATCAATAGACGATATCTCAAAACCGCTCGACCGATTTTAAAAAATATTTTTTGTAAATTTTTAATGCATATTTTGAATTTTTAAATGCATTTTAAAAACACATATTTTCGATTTTTACATACATGAAACTACTTGCCCTGCTTATAACTCATTATAATTTTATATGCACTTTATTATTGAACTATGCAAATTTTCTATATTTTTTTTCTTTCCACTGCAAAAAAATCATTTAAATTCCATAGGCAGTCTTGACTTTTTTAAAAAAATTTCTATTTTGTATCCAATAATTTTTTTACAGTTTTACCAAATGAAATACAATTACTAAATTCAATTACATATTATCTATTGTATTTTTTTCCTCTTTACAGATATCACCATATACAAATAACGTCGTAACGTAATCATTGGAAACAGCAAAAAACGTATCAAAAACCAAACCTTATAATAATCCAAACCAAAGCAAGACAAGACGAATAAATAAAATAAGGCTAACAAAATGAGCTCCTCCGATTGTGGTGTATGGATTGGCAAATATGTGCTGTGCATATTTAATTTTTTATTTTTTGTAAGTATCAAACCAGACTATTTATATTTTAATATTGCTATTTTACCTACTAATAATGTCTAACTACTTGAAAAAGTGAAAATTCCATATGATCATTATAAAATAAAAATAAATAGCGTTAAAGATTTTGGAAAAACAAATGTTTAATTCAAATCTTGACAGCAGACAATGTACATTAAATGCTAAAAAACAAAAAAATTTATTCAAACATTTTGCATAATATAAGTTCAATGACTTACAAACTATAAATGTTGGGTGCAAATTATCTTTATGTTCGTTAAAATACATAATATGTGTAATTTTGCACAAATTGTTATTATTTACACATAAAATGTGTAATATTACTATCTCAGTTTCTGAGAAAAAGTCTCAGATTCTGAGACAGTTTTTCTATAGAAAAAAAGTCTCATATTCTGAGACAGTTTTTCTATAGAAGAAAGTCTCATATTCTGAGACAGTTTTTCTATAGAAGAAAGTCTCAGATTCTGAGACAGTTTTTCTATAGAAGAAAGTCTCAGATTCTGAGACAGTTTTTCTATAGAAAAAAGTCTCAGATTCTGAGACAGTTTTTCTATAGAAAAAAAGTCTCAGATTCTGAGACAGTTTTTCTACAGAAAAAAAATCTCAGATTCTGAGACAGTTTTTCTATAGAAAAAAAGTCTCAGATTCTGAGACAGTTTTTCTATAGAAAAAAAGTCTCAGATTCTGAGACAGTTTTTCTATTTCTGAGACAGTTTTTCTATAGAAAAAAAGTCTCAGATTCTGAGACAGTTTTTCTATAGAAAAAAAGTCCCAGATTCTGAGACAGTTTTTCTATAGAAAAAAAGTCTCAGATTCTGAGACAGTTTTTCTATAGAAAAAAGTCTCAGATTCTGAGACAGTTTTTCTATAGAAAAAAAGTCTCAGATTCTGAGACAGTTTTTCTATAGAAAAAAAGTCTTAGATTCTGAGACAGTTTTTCTATAGAAAAAAAGTCTCAGATTCTGAGACAGTTTTTCTATAGAAAAAAAGTCTCAGATTCTGAGACAGTTTTTCTATAGAAAAAAAGTCTCAGATTCTGAGACAGTTTTTCTATAGAAAAAAAGTCTCAGATTCTGAGACAGTTTTTCTATAGAAAAAAAGTCTCAGATTCTGAGACAGTTTTTCTATAGAAAAAAAGTCTCAGATTCTGAGACAGTTTTTCTATAGAAAAAAAGTCTCAGATTCTGAGACAGTTTTTCTATAGAAAAAAAGTCTCAGATTCTGAGACAGTTTTTCTATAGAATAAAAGTCTCAGATTCTGAGACAGTTTTTCTATAGAAAAAAAGTCTCAGATTCTGAGACAGTTTTTCTATAGAAAAAAAGTCTCAGATTCTGAGACAGTTTTTCTATAGAAAAAAAGTCTCAGATTCTGAGACAGTTTTTCTATAAAAAAAAAGTCTCAGATTCTGAGACAGTTTTTCTATAGAAAAAAAGTCTCAGATTCTGAGACAGTTTTTCTATAGAAAAAAAGTCTCAGATTCTGAGACAGTTTTTCTATAGAAAAAAAGTCTCAGATTCTGAGACAGTTTTTCTATAGAAAAAAAGTCTCAGATTCTGAGACAGTTTTTCTATAGAAAAAAAGTCTCAGATTCTGAGACAGTTTTTCTATAGAAAAAAAGTCTCAGATTCTGAGACAGTTTTTCTATAGAAAAAAAGTCTCAGATTCTGAGACAGTTTTTCTATAGAAAAAAAGTCTCAGATTCTGAGACAGTTTTTCTATAGAAAAAAAGTCTCAGATTCTGAGACAGTTTTTCTATAGAAAAAAAGTCTCAGATTCTGAGACAGTTTTTCTATAGAAAAAAAGTCTCAGATTCTGAGACAGTTTTTCTATAGAAAAAAAGTCTCAGATTCTGAGACAGTTTTTCTATAGAAAAAAAGTCTCAGATTCTGAGACAGTTTTTCTATAGAAAAAAAGTCTCAGATTCTGAGACAGTTTTTCTATAGAAAAAAAGTCTCAGATTCTGAGACAGTTTTTCTATAGAAAAAAAGTCTCAGATTCTGAGACAGTTTTTCTATAGAAAAAAAGTCTCAGATTCTGAGACAGTTTTTCTATAGAAAAAAAGTCTCAGATTCTGAGACAGTTTTTCTATAGAAAAAAAGTCTCAGATTCTGAGACAGTTTTTCTATAGAAAAAAAGTCTCAGATTCTGAGACAGTTTTTCTATAGAAAAAAAGTCTCAGATTCTGAGACAGTTTTTCTATAGAAAAAAAGTCTCAGATTCTGAGACAGTTTTTCTATAGAAAAAAAGTCTCAGATTCTGAGACAGTTTTTCTATAGAAAAAAAGTCTCAGATTCTGAGACAGTTTTTCTATAGAAAAAAAGTCTCAGATTCTGAGACAGTTTTTCTATAGAAAAAAAGTCTCAGATTCTGAGACAGTTTTTCTATAGAAAAAAAGTCTCAGATTCTGAGACAGTTTTTCTATAGAAAAAAAGTCTCAGATTCTGAGACAGTTTTTCTATAGAAAAAAAGTCTCAGATTCTGAGACAGTTTTTCTATAGAAAAAAAGTCTCAGATTCTGAGACAGTTTTTCTATAGAAAAAAAGTCTCAGATTCTGAGACAGTTTTTCTATAGAAAAAAAGTCTCAGATTCTGAGACAGTTTTTCTATAGAAAAAAAGTCTCAGATTCTGAGACAGTTTTCTTTAAAAAAAAAGTCTCAGATTCTGAGACAGTTTTTCTATAGAAAAAAAGTCTCAGATTCTGAGACAGAAAAGAAGTTTCAGATTCTGAGACAGTTTTTCAATAGAAAAAAAGTCTCAGATTCTGAGACAGTTTTTCTATAGAAAAAAGTAAGATATTTTCTGTGACATTTTTTCGCGCTGTCGAATAACGAGAATGAAGAAATTCTGAGGTCAAATTCGGATAAAGCACAGCTTAGTCTTAATCCTTGGTTCGTAAAAGGGGTAAAAAGTAGTACTTTTTGAAGTTTTTATATTTCCTGAAATAATGGTCCCAGAAACTTAAAATTTGTAATGTAAAGTCCTTCAGTAAAAAACACATTCTGAAAAAATGCTATTTGGAAATTCCGTTTTTAATAGGGTAAAGGGGTAAAAATTGTACTTTTGGTACTTTTTATATTTCCTGATATAATAGTTTTTGAAACTTCAAATTTAGAATATCGGATCCTTCGGTGAAAAAATATTCTTGAAAAAGTACTTTTAATATATCCTCAAATAATGATCCTAGACACTTGAAATTTGCAATGTAGGATCCTTCGGCGATAAAACATTCTGGGAAAAGTACTTTTTGGAAATTCTGTCTCTTAAAGGGGTCAAAAAGTCTACTTTTTGTACTGTTGATATTTTCTGAAGTAATGATTCTAGATACTTGAATTTGGAATGTAAGGTCCTTCGGTAAAAAAAACTGTTTGGAAAAAATCCTTTTTTGGAAATTACGTTTTAAAAAGGGTAAAAAGTGTACTTTGGCCACTTTTTATATATCCTTAAATAATGGTCCCAGAAACTTGAAACGTTGAATGCACGATTATTCGGTAAAAAAACGTTCTGGAAAAGGTACATTTTGAAAATTCAGTTTCTAGCGGGGGTAACTTTTGGTACCTTCTGGAAAACGTGCTTTTTGGAAATTCTGAATCAAAAGTGGTAAAGAAGGTATCTTTGGGTACTTTTTATATTTTATATATTTATTGTAGAATCCTTCGGTGAAAAAGACATTCTGCATAAAGTATTTTTTGGAAATTTCGTTTCTAAAGTTTTAAAAAATTGTACTTTTGGTAACTTTTATATTTACTAAAATAATGATCTAAAACACTTCCGTTTTAAAAGGGGTAAAAAAGTGTACTTTTGGTACTTTTTATATTTTGTAAAATAATGGCCCTAGAAACATGAAATTTTGAATGTAGGATACTTCAGAAAAAAACATTCTGGAAAAAGTGTTTTAGGAAATTCCATTTCTATGGGTCGTAAAAGGGATAAAAAAGTGAAAATCTTTTTTCTCAAATTTTTCCTACTCAATTTTTTTACTTTAACCTTTTTATACCCTCCTTTTAGTGACAGAGGGTATATAAAAGTTTGTCATTCCGTTTGTAACTCATCGAAATATTGGTCTGGGACCCCAAAAAGTATTTATATTCATGATCCCTGATCGGTTTTAAGACATTCTAGCGATGTCCGACGGACATCGTCCGTCTGTCCGTCTGTCTTCCTGTGGAAATGGTGATCACGTCCAAAATATTACACGTAGATGACTAAAACTTAACATATTTATTGGAAGTTCCCCCGAGAAGTTTGGTATTGCATTTGAGCAATATCGGTTCAGCGGTTTAAAAGTTATGAACGAAAATGTAAGGACACCTCAACAGTTTTAGTACATTCCACATAACCTAAAAATACAAAATGCTTTAATTCGGCTCCTGGTTGACATATGTGAATATAATTGAACACCAAATGGTATTTTAACAAGTAAGGACATATTTTTTGACAAATAAAAAAATCACGGATTTTTTTTTTCGCGGAAAATTTTTCTTAAAAAAAAAAAAAAATAAATTCCTTTTTAAAAAAAGTTTTTTGAAATAATCTTTTAAAATTGTGGAGCTATGACTACATTCGGCAAGGCCGAATTTAAATTTTTTACTTGTTTTGAATGTGTTCTGTATCTTGAAATATGCATTATCTTGAAAAAGTACCTTTTGTATGAGCAGAACAAAGAGCCCTTTCCTTAAAAGAATACTTAAAAGGGATTTTTTTTTAAGTAATTGAAAAAATACATTTTCTTTAAAAAAAAAATTAAAAATACAATTTCTTTAACTTTTTTAAAAAAGTAAGGTTTTTAATAACGGAATAAATTATTCAAAATGTACTTGAAAAGTACAAGTTCTCTAAAAAGCAACATAAAAATGTACCCTTAAAAAATTGCTGGGAAAAGTACTTTCTATAAAATAATATTTTAAAAACTCAATTTTCTAAAATCGTTCTTGAAATGGTTCCATCTTATATTAATACTTAAAAAAGTACCATTTCTCTGAAAAAGCGTATTAAATGCATTACCTTTCTTTAAAAAAAGTACCATTCTTTTTGTTATTATTTTAAAAAGTACCTGTTCTTTACAATAGTACTTTAAAAATTCTCTGAAAAATTACAATATTTCTTAACGATTACTAACAGTTGCCAAAGAATAAAAAAACAAAAAAGTACTTAATAAAAGTACCGTTTCAAGAGTTATTTAAAATTCATAAAATTGTGTAAAATTAAAGCTTTTATTATTGTGTATTAATAGTTTAATTTAATTATTGTTAAATTTCTATTTTTACTTTTTTATTAATATTTATTTTTGTTTTTCTTTGACAGATCCTGGGCACGATACTTTTGGGGACTGGCATTTGGCTGGCCGTTGATAAAGCTTCTTTAATAGCTCTATTAAAAATGGTCGAAAGTGAACATATTAATGTAAGTATTAATATTTATTAATATGTATACAACGATATTATTTTTATTGTGTTTATGATTTAAGGCGGTTTGATGTTGGCTTTTAGGAAAATTTAGCATGTTGTTTTTTTAAAGGGTCTCATACAAAATTTTAAAAATAAAAATTTTATTAAATCTTTATACAAAAATTGCATGCTTTTTATTCAAAAACTTTCTTTACAAAATGAAATAACAGTTTTGTGCATAAAAAGTTAACATTATACCGGCTTTATTTTTAGGACTTCCTTCTTTTTGTGTTGTTGTTTAACCCTTTTCATATTCTTATATGAAAACGATGAGCGTTATTAATTGTTTTCAGTTATTAATTGTTTAGAGTTTTTTTCTGATAGCGTGTTACTATTTAATTTTTTCATATTAATATTGATTAGATTTTTAATTGGTAATTATCCAACGAATTCATAATATAGACTATTGACACACATAAAACAAAATCATATATTTTTGTTTTTCAATCTAGAAAAATAACACACCTTGTGTTAGGTTGATATTAAATTAAATTGTTTTGAGGGGATGTTTTGATTCTGAAGAGTTATTGAGTTTAAGGAATTATAATTTAAACAAATTAGCTTTGAAAATCAATTTAAGCACATATCTGCAAGTGCAACTAACATTTTGGCATGAAATAATTCTTTTAAATGCCCTTTCTAATAACATATCGAGGACTTAAATTCAAACCCCTCCATTAGCGCGTTCCGAATTCGGCTTTTATTCGAATTTGAAAATGCTTGCACCTCCAAAAGATGGGGACTTAGGACCCTTTTACGGGAAAAATAACAAAAAAAGTTTTGGACAAAAAACCAGTTGGCTACCAGCGACTAAAGATTGCAATCTCAGTGGATTTTGAAAAAAAAAAATTTGTTTTTTAAAAAATTGATGCCAAAAGTTGCGCAATATAGAGTACAATATAGTAAAATATAAATAAAATTTCCATGGAGTAATTTTGGTGCAGCGTTGTATTTTAAGATGAAAAGTGTGTACTTAAAATTTTTTTATTTTTTCTTTTAAGCTATATCGGTCCCAAAAGTTGCGCAAAATAGAGCACATTCATTAAAACTGTGTCAAAGTAGATTTTGAGACTAATTAAGCTTAAAAGAAAGAAAAAGTAAAAATTAAGTTCACTTTTTCATCTTTAAGATGCAACGCTGCACCAAAATTACTCCATGAAATTTTATTAATATTTTTTCTGGAATGTACTCTATATTGCGAAACTTTTGGCATACATTTTTTAAAAACAAAAACATTTTTTTTTTTTCAAAATGCACTGAGATTGCAATCTTTAGCCGCTGGTAGCCAACTGGTTTTTTGTCCAAAATTTTTTTTGTTATTTTTCCCGTAAAAGGGTCATAAATACCTATCGTTTGAGGGGGCAAGCTAAAAAAAATAGAATTCGGGACGCGCTACCCTCTATGTCGAAAACACAATTTTTCCTGGCATTAAAAAAATTTTCATGAGATACAGAATTTTGCACTGTAAAATTTTTGGCTAAAACCAAAAAATAACGATATTTTGAAAATCACAAAATCTTTAAAAAGTACCCTTGTTAAACAGTGCTTTTAAAAGTACTTTTTTTTTGGCAAAAAAAAATGAAACATATGTAACTATTCTCTGAAAGTCCTTTTTTTAAAAGAGTACCAAAAAAGTATTCTTTCTTAAAAAATTTTCTTTAAAAAGTACCCTTTCTATGAAAGCGTTCTTAAAAAAGTACATTTTGCTTAAAAAAGGACTTTAAATAGTACATTTTCTTAGCATGAGTATTAAAAAAGTATTATTTCTTATGAAGCGTTCTTAAAAAGTACCCTTTCTTGGAAAGAGTTCTTGAAAAAAGTAATCTTTATTTTAAAAAGATCATTTCTTTAAAGTCTTATTTAAAAATTTATAATTTTATGCATAACTTATTAAAAAAGTGCCGTTTGTTGAAAATATTACTTAAAAAAGTTCGATTTCTTAAAAAAGTACTTTTTCCTAAAAAGGGTACTTGAAAAGTTACATTCTCTTTAAAATAATACGTTAAAAAAACCCAAAAAAAATAAGGTTTTACTGAATACTTTTCCATTAAGAACTAATTGTCGTGAAAATGTGTGACAGAGGATCTTGCAGATAGAGAACTAAGATAGACCGGCATTTTTTTGTATGGCAATTTTTTGCTCCGATTTTAAACGTCCGGTCAAAATTTCATTCTCATAGACCTAAAACTTATGTGCTACAAATTTGAGGAATTTCCTAAAAAAATAGTACCTTTTTAGAAAAAAATAGTACCTTTGTAGGAAAAATAGAAAAAATGAGTTTTTTTTTTAGAAAAAATTGCATTTCTTTAAAAAAAGTAGCACTTTTTTAGAAAAAGTGCTATTTTTTTAAAAAAAAGTCCTTTTTTCTATTTTTCCTACAGAGGTAAAATAGTACTTTTTTAGGAAAGTACTATAGCACCTTTAACAAAAAACGTACTTTTTCAGGAAAAAAGTACTTATTTTTTTAGAAAAAGTACTATTTTTCTAAAAAAAAGGAATAAAAAAATTACTTTTTAGTATAAGTACTTTGTTCTAAAAAAATTTCTAAAAAGTACTTTTTTTGTCTAAAATGCAAATTTTTTCTAAAAAATATTTTTTTAAAAGTACTTTTCTAGAAAGAAACTATTTTACCAATAAAATGCTACTTTTTCTAAAAAGAATCGTTTTTAACATACTTATTTTTCTAAAAAAGTACTTTTTTTCTATTTTTCCTAAAAAAGTACTATTTTTTTAAGAAAGTACTATTTTTCTAAAGAAGTACTATTTTTCCTAAAAAAGTACTATTTTTTCTAAAAAAATTTTATTTTTTCTAAAAAAGTACTATTTTTTCTAAAAATCACGGCACATGTGCCCTTGTAAAAAAATACGTGTCGAATAAATTTCCGTTCTGAACAACATATCCAAATTTCATGAAGATTAGAGGGTTTATTTTAAAAAAAAAAATACTTTTTTTCTAAAAAAAGTAGTAAAAAATTAACCTTTTTAGAATAAGTACTTTTTTATTTTTTAGATCCCTTTTTTTCTAAAAAGTACTTTTTTTTTCTAAAAAGTACTTTTTTTAAAAGTACTTTTCTAAAAAAGTATTATTTTACCATAAAGAGCAACTTCTTCTAAAAAAAGTCGTTTCTATTTCTAAAAAAGTATTTTTTTTCTATTTTTCCTAAAAAAGTACTATTTTTTTAAGAAAGTACAATTTTTTTAAATAAGTACTTTTTTTTCTAAAAAAAGTACTATTTTTTTCTAAAAAAGTAGTATTTTTTCTAAAAAGTACTATTTTTTCTAAAAAAGCACGGCACATGTGCCCTTGTAAAAAAAAATCGTTCTGAACAACATATCCAAACTTCATGAAGATCAGAGGGTGACACCAGGGATATTCTCCTTGTAAGCAAGACCGGCATTTTTTTGTATGTCAAAAAAAGTTTTTGTTCCGATTTTAAACGTCCGGGCAAAATTGTATTCTCCTACACCTTAAACTGTGTGGTACAAATTTGAACACTTTCAGAAAAAGTATCACTTTTTTGGTAAACAAGTACTTTTTTAGAAAAGTACTATAGCACCTTTAAGAAAAAACGTACTTTTTCCGGAAAAAAGTACTTATTTTTTTTAGAAAAAGTATTTTTTTTTTCTAAAAAAACTTAGTAAAAAATGTACTTTTTTAGAATAAGTAGCACTTTATTGGTAAAATATTACTTTTTTAAAAAAGTTCTAAAAAAAAGTTTTCTAAAAAACCCCTTTTTTCTAAAAAGTACTTTTTTTATCTAAAAAGTACATTTTTTCTAAAAGTACTTTTTTCAGAAGTACTTTTCTAAAAAGTACTATTTTTTACTTTATTTTAAAAAAGTTCTACATTTTCTAAAAAAAAATTATTTTTCTAAAAAATTATATTTTTCTATTTTTCCTAAAAAATGTATTAGAAAGTACTATTTTTTTTAATACATAAGTACTTTTTTTTCTAAAAAAGTACTATTTTTTGTAAAAAAGTAGTATTTTTTCTTAAAAAGTAAAATTTTTTCTAAAAAAAAGTAAAATTTTTTCTAAAAAAAGTACTATTTTTTCTAAAAAAGCACGTCACATGTGCCCTTGTATGGGACATTTCAGATGTGTCATGTTTCATACTAGGGCACATTGCACATTTCAGATGTGCCATATGCCGGTAGCGTGGCACATGACACATCTGAAATGTGCCGTGTGCCATACTGGGGAACATGTGTCGTGTGCCATGCTATGGCCACATGACACATTTCTAAATGTGATATGCGGTACATGTGTTTGCAATCCCTTACCCTGATTTTAACCCATGGCGCCCTTCGATCAAAGTTTAGAGTTTTTTGTGAAAATTTTCAAAAAAATCCAAATTATCGGCTTGGTTTGGTTAAAATTATCGGCTTGGCTTAAATTAGTTTGAAATGAAAGTTTTGCTCACCTTTTTTGAAAGGGCAAGGCAAAAAAAAATTGATTTTTAAATTTCATGACCGTGGGAAAAATCTGCTTTTTTTTTGCAAATTTCAAATAGCGATATCTCAAAAAATAGTTCAAAAAATTTTGATATTCGTGTTCCACGCATCAAAATTAATAAATTTGATGTATTGCAAGACATATTTTTGTTCGTTTTTATTAAAATTTTCAAAACTTTAAAACTTTTATTGTCGGGCGCCTCGGCTTAATTTAATACGATTGCCCTCAAGTCTGTACCGCATAGATTTTAGGTATAGTAGAATACAAATTTTTCGGAAATTCAGAAGTTGAAGAAAAATGCCACTCTAATATAAGCCCTCGATATGTATTTACAAATCTGCTATGTAAAATAAAATTGTAAATTTTTTACAAACCTACATTATATTGACAACATAAAAGAGCATAATTGTTGTTTGTATTCATTCGTATTTACATGTTTTTCTTTTTCTACATGTATTTTCTGTTAAAGCCAATTGACTCTATTGGCATTTTTATAATAACAAAACATGAAATGAAAAGTTTTATAACAATAAAATGCATGTTATATTAAACACTACAAACAACTTGAATGAGTAGTGAACCAAGTTCGATTCCTAATTCGAATTTTAAAATGTCTTTCGTGAGCCTACATATCAAATGGAATTATGATTTAAAATTATGAATTCAAAAGGTGTAAAAAATATTTCCTTATTCAAATTACGCGCGTTGCATAATATTTGATTGCATAGTACAACCCATCTACCACTTAATCAATTACATTGGACTTACAATCATTCTTTGGACATGCTAAACAGAAACAACCAAATGTACAATGACGATTTAGTTTGTAAAAATGAAATCCTAACACTTTGTATTAAAATGCTTAACAACCGGACAACAACAATTCGTAGATAAACAACATTTTATTTATATTGCAATAAAAGCAAAAAGCCAATGAACTTAAAATAATAGTAAAAATAACACTGTTTTACAAAATTCAGTATTCAAAATATTTGCATAAACTTAAAATTTTCCAAATGTGTTTTAAAATTGTCCAAATGTATTTTAAAATTGAACAAATGTATTTCAAAATTTTTCAAATATATTTTAAAATTGTCCAAATTAATATTAAAATTGTCCAAAAGTATTTTAAAATTGTCCAAATATGTTTTAAAATTGTCCAAATATATTTTAAAACTGTCCAAATGTATTTTAAAATTGTCCAAATGTAGCTTAACATTTTCCTAATGTTTTTAAAAACTTTCCAATTGTTTTTTAAAAATTTTCAAATGTATTTTCAAAATTGTCCAAATGTATTTCAAAATTTTCTAAATCTATTTTAACAATTTCTAAATGTATTTTAAAATTGTCCATTAGGGTGATAACTTTTTGAATTTTTTGCAAATATCAAAAAGTCCATCCCATATTCGTATAGGCCATGAAAAAATATTAAGAAATGATGTCTTACTTTTTCGCAATAGTTAAAAAAGTTCACGCACCAAACGCGATGAAGTTTTGAATATTAGTTTTTTTTTAAGTATAAATAAATTAAATTTAATTGCAAAATATTTAGGACTTTCTTGTAATTTCATTAATAAAAAAACAAAATCTCATCAATTGAATGGAGGGCGAGAAAAAATCGCGATATTATGACGCTATTTCGCGGATTTTTTAAATTAGCTAAATTTTAGTGTCAAGTGATAGGTGCTATGAGGCACTAATTCTTTTCAGCAACTAAAGATTATAATCGCAGAATTTTGGTGCTTTTTTCGCGGATGTTATAAATAAGTTAAATGTTTCCTTCTGATATGTGGTCATGAGTTTGCGATAATTTTCAAATAATTAAGATATGACGTCATAATATACAATTTTTAAAGCAAAAAAATAAAAAAAAAAACATTCTTGGGGAGTTTTAAAAATTGCATTCGGTGCGTGAACTTTTTTCACCGAAATGACCGAAAAAATAGATTGTTGTTATCTATACAACATTGCCCATAGCGTGGTGGGTAGGGTGGCCCAAAATTCCTTTTGCTTCCCTACAGGTCAACGTACCTTAAAAAATTAAAAATGGTATCGTATCTAATATTTTGAGCCAAATTGCAGCACCCTACGACGCGACGATTAGAAGGACTGATCACATGTGTTTGCAACCTCCGAAGAATTAAAAAAAAAAAATTTTCCAATCCAAAAAATTACTACATGGAATTGTATCGCTACAAGAGCAAATAAGTCACATATGGCCATTTTGTCCTAATGTTGCCCACATAGGACAATAAGGACATTTTAGTTTCGATTAGGAAAAAAACAAAAAAAAATTTTTTTTGATATTATACTCAAATTAAAGATATTGTTATTACCTTTCAAATGAACTTTATCGCAACTTAATGGTCCGCATAGTTTTTAAGTTACAGCGGTTTTAGTGAAATGCAGGGTTCCACTTTTTTTAATTTTTTTGTTTAAGGACAAAATTAGGATAAAATGGCCACATGTGAATTATGTACTCTTGTTACGCTAGCATTCCATATGGTTATTTTTAAGATTCCAATAAAAAATTGTTTAAGATTTCTTTGGAGGTTGCAAACACTTATGATAAGTTTGCATCCCCTTCCAATCGTTGTAGGGTGCTGAAATTTGGCGCAAATTGTTCGTTACGATGCCATCTATCATATTTTGAGGTACGTTCAGTTGTGAGTTATACTTGGTATTTTTCCATATGTTGGTGGGCCACACTAGTGGTGGGATGGACTTTTTTGTCCAAAAAAAGGTATAACCCTATTGTCCATATGAGGCATTCCACACCAAATGTCCCCCTGCAGAAAAACATATGTCCCGTAAATTTCTGAATAGGTTGTTTGGATAGCCCTATATGGAACTAAGAAAATTTCGTTTTTGGTTTTTCTAATTTTCAAAAACTGGGCTTAGAAGGTATGTTCAAATTTTGGAAAAATGGTAAAATTTGAGGAGAGTTGCCTTGATTAAATATTTATCACATTAAAACGGAATGCACCACAATCTTAAAAATTTACATTCTTATATAGTTTTGTATGGGCTATCGAATAAAATTTTTTTCTTTGGAAAATTTTCAGAACCCGTTCTGAAATTTTCCATTTTTTAAAAAAGTCAATTTATCAAAAATCCGGCCACTTTTTTTTCTTTTTTTTTTTTTAAAGTTTAGATGTTTGTCCATCCACACAAAAAAAATCAGAAATGTATTTTTCGTTTTTTTTCGAGAAAATCGCATTTGAATTTTATAACAATTTTGTAATTTGCTTGTATTTTCTTGTATTAACGTTGCGAATGAGTAATATTCATGCAATTAATATTACAAAATTGTTATGAAATTTAAAATTCAAATGCGATTTTCTCGAAAAAAACGAAAAACACATTTCTGATTTTTTTTGTGTGGATGGACAAACATCTAAACTTAAAAAAAAAAAAATTAAAAAAAAAGAAAAAAAAGTGGCCGGATTTTTGATAAATTGACTTTTATAAAAAATGGAAAATTTCAGAACGGGTTCTGAAAATTTTTCAAGGAAAAAAAATTTATTCGATAGCCCATACGAAACTATATAAGAATGTAAATTTTTAAGATTGTGGTGCATTCCGTTTTAATGTGATAAACATTTAATCAAGGCAACTCGCCACAAATTTTACCATTTTTCCAATATTTGACCACGCCTCCTAAGCCCAGTTTTTGAAAAATTGAAAAACCGAAAACGCAATTTTCTATGTTCCATATAGGGCTATCCATACAAGCTATTCAGAAGTTTATGGTACACGTGTTTTTTTTCGCTGGATATTTCGTGTGGAATGCCTCATATGTATTTTAAAATTGTCCAATTGTGTTTTAAAGAATATAATTATACAAAGAATATTTGAAAATACATTTGGACCATTTTAAAATACATTTGGACAATTTTCAAATACATTTGGACAATTTTAAAATATATTTGGACAGTTTTAAAATACATTTGGACAATTTTAATATTAAATTCGACAATTTTAAAATACATTTTGACAATTTTAAAATACATTTAGACAGTTTACATATACATTTGGACCATTTTAAAATATATTTGGACAATTTTAATATTAAATTCGACAATTTTAAAATACATTTGGACAATTTTAGAATATAATTTGAAAATTGTTAAATACATTTGGACAATTTTTGAATATATTTGGAAAATTTTAAAATACATTTGGACAATTTTAAAATGTATTTGAAAATTTTTAAAAAATATTTGGACAATTTTAAAATACATTTGGACAGTTTTAAAATACATTTAGACAAATTTAAAATTCAGTTGGACAATTTTAAAATACATTTGGAAAAATTTAAAATTCAGTTGGACAATTTTTAAAATATATTTGGACAATTTTAAAATACAATTGGACAATTTTAAAATACATTTGGACAATTTTTGAATATATTTGGAAAATTTTAAAATACATTTGGACAATTTTAAAATACATTTTTAAAATTTTAAAATGCATTTGGATAATTTTAGAATATACTTGGAAAATTTTAAAATACATTTGGACTATTTTAAAATTAATTTGGACAATTTTAAAATACATTTAGACAAATTTAAAATTGATTGGGCCAATTTTTAAAATATAATTGGACAATTTTAAAATACATTTAGACAATTTAAAAATACATTTGGTCAGTTTTAAAATATATTTTGGACAATTTTAAAATATATTTGGACAATTTGAAAGAACATTTAAAACACATTTGGAAATTTTAAACTACATTTGGACAATTTTAAAATACCTACATTTGGACAATTTAGAACATGATTTGGACAATTTTAAAATACATTTGGACAATTTTAAAACTAATTTGGACAATTTTAAAATATATGTAGACAATTTTAAACATTCGGACAGTTTAGAAAATTATTTGGACAATTTTAAAATACATTTAAAAATTTTTAAAATACATTTTAAAATATATTTGGACAATTTTAGAATATATTTGGAAAATTGTAAATACATTTGGAAATTGTTAAAATACATTTGGACAATTTTAGAATATATTTGGACAATTTTTAAATACATTTGGACAATTTTAAAACACATTTGGACAATTTTAAAACACATTTGGACAATTTTAAAGTACATTTAAAACACATTTGGAAACTTTAAACTACATTTGGACAATTTTAAAATACCTGCATTTGGACAATTTAGAACATCATTTGGACAATTTTAAAATACATTTTAAAAATTTTAAAATGTATTTGAACAATTTTAAAATACATTTGGACAATTTTAAAACTTATTTGGACAATTTTTAAAATATATGTAGACAATTTTAAACTACATTTGGACAATTTAGAAAATCATTTGAACGAAAACGTAACTGGCAGATTTGGAAATCGGATTTTCCCAAGTTTCTAAAAAATGTGTGGTACAAATTTGAGGTCAATCGAATTAAATTAACCCGTGGCGCCCGGCGATCAAAGTTTTGAGTTTTTGAAAAAAAAAATTAAACTATGTCTTGAGACAAATAATACCTATTAATTTTTATGCGCTGAACACGAATATCAAAAAATTTTAAAAATCGGTCTAACGGTTTTCGAGATACTGCCATTTGAAATTTGTCAAAAATGGCAGTTTTCTCAAGAAATTAAAAAAAAAAAATCTCAAAATTTCTTTCCTTTTACCCTTTTATGAAATTCTATAAATTTCTTACATGTTTAAAATAATTTTATCAGGACTCGATCCCGGGTGTCTATTAAAGCCCTTTATAAAAAGAATAAATCCATGATGTATTTTATTTAAATTTTAAGTTCATTACTTTGTTTCAAATAATGGTTTTCTGATTATTTGTAAATACTTGTGTAACATAAAACTACAGTATTTTTTCACAGAATCATTTTGCTATTTTATTTTTCTTAAAAAAAAATTTAATATTAAAAAAAACTGAAAACATTAAAATTTGCTACTTGTTGTCGTAGTATCTATCTGTCATTTACAATCAACCAGAAATTAATTGGTCAAAGTTTAATGATGTTCCAACGAATACAAACCGCAACATCTACTTGATAATGGTTGCTGAACATTCTTGGAATTTTTACAAAAAAAAAAAAATTTAAAAAAAAGTATCATATTTTTTCCTAAAACTCTAACTAAATGATTTTTTTTGTACACAATTAAAAAGAACTGCCATTAATTGAAATAAAATTTATCTTAAATTTTTTTCAGCAAAAATAATAACGCATAGTATCTTTTTTAATTTTTGTTTTTCTCTTGTAATTTTCTTTTTTCCAGCAATTTACCCAACCTCAAGTTATAGAACAAATGGCATATGTTTTGATTGCCATTGGTGGTATTATGTTTTTAATGAGTTTCCTGGGTTACTGTGGTGCCATACGTGAATCAAGATGTTTATTGTCAACGGTAAGTTTATATAAAAAAAAATATTTTATCTGAAAAGAAACTGTGAGAAAAATTATTATGTTTTCTAAGAATTAAAGGGTTTTCCTATAATTTTATTAACAAAAGCGTGGTATTTTTTTAATTAAGATATTAGAATTTTTAAAATTGTACTTTGGTACTTTTTTTTTTTTTTTTTTTTTAAATAATAATCCAAGAAATTTAAAATTTGAAATCATGTAAAAGAAAACACATTTTGAAAAAAACTTACTTTTGGTAAATTATGATTCTAAGGAGTAAAAAATGGATAAAATAGTGTACTTTGGTACTTTTTCTTTCTCATTAAATAATGGATCTGAAAACTTAAAATTTAAAATGTAGGATCATACAAAAAAAAATGTTTTTTAAAATGCACCATCCTGGAATTCCAATTTTAAGCTGCGTTAAAAAGAGTAATTTGGTACTTTTTTTATATTTCCAGAAATAATGGTCATATAATATTAAAATGTATAATCCTCTATCAGAAAAAAAGATTATGAAAAAAATAAATTCAAAATTTATGGGGTCAAATAGGCATAAAGGACTTTGGTACTTTCTTATCTCATGAAATAATTTTCATAGAGACTTAAAAATATGGTATCATCCAGCGGAACAAAACGATTTGGAAAAAGTACCATTTAGGAACTTCGATTCTAGATGGGGTAAAAAAGTGTACTTTGGTACTTTTTTTATATTTCCATAAATAATAATGGTTTTAAAATATTGAAACTTTAAGTGTTAAATCCTCCAGCAAAAAAAATCCCGTGAAAAAAGCACCTACTTTTTGGAAAAGTACCAAAAATTATACTTTGGCACTTCTATTATCTTCTAAAATGGTTTATGAAACTTTTAATTGAAATGAAGGATCCTCCAACGGAAAAAATATTTTTTATGAATTCCTATTTAAATGAGGTAAAAACAAGTAAGAAAATTTTCTTTGATACTTTTATAATCTCTAAATAATGATTAAAGAAACTTTAAATTTGGAATGTAGGATCCATTTTGGAAATTTCGATTCTAAGGGGGCAAAAATGGGTAAAATAGGGTACTCTGTATTTTTTCATGAAATAATGGATCTAAAAACTTAAAATTTTAAATGTTTTAAAAATGTACTATTTATGAATTCCGATTATAAGTGGGGTTGAAAAGTGCACTTTGGTTATTTTTATACCCTACACTACTCTGTGGTACAGGGTATAATGACTTTGTGCTGATGTTTGTAACTACCCGAAATATTGGTCTCAGACCCACTTTTAAGTATACCGATCGACTCATAATAACTTTTTAAGTCATTCTAGATATGTTCGTCCGTCCGTCTGTCCGTCCATATAAACGTTGTAAACACGATACAGGTCGCAATTATCCATCGATTCGGTTGAAATTTGAAACTTAAGCTTCATTTGGCCCAAGGACGAAGCCTATTGAAATTGGAATAAATCGGTCCATGGTTAGACCTATCCCTCATACAAAGGTCCGCTTTAATTTGGCTCAATTGGCTCTAACGACCGTATTATAATAGGTATCCTTTCGAACTTTGGTAGGTAAACGTGTTTTGTATCATACAAACCACCTTCCCGATATTCACACAAATCTCTCAAATTTCATGAAAATAGAAAATATTTTATTAAAATTTTGTTTGTATGTTTTTAACTTGTACTTTGATAACCTTATGACTATAATCGGACCACTTTTGGACTTAGACTCCATAAAAAAATTTCGACCGATATTCAGTAGAAGCTTATTTCACTCAAATAAGGTTTTCGAGTGTTTTTTACACTTATTAAAGATTTGACAAAAGAAAGATCCAATGTTTGAACTTGGGACCCATTTTCCGGGAAACACTGGTGTAGGGTATTATATGGTCGGTCATGACCGACTGTAATTTTCTTACTTGTTTATATTTCCAGAAATAATGGTCTTAGAATACCGAAATTTTAAATATAGAATCGTCCAGTGAAAAAAATATGTGAAAAAAGTACTTTTTACAAATTTTGATTCTAAGGAGTGCAAAAGGTGTACTGTGGTACTTTTTCTATTTCATGACATAATGGATCTAGAAACTTAAAATTTGAAATTTAGAATCCTTCAGCGGCAAAAACATAATAAAAAAAATGTATTTTTGCTATCAAGCGAAAAAACACATTCCGACAAATGTACTTTTTTAAAAATATTTATTTTAAGAGTATAAAATAGTGTACGTTGATACTTTTTTGATTTCCTGAAATAGTTATCCCAAAAACTTGATGATCGAAAATCATAAAAAAGAAGACTTTTTCAAAGTTACGATTCTAAAAGGTTAAAAAAGGAGTAACAAATTGTTCTTTGGTACTTTTTCGATCTTCAAAAATATTGGCTCTAGAAGTTTGACATTGTAAATTTGGAATGTATTATCATCAAGTCAATAAAAACTTTATGTAAAAAGTACTTTTTGAAAATTGTACTTTAGTACTTTTTCCATCTCCTAAAGCAATTGTCAGAGAGACTTTAAATTTGACACTGCAGTGTAAAAAACATTATGCAAAAAGTACTTAGAAAGTTTTGATTTCAAGTGGGCAAAAAAAGTGTACTTTGGTACTTTCTCGATCTCATCGAAGTCATAGAAACTAGATTTTTGGAAAGTACGAGCTTCCATCGAAACAAATGATTCCGAAAAAATACTTTTAGGAATGCCTGTTTTAAAAGCTTAAAAAAGGGTATTTGTACTTTGGTACTTTTTCGATATTTTTGCTCCAGTAAAAACCCAAATATTTTGAAAGTTATGATTATAAAGGGGGTTTAAGTGGAAAATAGGTAATTTTTTACTAAAAATGTGTTATTGAACTAAAGATCTTAGAATCTCAAAATTTGTCTTGAAGGATCCACCTTTTCAACCAAGAAAAGTTCATATTAAGAAATTCAGATTTCTGTGTACAAATGGGGGTAAACAGTGGTTGAAAGTAGCGTAAAATGGTACTTTTTATATCTGTTAAAAAAAAACCCTAGAATTATTTTATTTCGTCAATGAAAATTATAAAAAAAGGAATAAAACCTACATGGAACTGGAAACGAAATAGAACGGGGAACATGGAATAAACTTTTTTTTACTCAAAATTGTTTCCCTATTTTTTTCCAATCTATATTTTTTTTAAAATTTTTGATTTTCTGTAAAGACAGTTGAACTCAGGCTCTAATTATAATTATGTATTATAATTTTTTAATCATGATATATATGGTTTGAATTGAGAAAGGTGTGAAAGAAAAATTTATTTTTCTAAAAATTTAAGACATCCTGGTTCGTTTTTTACTAGTTTCATATAATCCAGTTATTATAATCATCAGAAAAACTTTTAATGTCAAATTTATTCAGTTAATAGTCAATTATATTCTATATGTGAAAATTATTAACAGATCGCAGCCGCCAAGGATTGAACCCATGATCTGTAATGTTTTTGCTATTAACTGCCTCTTAGATACGATCACTCTTGACCAGTGGTCGGCAGAAAGAGAGAATATGAATGCATTGGTTTATGAAAATAAACATGCATGTGTTGGTGTATTTCTCAAACAAAGCGACATCAACCTGCTTGTTGTTATATTTTTATACTCTTAGTTGTGAATTTTGTTGACATTCGTGTTGAATACATGTAAATTGCCGAATGTGTTCGGGATCCATGTGCAATTGATGCCGACCACTGCTCTAGACCGATACGCTAAGTTGGCTGTTAAGCAAGTATCAACTAAATCGTGGGTTTTCAATTCTTGTGTGGTTGTTGCTGTTGTTTTTCGTACAGAAAAACAACAGCAACAACCACATTGAAATTTTTTTAACTTAAATTTTACTTCGATCAATGTGCTCGGTTTTTTTTTTGTGACTGAATTATTTTTTTCACTCAAAGTATTTTCCGCTCGAGCACATTATTTATTATTTTCTCTGATTTTTTTTTTATTCACTCAAACTTCTTTTCATTCGAACTTATTTTTCACTCAAAAAATTTTCCGTTAAAATTTTTTGTATGTTCGGGCCCCAAGTTGGGCGCCAATAAGACGATGTGTGTCTTTTTAAATTCAAAAGTATTCTAAATTTCCAACTTTACTTAAAAATTTGTTACAATTTGTATTTCTTTCAATGAGTGCATAAGTTCACGTATTTTCATATAATTATCGACTCCATTGTCATCATGTCTATAAAACGTTTAGTGGCTCCAAACTTTGTAATGTTGTTTTGTAGGAGAAAGTTGTGTTTTTTAGGTTTTATCATGACATTTTGTCAGCGTTTAGGTGTTAACATATTTAATGTTGTCTGTTGCATACAATATTGTCTGAGAGGTTTTTTCTTGTAACTTTTGGCCAATGTTCAAGTGCATTTTGAATGGATTTGAAAAGGTAGTTATTGTAACAATAGCTGAAGGTAGCTTGATGAACATTTAAAATTGTATTATTGGATAATACAATTATTGTGCAACCAAATTATTTAGGTAGGGAAAACCAACTGAAAATAGTTGTTTTGTAAATTTTATTGATTTAACTGACAAATTGTAGTAAAAACTACCACAATAAGAAATTTTAGTTGTTTTACACCAAAATTTTACTAAGTGGAAATGAACCCAGGGTCTCGTATTTACCTTACATACTAAGCCACTAACACACACAATACCATTTAAAGATGTTATTCGAAAAAAATCAATTGTAATTCGAAAATTCCATTTGTAATTCGGAGATTTTTTAATTACTTCTGAAAATGGAGTAGTTAGATTTTCTAGGCACACTCAAAATTCCATTTTTATACCCTACACCACACTGTGGTACAGGGTATAATGAGTTTGTGCTGATGTTTGTAACTACCCGAAATATTGGTCCTAGACCCACCTTTAAGTATACCGATCGACTCAGAATCACTTTTTGAGTCGATTTAGCGATGTCCGTCCGTCCGTCCGTCTGTCCGTCCGTCCGTCTGTCTGTCCATGTAAACGGTGTAAACACGATAGAGGTCGCAATTTTTAATCAATTGACTTGAAATTTGAAACTTAAGCCTCTCTTGGCCCAAGGACGAAGCCTATTGAAATTGGAAAAAATCGGTCCATATTTGGACCTAGCCCCCATACAAAGGTCCTCCTTAGTTTTGGCTCAAATGACTCTAATAACCGTATTATAACAGGTATCTTTTTGAAATTTGGAAGGTAAACATGTATTGTCTTCACAAATCACCATTCCGAATTTCAAAGAAATCGGACCAGTTCTTCTTATAGCCCCCATACAAACCACCTTCCCGATTTTCACATAAATGTCTCAAATTTCATGAAAATAGAAAATATTTAATTAAAATTTTGTTTGTGTATGTTAAACGCGTACTTAAATAACCTTATCAAACCTGATAATCATCGGACCAGTTTTGGACTCAGGCCCCTTGTGAAAATTTCGCCCGATATTCAGTTAAAGCGGTTTATTTTCAACAAACAGAAGCCTATTTCACTCAAATTTGAATTGTGACTTATTAAAGATTTGACAACATATAGATCTAATCGGTCCATGGGACCCATTTTCCGGGAAACTCTGGTGTAGGGTATTATATGGTCGGTCTTGACCGACTATAATTTTCTTACTTGTTATTTATATATTTCGGTTCTTAACGGGTTAAGTGCATGCACAAATGGATTTTGTAAGCATTTCTTTAACTTAATTATATATATACTAATTCAATAATTAAAATCAATCAGTAATAAAGTTTTTTGAAATATTGTTATAGTTTTAATTAAATTATTGTTACCCGAGTAAAAAATATTGATATGATCATATATGAATTCAGATCTGATCCATATATGGGTTCAGATCCGTAATTTGAGTCTATCAAATTGGATCTGAAAACATCTGACATCATATCTGAGCAGATATGTATGCGTTATTTGTAAAAATAATTAAATTTTTATTTTTTTTTTTTGTAATTTTTTTTTTATTATTATAAAACAATATCACATACATACATAAAAAAAAATCTCCAACTGCAGATACATCAAGGAGTTTTAATGTACACATAATTTCCACATTTGGGTTCCCTACATAACTAATTGTATGTATTTCCACGTTTCATTCAGCTATTCCTCTCGAAAATCAAAAATCTGCAATGAAAATTTATCAATTTATATATTTTGACTTTTTCTTAAATAAATTGCTTACCTTTTTGGTGGTTTCTTCTGCCTTTTTGATGTTTTTCCAAAAAAAAAAAAATTAACAAATAAATGTGTTTGTTATTTTTGAAAATTTTTTGACATTTTTTTTTTTTTAATTATTTAAAAACAAAAACATTTAAGGGAAGTAACTCTGAGTAAAGGGAGGTATACACAAGTATGGTGTTTATTTGATGTCATATATGAATTGATAAAAACATATCTGATATTATATATGACCAGATATAATTATATCTGATATTTAAAAATTTGGAAAGATATCATATATGACCATATCAAATCATATGTGATCAGATATAAAAATATCTGATATCAGATATCGTCAGATATGAATACATCTGCTTAAATATATGAACATATACAATTTTATCTGATACCATATCTATTCAGATATAATTTGATAAAATTTTATCAAATTGGATACATTTTGATATAATCTTTTTTACACGGGTATATTTATTTTACATCTCGTATTTTAAATGTTTGTCAATTTGTGTGTTTTATTATTTTTGTTACATGACAACAAAACCCACCTATTAAATCAAGCAAATATGAAATGGGTAGCATTATGTCATAACATGCACCATTAGACTGCCATTTTTTTTTTTTTTGACTGGCAAAAAAGTTTTTCTTCCGATTTTGAAAGTCAGGGCAAATTTTTATTCTAATAGACCTAAACAGTATATGGTAAAAATTTAAGGCCAATCGGATTAAATTAACCCGTGACGCCCGGCGATCAAAGTTTTGGATTTTTGAAAATTTTTAGAAAAATTTTGATATGCTAAACATAAATATCAAACAAAAATTAAAATCGGTCCAACAGTTTTCGAGATATCGCTATTTGAAATTTGCAAAAAATGGCGGTTCTTCCTAAGTTCAAGAATTTTTTTTTTGAAAAAGATCTCAAAATTTCTTTCCCTTGACCCTTTTATAGAGCTTGAGACAATTTTTCATTTAAATGTAATTTGAGCCAAATCCGTTCATTTTATCCCCTAGCGCCCTTTGATCAAAGTTTTGGATTTTTTGGAAAATTTCCACCAAATTTTTAGATTTTTGGAAAATTAAAAAATAAAAAATTATCTTGCTATATATTATTTTTATACCCTCCACTTAATGATAGAGGGTATATATAAATCTGTCATTCCGTTTGTAACTCATCGATATATCGGTTTGGGACCCCATAAAGTATATACGGGGCATTACATGTCAACTCGTACACTTTGAAAAAAAAAATTTAGATTTTCCCAATTTGTTTACAGTTTTTAGTACCCTTCGAAAACTTCTTCGTGGTCCAAATGTCAAATTTTTTTCTTAAAATATTTGTTTTTTTACGTACTTTTTAAAAAAAAAAATCCCAAAAAATTTGTTAAAAGCGCTCCGGTATGCGATTTTTAAGTTTTAAAATTTAAATCTCATTTTTGAAAATGTTTGTACTCTTCGATTTTTTTGAAATTTTTTTGTGTGAAACCTCTATCGATTCTATAATTTTTTGCCCAGTAGGATCATGGGATAACGATTATTACTATTTTTTTTAATTTTTTGACAAAAATTTTATTGGAATTTTCCAATTTTAAAATCATTTCTGCTGCTCCAATGGTGCGTTATAGAGAGGTCATTTAAAGGACCGTCCCTCATTAATTTTTACGTCTTAACATTTCTTTGGAACAAACTAATACCCTAACTCCAATTTCTAAGGGGGCTCCCACACAAAACGACATTTTTTAAAATGTGCTCCAACCACTCTAACTGCCCTAATAGTGCCCTTAGAGCAACAAAATGTATGACCGACCCACAATATTTTTTTAGTCCAAACATTTTCTCTGAATACACCTACCCTCTATCTCTAATTATTAAGGCGGTCCCCATAATTTTTTTTTTATTTTTTGTAAATTTGTTTTATTTAATCAGCTTCTACCAGTCCAATGGTGCGTCCGAGAGGGGTCATTAGTGAGACCTATCCCCATTTATTATTACCCTACAACATTTTTTTAAAACATACCTACGCCCTATCTCCGCTCCCTAAGTAGGCTTCCATTCAAAATTACATCTGTCCGTCTGTCTTGCTATGGAAATGGTGATCACTGCCAAAATAATACACGGAGATGACTGAAACTTTACATATTTATTAGAAGTTCTCCCGAGCAGTTTCGTTTTGCATTTGAGCGATATCGGTTTAGCGGTTCAAAAGTTATGTACGAAAATGTCAAAAATTTTGGTATATTCAACATAACCTATTCTGCAAGGCCGAATTTAACTCTTTTTACTTGTTTTAATTAACTTTGGAATGCTGAATTCGAATATCAAACAATTCTGAAATCCGTCGAGCGCTTTTATTTTAAAACTAACTTGAGCCAAATCCGATCATTTCAATCCGCGACGCCCTTGGATATAAATTTAGAGTTTTTTGTGATAATTTTCAAAAAAACCCAAAACTTTGATCGAAGGGCGCCACGGGTATAATGCTCGGATTTGGCTAAAATTAGGTTTAAATCAAAGATTGTCTCAAGATCTATGAAAGGGTCAAGGGAAAGTGATTTTTAGACTTTTTTTAAAACATTTCTTGAACAAATGAAAAAAACCACCATTTTTGCAAATTTCAAATAGCGATATCTCGAAAACCGTTCGACCGATTATAAAATCTTTTTCATGATGTGCAAATATAATGTGTTGCAGGAACCACTTTTTTCTTTATTTTTTTTTTCTTTTAATTTTCAAAATTCCAAAACTTTGATCGCCGGGCGCCACGGGTTAATTTAATCCGATTGGCCTCAAATAAGTATGTACCACATATTTCTTTATACCCTACACCACTCTGTGGTACAGGGTATAATGAGTTTGTGCTTATGTTTGTAACTACCCGAAATATTGGTGCTAGATCTACCTTCAAGTATAGCGATCGATTTAGAATTACTTTTTGAGTCGATTTAGTTATGTCCGTCCGTCCGTCTGTCCATCTATCGGTTTAAGCACGATACAGGTCGCAATTTTCAATCAATTGACTTGAAATTTGAAACTAAAGCATCTTTTGGCCCAAGGACGAAGCCTATTTATATTGAAGAAAATCGGTCCATGTTAAGACCTAGCCCCCATACAAACGCCCCCTTTGGATTCGGCTTAAATGACTCTAATAACCGTATTGTAACAGATATCGCTTTAAATTTAGCAGGTAAACAAATTTTGTATGCACGACTCACCATTCCAAATTTCAAAGGAATCGGGTTAGTCCTTCAGGTAGTCCCCATACCACCCTCCCGATATTCACATAATTCCCTTAAAATTCATAAAAATGGAAATATTTGATAAAAATTTTATTTTTAGGTGTTAAACGTGCACTTTAGTACCCTTATCAAATCGGAATATAATTCGACCATTTTGGACTTAGTCCCAAAATTTCGACCAATAATCAGTTAAATCGGTCTATTGACAAAAAAATAAACCAATTCCACTAAAATTTTATCTGTGTATGTTTTCTACACCAAATAAAGCCCATACAAAAGACAGATCCAATCGGTCCATGTTTGGACTTGGGATCCATTTTCCGGAAAACACTGCTGTAGGGTATCACATGGTCGGTCTTGACCGACAATAACTTTCTTACCTGTTTTTAGGTCTAATAAAATAAAAATTTCCTTTGTACCTTGGGAAAATCAGAAGTTGATAAAAAAAATGCCAGTCTAATGCACCATATTAAACTTTTTTTCATTATTTGATTTTTTTTTTTACATATGACCCATATAAATCTATAAATCTTTACAATAGAGTGAGAGAGAGGAAAAAGTTAATATTTATTCATAAACATTTTAATATGCGAACCCTGAACTGAATGGGCAATGTGAGTGTTTAGGCATAAATTAAAAATGATAGAGAAACAACAAAAAATAACTACTAAAAATCAACGCAATTCACAAAAATGTAAAAACAATAACCAACCATAACTATTTGTCCATAACAGAGATAGACAAATTAAGGCCCGATAGTAGAAAAAACAAAAAAAAAAATGGCGAAAAAAATTTCGGACAAAATTTTTTGTTTTGTAATTGGGACAAAAATGGGAAAGTTTCTACCACGATACGGAATTAACTAAATTTTGGGATATATTTGTACTTATTTGATTAAGAACCTTTAAAAATTTCGAGCGATAAAAATATTGAGTGAAAAAAAATTTTGAGTGAAAACAATACTGAGTGAAAAAAAGTTTGAGCGAAACATATTCTGAGTAAAAAATCATTCCATGTCGTTCCCTGTTCCATTCCATTTTGTTCGAAAGGCGATCCGGCATATCAAGTTTCTATGACCATTATTTCTGAAAATTGTTTGGATTTTTTTCCGCCGGATGATCCTACATTCCTAATTTTAAGTACCTATTCAATAGATATTTTTTATACCCTCCACTCTAGTGATAGAGGGTATTTATAAGTTTGTCATTCCGTTTGTAACACATCGAAGTATTGGTCTAGGACCCGATAAAGTATATATATTCATGATCCTCGATCGATTTTAAGTCGATTTAGCGATGTCCGTCGTCCGTCCGCCTGTCTGTCTGTCCGAAGAAAACACGCTAACTTTTAAAAGACTTTACAGAGGCTACTGAAGTTTGGCATATATATTGGTCATTTACCTGGTCAGGTTGGTATTGCAATCCAGCCAAATCGGTCCAGTGGTTCAAAAGTTATGAGCAAAAGAGTAAAGGGAGTTTCGCGAATTTACGAGATAAAAAACACGATAACTTTCGAAAGACAATAATGAGACTGCTGAAGCCTGACATGTATCTTTGCTGTTCTCTAGGTCTGTTTGATATTAAATTTCAGCTCAATCGGTCCAGTAGTTCAAAAGTTATAAGCAAAACCCT
Source organism: Pegoplata infirma (assembly GCA_963921195.1). NCBI lineage: Eukaryota > Metazoa > Arthropoda > Insecta > Diptera > Anthomyiidae > Pegoplata > Pegoplata infirma. The sequence goes on from OY992539.1 coordinate 30,021,042, forward strand.
GAATTTCAGATTAGCTTCATCTTAAACGCCACGTGTTTAAACAAGTTTTAAAGGCATTGGTGGGTGGTAAGCAGCGTTGCCAATTTAGCTTTTTTCCCGCTAGATTTAGCTTTTTTTAAAATTTTTCGCGGGAAAATTTTGCATTTAGCTTTAAGCGGATTTTTTAGCTTTTTTTGAAAATATTTTGGCTTTCTTTTAGCTTTTTTTAGACTTTTTTAAACTTTTTTTCAATAAATATCAATGTAAAAAGAGAAGAAACATTAATTTTTACTTGAAAAATTTCTAGTTGTGTTCAAAAACACAATTATTTTTCAGAAACATCTAACTATTTATATTTTAAAGTTTGTCTAAACCCAATAAGCAATTTTAAAATTCAAGTGCAAATCAAGTATAAAACAAGTGTAAATCAAGCCCTAAATTCCAGCCCCTGCTTGATTTATACTTGAATTACACTTGAATTCAATAGCATACTCAAGCAAAACGGACACTGGAATTCAAGCCCTGTTTTTACAGCCTTTTCCCTGGTTTTCAAGCGTAAAAACAGCGCTTGAATTCAAGTATCCGTTTTGCTGGAGAATGCTATTGAATTCAAGTGTAATTCAAGTATAAATCAAGCTTAGACTGGAAATAAGGGCTCGATTTACACTTGATTTATACTTGATTTGCACTTGAATTTTAAATGTGCTTATTGGGAATGAGTTTTAGGAAGTTTTTTTTTTTAATAAATTTTTTTTTTCAGAATTTTAATAAGTAATTGAAAGTTTTTAAAACTTTAATAAAAAATTTTGAAATGTATTTGGAAATTTCTTAAATATAAATCTGAGAAAATGAAATTTTTGGAACATATAAAGAAGTTTCTAAAACATATTTAGTATTTTGTGAAATAAAATTAAAAATTTTTAAAATAAAGATTTCTGAAATGTATTTGTAATTTTTTTTAATATTGTTTGTATTTTCTGAAAAATTGTTGGGAACGTGTTGATGTATTTATAAACTGTTTTTCTAAATATTCAGAAATTATTCAAATTTCCACTTCCAATTTTTCCCAAATTTCTATACTTTATTTGAAAATGTAATTCAAACAATTTGAAATACATTCTGAAATGCAATTGAAAAAATCCAAAAAAAATATCGAAATTGTATTTGAAAATTTTTTTGATTTATTTGGAAATTTATACACAACGTTTTGAAATTTCTGAAATGCAATTTGAATTTGTTAACGTTAAAGATTTTCTTGATTGTATTATTTTTAATCCTTATTTATATGTTATTTATTCGAAATTTTCGGAAACATAACTTTTTCAAATTTATGAAGATTTGTTATATTTTAATATTTTGTTTATTATTAAGCATAATTTTAGTTCCAAATACGCTATAGAAGGAATAACAGATTCCTATTTTGCAATTCAATTGTAATCTTGAAGAAAAAGCTAATTTAAATCTATTAAAAAAAGTTTAGCTTTATTTTTTAGCTTTTTTTCAACTTTTTTAGCTTTTTTTAGCGGGTTTTTTGAAAAAATCTAGCTTTTTTTGTTTTCAAATTCTGGCAACGCTGGTGGTAAGTTACCAATTACCACTGGTAACTTAACAATGCTTTTCAAACTTGTTTAGTTTAAAAGCAATGCTTTTTAAACTTGTTTAGTTTTAAAAGCATTGGTAACTTAAAAACTACACTCGAAAAAAATTTTACACTCAAAAAAAATTTTACAGTCAAAAAAATTTTACACTCAAAAAAATAGTTTTTTTTTTTTTTTACAAAAACGACAATATTTTGTGTACACACGTACGTGCATTCACTCAGAAATATTTTTACAGTAAAAAAAACATTACACTCGAAAAAAATTTTACACTCAAAAAATAAAATTAGTAATTTTTTTTTTTAATTACAAAAAAAAGAGTTTTTTACTCAAAATAAAATATCTCTAATCAAAATTGTTAATTTTTTTACATTAAAAAATGTACTATCCTTTAAAAAAATGCATTGTGGAGGGTATTCATAGATTCGGCAAAGTCGAGTTTAACTTTTCTACTTGTTGAATTTCAAATGATTTTTACTAAATTATACTAAGGGCTGGTAACTTATCACAATATAATCAATGATTAGGGCTAATCAATGTTTTCACACGTCAAATTCATATGAAATTGATCAATGATTAGTATTAATCATTGATTAGCTTTTGATAAGTTACCAGCCCTAATTTCAATTATTTCAAATTAATCTTTTTTCGAATTTCAATTTTCAAAACATTTTTCAAATTTTGTAATGTTCCGATTTGAAACCCTTTTAATTCTAACCAGGGTTGGTCATTTCTTATTTACATGCATAATTAAACAATAATTTAAAAAAAAAAACAACATAAAAACCAAAACAAAACGCAATAAAAATACTTTTTATTTTAATTAAATTTGTACAAAAATAAAAAATCACTCATATGCACAATTTAAAAAAATTTATGATATTTTTCTTTTATAATAAATAAAAAGTAAAACGAATAAAAATGAAAGTAAAAAATTTGTTTAACTTTTTGTTCATACATCTGTCAACAAACATGTTGTTAATTTAATAAACAAATTATTAAATTTATTATCAATTGAAAAAAAAAATGTACAAAAAACGGAAATTGTATTAAATTTAAATGACAAATGTAAATAAACTTTATTACTCAATCAAAATTTGTTTATTTATCATAATAACATGATTTGGTTTTTTTGATGGTATTTTTAACTTGTCATCTTGACTTTTAATAGGTTTCTTAAACTCAAAAACTTGTAGCAAAATCAAAACAACTACTCAAAATTTATCAAGCCATTTGTGCTAAAATAATTTAAGTGCTACAATATTTGGGTTTTGATTTGTTTTTACAAAAAAAGAGAGAGATAAAAAAAAATATTTTAAAAGTCAAGTTGCAAAAAAAAATAAAATTTGTATTGTTAGTTCATTTTCAATTAATTTGTTGTTGCATTAACAAACATTTTAATGGTATTGACAAATTGTGTTATTGATTAGAACGTGAATTAATTTGTATGTCAATACAGTTAAATTGTTTGTTAATACAACAACGTTTTAGTTGAAAATAAACTTCGCTCCTTATTCGGTAAAATCGAAAAAAAATAAGTAAAGTCCAACTTCTTCCACTTTTTTATAGTTTTCTTAACCGCAAATGCAACTTAAAATTTCAAATTGTCTGCAACACTTACTTTATTTTGCCAGTAATGTCTCGATAAGTTTGTTTTAATGATAATGGTGAGTGGCGGTAGTGTGAAAGATGGAAATTGAAAACATTTTAACATTGCTGTAATAAAAAAGCACCAAAAACAACTTAAATCTAAATTGTTAACATTATTAGATGTGGATTGGTTTTTTTTTTTAAGAGATGAAGTTTAATTATGCAATATTTTTTTATTTTATTTTAAACTGCACTAACAGGTTATTGTATTTTTAATGGATATACATATGTTTCAACTATTTATTTTAATTACATGGCACAGTGGGACGAATTAAAAAAATTATATTTCTATACAAGAAAATTTCTCAAAATCTAAAGATTCGGTGTATAAAAAATTTATTAGAATTTTTGAAAAATATATTCTGAAAAAATATTTCAGTACCTCATAAAAATCAATTTGAAAAATATGCCAAATCGATTTTAATTTTCTGAGTTCCAATACTATTTTAATAGTAGTCCGTAGTAAATTTTAAAAAAAGATAAATACCCGAGTAGAAAAAATTGATATAGGGCAATATATCATTATATATAGGGCTATATATAATTATATATAGGGCTATATCTAATTATATATAATTATATCCAAAAAATGGTGGATATAATTATATATAATTAGATATATTTATATATGTTTAGATCTAATTATATATAGTTATATCCAAAAATTGGGTATATCTAACTATATATAATTATATATGATTAGATAAAATTCTATATATTTAGATAAAAATGTATCCTTTAATATTTACCCTAGATTTTGCATATTTTTTTAAAATCTTTTCGCAATTTAAACGTTTGTAGGAAGTTAAAACAACAATTTTTATATTTTTAAATAATTTTTATTACAAAGAAACATTATTGCAATTATAAATACATACATATTTACACGTGTATTGAAAAAATAAATTACTACTAATAAATATCGTCGGTGCGACAACCAGAACCGCTATGTGTATTACAATTTTTGAAGAGACTTAAATATCAGCTAAATTTGGTACTTTTGCGCTGTTTTTTACAATTCAAATTATTGGAAACAGAAAATTTGCAATATTATTTAAATACTTATGAAAGAAATATTGTTTTAAAGCAACGCGAAAGGTCAAAATAAACCTGATTCGTAAGCCTCTTCAAAAAAATTTTAAAAACACATAGCGGTTTTGTTTGGCGCACCGACGATATGTAAATGTGATTATTAATGAGCGCTATAGACTAGAGTATCAATAACAAAGAAACTCTATGCCTTTGAATTACTTCGGTATTGTCGGTGCGCCTTAAAATTTAGCTGTGGGTTTTTTTATTTTTGAAGAGGCCCAAGAAACAGTCTTATTTGGTCCTTTTCCAGAACTTCTTAAAAGTCAACTTTTAATGAACATAAAGTTGAAATATTGGTTTAATATATGTGATTTTTTTTTATAAAATTACGGCGAAAGGACCAAATACGGCTGTTTTTTGGGCATCTAAAAAAATTATAAAACACATACACACACAGATACATAGCTCCATTTTTAGGCGCAGCGACGATATGCTTTATTGCATTACCTCATTTAACCTTTATAAATACATATGTAATTCATTCTGAAGCTCCTAGCATTATACAGTCATTAGGAAATCATAAATTGTTTATAGGCATGGCACAATAATACCAGGTAGTATTATTAGAATTTGCTGTCAATAGCGTCCACCTCTTAAATTCAAAATTTTAAAAATATAAATTTAAATAAATAAAAAAATCAAAACAGAAAAAATTATAAACAATAGCAAACAACAAAATAAACAAGAAATCCCAGCAGACAATTTGAAAATATTTTCCAAAAAGTGGTTATGTTTATGCCCGTAGACAAAACTTTAAGCCACGGTTTTAGACAAATGGGTTAGATTCCACAATAGGAACACAGTTTTTGCAATAATAACCATTTTCGTCAATGAAAATCGATTGAAAATCTTCCTTTTATTTATTTGTTTGTTGGGTTGGTTTATTATTTCAGGTTGTTGAAGCCAAGGGGTTTTATGTTTGTTTACATATTTTTGATTACTTTTTCTAATGATAGTACCGTTATAGTTTTACAATGGTTTATAGGTTTTTTTGAATCCCAACTTCTATTTAATATGTTTGTACGTCCAAATTCCGAAATTGTTCACTCTTCTTTAGGGAAATTGAGTTTCATCTTTTGCATCATTGGACCTGTAACGATTATAAAAATAAAAGATTTACAATATTTAAACCTTTTTTTGTTTAAAATATGTTAAATTTACCTTTTATTGTATTTTTTCCATTTAAAATGACGATGTGTATCACTTTTTTCAATAAAATAAAAATTCATGAAAATTTTTTGAAGTTTAAGGTGTTATGATGTACACTTGTTTTCTTCAATTTTTTGTCTTGATAAAGAACGGACGAAAAAGTCCGACTATATTCTTATAGGTTTTATAACGAGTAAAAAACAAACACTATAAAAACAAAAAAAGTTTTTTCTTGTCACAATTTCAAGTTTCTGAAAGCAGAGAAACATAGAGAAACATAGAGGCGAAGGTGAAAGAAAAAACAATATTGCTATCTTTTTCTAATTTCTCACACGTACGTTGTCGATGTGAATTCACCACACAATACATGTTTACAAGTCGTACTAAGTCAACAAATACATGTAAACAAGTTGTACTTTGACAACTCAATTTTTGACGCCTTCGCCTCTATGTTTCTCTATGCCTTATAGTTTTTATTCTTTTACTCATAGATATCTGTTTCGCTCACACCGTGCTTACAAGAAAAGACGAAAAAAAGTGTACATCATACCTACTTTAACAATATTTTTTTTTTTGAAGTTTAAAAATATTTTTTTTTTAATTTCGAAAATAATAACAAAAAACAAATAGAAATAACAAAACGCAATAAAAATTAGCAATATAGCCAATTTTTAAAAATTAAAAAAATATTAGGAAATATAAGTTAGTTATGAATTATATTTTCAGATAACAATAAAATACTCACACCTAATATAAATGTAAGATGCTGCAAAAAATTTAATTTTTCATTATCTTCAATGCGATCTTATTTATGTGCCTACATATCAATGTATACCACAAATATGTATTTATCCAATGTCCTTTTCACATCGTTGAAACGACTCAACGATTTTGATCATTTGGTACTCTATCATTTTATGCATTATCATATGATCAATTTCAGCTTAGAACTTTAATGCACAAGTGCATTTATTTTTCTGCTTTAGATGATGAAAAAAAGTTTCATAAAAATTGGAGTTTGTCCATTATGGATTTATCTCGCCAGTTAAAGTTTCAAAAATCAGCTTGAGAGTATCATTAGATCTTAAAATGCACTCATTTAAAATATATTTTAGTCCATCAGTATTTATTTTTTTATTAAAACGGAATGCATACATAATTATGTATAAATATATATTATCATATATAGCATATATAATTATATATAGGTCTATATATAATTGTATATAATCATATATAGCACCACATGAAAACTTTGCACGTAAGGCTATTTATATCTAATTATATATAGCCCTATATATAAACATATATAATGATATATAATTATATATGATTATATATAAACATTTTTACTCGGGTATTCAATCTCGAGGTAATAATGAAATTTGTATTTAAATTTGTAATATATGAGGCATTCCACACCAAATGTCCAACGAAAAAAACATGTGTACCTATAACCCTATATGGAACTAAGATAATTGCGTTTTTGGTTTTTCAATTATTCAAAAACTGGGCTTAGGAGGCGTGGTCAAATATTGGAAAAATGGTAAAATTTGTGGCGAGTTGCCTTGATTAAATATTTATCACATTAAAACGGAATGCACCACAATCTTAAAAATTGACATTCTTATATAGTTTTGTATGGGCTATCGATTAAATTTTTTTTTTGGAAAATTTTCAGAACCCGTTCTGAAATTTTCCATTTTTTTTAAAAAGTCAATTTATCAAAAATCCTGTCACTTTTTTTTTTATTATTTTTTTTTTTTTTAAATTTAGATATTTGTCCATCCACACAAAAAATTTCAGAAACACGTTCTTCGTTTTTTTCGAGAAAATCGCATTTGAATTTTAAATTTCATAACAATTTTGTAATTTGCTTGTATTTTCTTGTTTTAAAGTTGCGAATGAGTATTATTAATTGCATAAATATTTCTCATACGCTCTGTTGAAACAAGAAAATACAAGCAAATTACAAAATTGTTATGAAATTTAAAATTCAAATGCGATTTTCTCGAAAAAAACGAAGAATGTTTTTCTGAATTTTTTTGTGTGGATGGACAAACATCTAAACTTTAAATAAAAAATTTTAAAAAAATGTGGCCGGATTTTTGATAAATTGGCTTTTTTAAAAATGGAAAATTTCAGAACGGGCTCTGAAAATATTCAAAAAAAAAAAAAAATTAATCGATAGCCCATACAAAACTATATAAGAATGTAAATTTTTGAAATTGTGGTGCATTCCGTTTTAATGTGATTAATACATATTTAATCAAGGCAACTCGCCACAAATTTTACCATTTTCCAATATTTGACCACGCCTCCTAAGCCCAGTTTTTGAAAATTTGAAAAACCAAAAACGCAATTATCTTAGTTCCATATAGGGTTATCCAAACAACCTATTCAGAAATTTACGGGACACATGTTTTTCTGTAGCGGGACATTTGGTGTGGAATGCCTCATATTGGACATAATTTTGGAGGCTGTAGGCAAAATCGCCCAAAGAAAAATGACCCAAAAAAGAAAATGAAAATTCGCCCAAAAATTTTTCATACAAATTTGGGTCATATTTCATATGAAAAATTACCCAACATTTTTGGGCAAAATTTCGAAATAAAAAATTGGGTGATTTTTCATTACGAAAAATTACCCAAAAATTATATATGAAAAATTGCCCAATTTTATTTTGGTTTTATTTTTTGCTAAAATCTTTAAATATAAAAACTGAAATATGTATGTCATGTCACAATAAATCAGTATATTATTATTTTTAGAAACAGTAAACGCATATCGTGTTTTTTTTTATAAATTATATATTTAACTAACCAAGAATAAGCTGAAGCAAAACCTTTCCGTTGTTGCTAACATACAAAGGCTCTGGTGGGAATCGAACCCAAACCCCCTTCTCTTACGTGCAGATTACCACGCTATATATTAATCTATCGCAGCACTGTAGAAAATCAAATGTAATGAATTTAAAAACTGCATGCAACTCCGATGAAAGCTTCGCAGGCGAAAAATTTTACCAAAAATTTGTTGGTAAAATTTTTCGCCTGCGGCGCTTCGATCGGACCTAATTCCAATTTTTTTTAATTCGTTAAAATTTAAGTTTCACACTTAAAACTTTAACATCAATTACTTATGCATTTTACGGGCTGTATTCTCAAAACAACGATCTATAAAAATAAATAATAACCACGTAACCTATGGTCACAGTATATACAGTAGCGAAACTCTTAATGGTGAATTTTCCCCCCTTTTTATTCACCTCAATTTGCTCACACGTATAGGAAATGTGTGAATTCACCCCATTTGTCAGAAATTTGAAATTTAAATACATTTGTTAATATTTATTTATTTTTTGTTTTGATTTTAAATTTAAAAAAAAAATGCTTTTTAAATAAAATTTGTTAATTTAGTAAATAAAAAGTGCAAAATTATATGCTAATGCAGCAATTTATAAATTATGGCGCTAGTGATGCCTCATTCAAATTAAGGCTTCCTGTTTTAGCATTGATGGGGATACCAAATTGACAACATAAAATCGATTAATTTCGATGCTCCTTTATGAGGTTACCCCCAAAGAAAAAGTTGGTGGTGTAAATAATTTCTTTTAATCATGATTAACGTGGTTAATGTAGAGTGCGAGGAATTCTTATGAAATAATTTGGAGCTAAAAATCGATCAAACTATTGCGAATTTTTGAAGTTCATCTTACAAATCTTTAAATTATTAAATAATACACGATTTCATAAGTTTTGAACGTAAATAAATATTTTTTATTGAATTTTTTATTTAATAAAACATTAACAAAATATGATAAGTATTATGACTGAGACATTTTTTCCTGTAGTACAGATTCTGTGACACATTCTCTTAAAAAAAGTCTCAGATTCTGAAACATTATTCTTTAAAAAAAGTTTCGGACTCAGGGATATTTTCTTCTATAGAAAACATTTTTTTGAAATGTCTCAGACTTCTTAGACTTTTTTTAAAGGAAAAATGTCTAAGAATCTGCAAAAGTCTCAGATTCTGAGACATTTTTTCTACAGAAAAAGTCTCAGATTCTAAGGCATTTTTTCTATAGAAAAAGTCTCAGAATCTGAGAAATTTTTGCTATAGAAAAAGTCTCAGATTCTAAGAGATTTTTTCTATAGAAAAAGTCTCAGATTCTAAGACAATTTTTTCTATAGAAAAAGTCTCAGATTCTGAGACATTTGTTCTATAGAAAGTCTCAGATTCTGAGAGATTTTTTCTATAGAAAAAGTCTCAGATTATGAGACATTTTTTCTATTGAAAAAGTCTCAGATTCTGAGACATTTTTTTTCTATAGAAAGTCTCAGATTCTGAAACATTTTTTCTATAGAAAAAGTCTCAGATTATGAGACATTTTTTCTATTGAAAAAGTCTCAGATTCTGAGACATTTTTTCTATAGAAAAAGTCTCAGATTCTGACACATTTTTTCTATAGAAAAAGTCTCAGATTCTGAGACATTTTTTTTCTATAGAAAGTCTCAGATTCTGAGACATTTTTTTTCTATAGAAAGTCTCAGATTCTGAAACATTTTTTCTATAGAAAAAGTCTCAGATTATGAGACATTTTTTTTATTGAAAAAGTCTCAGGTTCTGAGACATTTTTTCTATAGAAAAAGTCTCAGATTCTGAGACATTTTTTCTATAGAAAAAGTCTCAGATTCTGAGACATTTTTTCTATAGAAAAAGTCTCAGATTCTGAGACATTTTTTCTATAGAAAAAGTCTCAGATTCTGAGACATTTTTTCTATAGAAAAAGTCTCAGATTCTGAGACATTTTTTCTATAGAAAAAGTCTCAGATTCTGAGACATTTTTTCTATAGAAAAAGTCTCAGATTCTTAGACATTTTTTCTATAGAAAAAGTCTCAGATTCTTAGACATTTTTTCTATAGAAAAAGTCTCAGATTCTGAGACATTTTTTCTATAGAAAAAGTCTCAGATTCTGAGACATTTTTTCTATAGAAAAAGTCTCAGATTCTGAGACATTTTTTCTATAGAAAAAGTCTTAGATTCTGAGACATTTTTTCTATAGAAAAAGTCTCAAATTCTGAGACATTTTTCCTATAGAAAAAGTCTCAGATTCTGAGACATTTTTTCTATAGAAAAAGTCTCAGATTCTGACACATTTTTTCTATAGAAAAAGTCTCAGATTCTGAGATATTTTTTCTATAGAAAGTCTCAGATTCTGAGACATTTTTTCTATAGAAAAAGTCTCAGATTCTGAGACATTTTGTCTATAGAAAAAGTCTCAGATTCTGAGACATTTTTTCTATAGAAAAAGTCTCAGATTCTGAGACATTTTTTCTATAGAAAAAGTCTCAGATTCTTAGACATTTTTTCTATAGAAAAAGTCTCAGATTCTGAGACATTTTTTCTATAGAAAAAGTCTCAGATTCTGAGACATTTTTTCTATAGAAAAAGTCTCAGATTCTGAGACATTTTTTCTATAGAAAAAGTCTCAGATTCTGAGACATTTTTTCTATAGAAAAAGTCTTAGATTCTGAGACATTTTTTCTATAGAAAAAGTCTCAAATTCTGAGACATTTTTCCTATAGAAAAAGTCTCAGATTCTGAGACATTTTTTCTATAGAAAAAGTCTCAGATTCTGACACATTTTTTCTATAGAAAAAGTCTCAGATTCTGAGATATTTTTTCTATAGAAAGTCTCAGATTCTGAGACATTTTTTCTATAGAAAAAGTCTCAGATTCTGAGACATTTTTTCTATAGAAAAAGTCTCAGATTCTGAGACATTTTTTCTATAGAAAAAGTCTCAGATTCTGAGACATTTTTTCTATAGAAAAAGTCACAGATTCTGAGACATTTTTTCTATAGAAAAAGTCTCAAATTCTGAGACATTTTTCCTATAGAAAAAGTCTCAGATTCTGACACATTTTTTCTATAGAAAAAGTCTCAGATTCTGACACATTTTTTCTATAGAAAAAGTCTCAGATTCTGAGACATTTTTTCTATAGAAAGTCTCAGATTCTGAGACATTTTTTCTATAGAAAAAGTCTCAGATTCTAAGACATTTTTTCTATAGAAAAAGTCTCAGGTTCTGAGACATTTTTTCTATAAAAAAAGTCTCAGGATTTGAGACATTTTTTCTATAGAAAAAGTCTCAGATTCTAGGAAATTTTTTTCTATAGAAAAAGTGTCAGATTCTGAGAAATTTTTTCTATAGAAAAAGTCTCAGATTCTAAGGCATTTTTCCTAAAGAAATTGTTTTAGACTCTGAGACATTTTTTAAAATATTTTTGCAATTGGGAAAGTTCCAAACTCGGAGACATTTTTCCGATTGAAAAAGTTTAAGATTCTAAAACATTCTATAGATTATTTCTGCAAAATAAGAACATAGATGCAAACAAAAAAACTTCATCCTTTTTGGTGAGATTGCATTTTCAGAAAACAAAATTATGAAGTTTAGATTGATGATACATATGTATGTATTTGTTAAACAGCAGGGCTTCCAATATAGAATATTATTGATTATCCTTTTAAAAAGTCTCAGATTCTGATGATGATGATATGCTCGATTCAAATGCCACCTACATAAAATGAATAAACAATTATAATTATGATCTGCATATTTTAAAGTTTGAAAATATTTTACCTTTTTTTTATTAGTCATTCTGATTGTACCATGATAATTGTTAAAATATTATTGAAAATTTCGATTTTATAAAATAAAATATTTTAATGCCTTTATGATACTTGCTTGTTTCAAGTTACTTGTTGCTGCATTTATTAGGGTTTTTCTATGGAAATTTCGATAAATTCAAAATTGTTAGTTGAAGTTATCGAAATTTTTATAGAAAAACCCTAATAAATGCAGCAACAAGTAACTTGAAAAAAGCAGGTATCATATCCACTTAAGAAAATTTAATACATATAAATATTTTGAAAATTTTAAGTTAACTGTCAGGTTTGAATGTGGTGATTTTAAAATTATGACGTGTGCGAGGTTAATTTAAAAAAAAATATGACATTTCGGTGTAACACCCAAAACCATAGAGAAACATAGAGGCGAAGGTGAAAGAAAAAACAATATTGCTATCTTTTTCTAATTTCTCACACGTACGTTGTCGATGTGAATTCACCACACAATACATGTTTACAAGTCGTACTAAGTCAACAAATACATGTAAACAAGTTGTACTTTGACAACTCAATTTTTGACGCCTTCGCCTCTATGTTTCTCTATGCCCAAAACAGTATGCTATAAAAATTTTTTCAACAGACAAATATTATAATGGGTGTTTTGTACGTATTCAAATTTTAAATTTTATTTTCATAATTTTTGCGTAAATAATGCAAACATATAAATTTGTAATAACACTGCGCGTTATTTTATAAAAGGAATTTAATATATAACTGGTGTTTAATGCGTATTAATGCTCATTTTATTAAATTTTTCAACTGAACACCGAAATTGTTATTGCATCCTGTATTGAAATTTACCAATACAAGTATCACAAAATGTGATAATATTAGTGACCGAATGACTCAAGTAAACCTTAAAAAAGAGTTTCGCTACTGTATATACTGTGCTATGGTCTTACCTTAAGAGTTTTTGTCTTTGTCTTAAAGTTCTTTTGCGTAGCCGGCCTTCGGCCGGGCTTAGGGATTACAAACTCCATGCCTTAGACTAACCCTCTCCACAAAAGACAGCTTTTCTGTGTAGTATGTGTTTTGGAAAAATATGTTAGAAAAAATCTTTTTTTGGGCCATTTTTCATTTCTTTTTTGGGCTTTTTTTCGTTAATTTTGGGCGAAGTTTTGTATTTTTCTTTTTGGGTCATTTTTCATATTTTTTGGGCGATTTTGCATTTGGGCGATTTTTCATAAAATTTTTTGGGCGATTTTTCTTTGGGCGATTTTGCCTACAGCCAATTTTGGATTGTTTTTTTTCCTGTTGCGCAAACGTGAGTTTATAATTGATACACATTTTTGTGTAATCATCCCACTGTGCTAAATATTTTTATAAGTTGTTTATTTAGTAGTCTTGACGTGTTTTTCGTTTAAAACAATTGGTCTTGTATGGCAGGTTGTTTGGTTTAATTGCAGAGATTTTTGTATACCCTACACTTTGTGGTAGGGGCCGGCACCAGTACCGTTTTAACCATTAGGGCACACTGGGCACGTGCCCAGGGACCCGAAATGCCAAAAAATTCGCTTATACGAAAATGGAGCAACATTTTTTTTAAATTTGTTTTTAAAGAAAATTTCACATTTACTTTCAGAAAAATTCTTAGAAAAAATTCTTAAAAATTCTTAGAAAAGTTTCAGATTTTGAAATATTTTTTGTACAGAAAAAGTTTCAGATTATGAGATTTTAAAAGTCTAAAGCTCACAGTTATCGCATGCAAAGTCTCAGATTCTGACAATGAGACATTTTTCGTATTTAAAAAATCTCACATACTGAGACAATTTTCATATAAAAAGTCTTAGTTTCTGAGACATTTTTCGTATAGAAAAAGACTCAGATTCTAAGAAATTTTTCGTATAAAAAAATTTTACCAGGGAAGTACATACCTTAACCCTTATGAACCGATTTGCATGACACTTAAAATGTATATAAAATAGACAATTCTTAGGTTGGGGTGTGACTGCTTCTCGGCCATATCGGGGTTTTAGGGGTAAAAAAATGGGAAAAAAGTTTTTGGAAAATCTTTTTTTTTTATTTTTCATCCATTTCTTTCATGGATACTATATGATCTTTCCATATGAGAAGAAAGGTTTTTTAATGCTTTCCAACATATCCAAAATTCAGAGTGGGATCCGAATGGGATCAAAAAATATTCTGGTCTTAGTACGAAGTTCTTAAATTTTACCTTAGAAAATTAAAATTTTATGGCCCTTACCACAAGAAAACAAAAAGTCTACTTTAACAAAAGTTTTATTTTAAATTTCAAATTTTCAATACATTTTTTGAAAGTCGATTTTAAAAACAAAAACAATTTGTATGGAAATAAAATTAAAAGCTCATTTTAAATTTATTTTATTTTCTTGTGGTAAAGCTGTATGTTTCTTCAATATAAAATTTTAAATTTTCAAAGAAAATTATACTATTAAAATTTTGAAAAACATTTAAAACATTAGAAATTTAAATTTTCTAAGGGAAAAATATGAGAACCTCGTACTTAAAACAGAATATTTTTTGATCCCATGGAGATCCCACTCTGAGTTTTGAATATGTTATACAAAACATTGTTATTTTTCACCAGAACTTTTTTAAAAAAATCGAAGATGTGTTTTTTTAAATATTCGAAAAGAAAAAATGTTTTTGCATTTTTGCATAATTTCTGTAAAAAAAACTGTGTTATTTTAAAAATATTTTCTAAAAGAAGAACCCCAGCTTTCACATGAGCCTAAATTTGTGAAAATCGGGTCATTGGTTAAGAAGTTACAGCTCTTTAAACGTGATGTATTTTTCTTAATTTTGCTTAAAAAGTCAATCTTTGACCCGCCATAATTCGTTAAATACACCAAATGTAAAAAAACGATATATGGTACATATATCATATTTATGAGGGCTATCTATGTGTCAAGGCTCAAATTAATCTGAGACACCATTTCCAAAAATGACTAAAATTTGAGCTAAATTTTCTGGAATGGCCCAGATGGTTACTAAAAAATTAAATTAAATGCAAAATAACGAAAAAATTGAATATAAGAAAAAATCGATTATTCAAGACCAAAAAATAGGTTTCTTGAATAATTCGAAAACCGGCCTTTTTAAAAAACCGGTTTTAAAAAACCGGAAAAATAGAAAAAAATCGATTTTTCGTATACTTCGGAAATCGGTTTTGACAACTCTAGGACGTTTGTATGGGGGCTAGGTCTTAACATGGACCGATTTTTTCCAATTTCAATAGGCTTCGTCCTTAGGCCAAAAGAAGCTTAAGTTTTAAATTTCAAGTCAATTGATTGAAAATTGCGACCTGTATCGTGCTTAAACCGATAGATGGGCAGACGGACGGACGGACAGACGGACAAAAATTTCTGTTTGTTTTTTTTTTCAATCTTTTGAAAAGAAAAATTGTTGAATTCTAAAATAAGAAATAGTCACTTAACAGAAAATTCAGTTTATATATTACACTCATACGTCTTCACCACACTTAAGAGCGTCAGATAAACAGAAATAAAAACAGAGTAAAACTTATGTAGAAGATTAAAAAAGGATTGCCAATATTTATTTGAGAATAAAAAAAAAAACTTTCAGAATCTGAGAAGTTTTCTTTAGGAAAATGTTTTTGACTTTAGGAAATTTTTATTAAAGAAAATTGCTTAGACTCTTAAACAGAAAAGACTTAAACAGAAGTGTTTTTTAGTGTTTTCTACACTAAATAAAGATCTGACAAAAGATAAATCCAATCGGTCCATGTTTGGACTTGAGACCCATTTTCCGGAAAACACTGGTGTAGGGTATCATATAGTCGGTCTTGACCGACTATAAATTCTTACTTGTTTTTTTTTTGCCAAAATTTTTGAATAACATTTTTTTTCTACAATTGTTTTTCTAATTTTTTTTTCTAATTTTTTTCAAATAAAGTTTTTTGCAAAAAATCTTTTTTTACATTGTGGAGGGTATTTATACATTCGACAAGGCCGAATATAACTTTTTAGCTTTTTATTTGTTATTTCTTTTAATGTCTTAAGGCAACTGTGAATAAAATTAAACATAATGATATTTACATGAAATTGTTGTTTAAAAATATTTAATTATTTTATATTTTGATCATTGATTATGGGTTACAATGACAAAATAAATCACCAACAATATTTGGTTGCAAATTAAATTTTTTAAGGTCATGTGTGCTAAAAAAAAAATTAATTCAAAATTATAATAGAATTGGACCTTAACTGCACTAATTTATATGTATCGTATCACACACTAAAATTTGGTTGGAGTATTGTATTAAATTTTCAAACTAAAATTGAATAGTAACTTTAGTAGAAGGTACTTTAACAAAAAAAAATATGCTAAGGTTACAGAAAAATTATTCAATAACCCAAAAAAACCTTCGCATACATTTTTTTGAAAATTAAAAAATAAATTATAGCATTTGTAGACCTTTTTAAAAATTTGTTTCAAATTTACTTCTTGTCCAATATTGAATTTATGTCTTCCTTATGTTATCTAAATAGGTACAACATAATGAACATATAAAAAATGTTTTGCTTGGTTGCATTTTTGAAATCAGTTTTTTTTTTTAGTTTTATGCGTTCAAATTAACGGTCATTGTATCTTTGAAATATTTGTCGGTAACGTATGTAGGTATTGCATTGTAGTCTCTTATGTTATGGGTACCTTTATTTTAGCCATTTCAGCCATTTAATACGTAAAAAAATACCTTTCACATTACCCATAACAATGCGGTAGTAAGTTTTTTTTTGTTTTTGTTCAACATTTTGGATTCACCTGTTTTTGATTTATATTTTTCCTAGTGCAATTTTGTTGCTGCTGCTACTGATGGTGGTTGGGTTGATGTGAACAACATTGGCAAATATGTTTACATGATGCCAAACCCATAACATAATTTACATTAGGGTGGAGCAAATTTTGTATTTTTCGAATTTTGAAATCGTAGGGGTCGGAAAAGTTGCCTTTTAGGTAGGGTGACCATTTCTTTTTCTGAACTCAAAACAGTACGCCCAAGATTATATGTTACGAATTTTTTCAACACTCAAATTTTCAAATTTGTTCAACTAACCCACTTGACATCAATTAGTTTTTCAGTAAAACAACTGTTAAAAAAACAACTGTCATAAACTGCTGTCATTATTTTGCTGAAAATTTAGTTTTTATACCCTCCAACCACAGTATGGGGGTATACTCACTTTGTCATTCCGTTTGTAACGCATCGAAATATCGGTCGGGGACCCCATAAAGTATATGGGGCATTCCATGTGAAATCGGACACTTTGAAAAACTTTTTTTTTAGATTTTCCCAATTTGTTTACAGTTTTTAGTACCCTTCGAAAACTCCTTCGTGGTAAATTTTCAGATTTTTTTGATGACCCGTTCAAAAGATATCGAATTTTTAATAATTGGTAGTTTGTTCCTTTACTCAAACTTCTTTTAATCATAACTTCTTCAATAATGGTCCAAATTTCAAATTTTTTTTTTTCAAAATTTTTGCTTTTTAACGTACTTTCTAAAAAAAATCCCAAAAAATTCTTAAAAGCGCTCTAGTATGCGATTTTTAAGTTTTAAAATTTAAATCTCATTTTTGAAAATGTTTGTACTCTCCAATTTTTTTGAAATTTTTTTGTGTGATCGTGGGATAACGATTATTACTATTTTTTAAAATTTTTTGAAAAAATTTTATTGTAATTTTCCAATCTTAAAATCATTTCTACTGCTTTAATGGTGCGTCATAGAGGGGTCCTTTATAAGACCGACCCCCATTAATTTTTACGTCTTAGCATTTCTTTGGAACAAACTAATACCCTATCTTCAATTTCTAAGGGGGCTGTCACACAAAACGACATTTTTTAGAATTTGTTCCAACCGCTCTAACTGCCCTAATAGTGCCCTTAGATCAACAAAATGTATGACCGACCCACAATATTTTTTTAGTCCAAACATTTTCTCTGAACACACCTACCCTCTATCTTTAACTGTTAAGGCGGTCCCCATACAATTTTTTTTATTTTTTGTAAATTTGTTTTATTTAATCAGCTTCTACCGGTCCAATGGTGCGTCCGAGAGGGGTCATTAGTGAGACCGACCCCTACTTATTTTTACCCTACAACATTTTTTCAAAACATACCTACGCCCTATCTCTTATCCCTAAGTAGGCTCCCATACAAAATTACATTTTTATAAAATTTGCTCCAACTGTTATTTGTATGGGAGCCTACTTAAGGAGTGGAGATAGGGCGTAGCTATGTTCTGAAAAAATGTTGTAGGGTAAAAATAAATGGGGGTCGGTCTCACTAATGACCCCTCTCGGACGCACCATTGGACCGGTAGAAGCTGATTAAATAAAACAAATTTACAAAAAATAAAAAAAATTGTATGGGGACCGCCTTAACAGTTAAAGATAGAGGGTAGGTGTGTTCAGAGAAAATGTTTGGACTAAAAAAATATTGTGGGTCGGTCATGTATTTTGTTGCTCTAAGGGCACTATTAGGGCAGTTAGAGCGGTTGGAACAAATTTTAAAAAATGTCGTTTTGTGTTGGAGCCCCCTTAGAAATTGGAGATAGGGTATTAGTTTGTTCCAAAGAAATGTTAAGACGTAAAAACTAATGGGGGTCGGTCTTATAAAGGACCCATCTATGACGCACCATTGGAGCAGTAGAAATGATTTTAAGATTGAAAAATTACAATAAAATTTTTTCAAAAAATTTTAAAAAACAGTAATAATCGTTATCCCACGATCTTCCTGGGCAAAAAATTTGTAGAATTGATAGAAGTTTTACACAAAAAAATTTCAAAAAAATCGAAGAGTACAAACATTTTCAAAAATGAGATTTAAATTTTAAAACTTAAAAATCGCATACTAGAGCGCTTTTAAGAATTTTTAGGGATTTTTTTTTAGAAAGTACGTAAAAAAACAAAAATTTTGAAAAAAAAAAAATTGAAATTTGGACCATTATTGAAGAAGTTATGATTAAAAGAAGTTTGAGTAAAGGAGCAAACTACCAATTTTTAAAAATTCGATATCTTTTGAACGGGTCATAAAAAAAATCTGAAAATTTACCACGAAGAAGTTTTCGAAGGGTACTAAAAACTGTAAACAAATTGGGAAAATCTAAAAAAAAATTTTTTCAAAGTGTCCGATTTCACATGGAATGCCCCATATATATTATTGATCCATGATCGATTTTAAGACATTCTGTGAATGTCCGTCCGTCCGTCCGTCTGTAGATGGCACGATACAGTCCAAAATAAAAGAGCTAGCCTCCTGCAATTTGGCATGAATATGTCTTATGGTCCTATGCAGGTTAAGTTTGCAAATGGGCAAAATCGGCTTAGGGGGAAAAAAGTTCCTCCTTGAAGAACTGAACCAACCTCTAAAAAAATACACTTTTTTTACATGTTTTTTTTTTGTATTTTTGTTAAATAAATGAAACATTTGTTATATTTATCGGGATGGGAAGGTGCTCTCAACGTTCTCCACTGACCCCCATCACCCCCCCCCCCCCCCCAAAAAAAAACAAACGCCCCTGACAATTTATGTTTTTTACATTTTGGAGGGTATAAAAGATTCGGGACAGCCGAATTTAACACTCTCACTTGTTTTTTTTAGTTTCCTTTAAGCAACTACAATTAAATATTTTACCGAAAAAATCGTTTTAGTTTAGAAATGAGAATAAGAAAATCGCTCAGATTCTGAGAACTTTTCCCTTAAGTTCTGATTTTTTTAAATATCCCTGAAATTTAAACATAGAGTTTTTATACCAAAAAACTATAATTTCCGGGCAAATCGATCGATTTCGGATTTTTTTTTCAAAACAAAAAACTAAGCGATATCTTGTTTAAGTCAGAAGTTACACCATTTTAAAGTTAAAATTAAAAAATATTTTTTTTTTTGTAAAAAGTACCAACACTCTTCTGACTCTACTCCATTTCCAATTGTATTTTAAAAATTTCCGAATGTATTTTAAAATTGTCCAAATGTATTTTAAAATTGTCCAAATGAATTTTAAAATTGTCCAAATATTTTTTTAAATTGTCCAAATATATTTTAAAATTGTCCAAATTAATTTTAAAATTGTCCAAATGTATTTTAAAATTAACCAAATATAAAGTGTGTTTTAATTTTTATTAAATAATAAAAATTAGTTATTTATTCGACTTTTTAATTGTGCAATGAAAAAGAGTTTATTTTGATTCGAGGCCTTTTCATGTTCCCCCACTCAAAATATTTTGTAGGCAAAAACAAATGAAAAACACATTTAAAACCAGTGAATAAACAATTGAAAACCATTCCAGTAATTATTCATTTGTTTTAACAAACATCAACATTTAGTTTTTACTGTTGACAAAATTTTCTAAAATAAATAACATTAAACATTAAAAAATTACGGTTTTTTCATTCTTTTTTACCAACAAATTCGAAAAAAAAATAACCTACGAAAACATTAAAAATTAATGATAGTTCTGTTATTTTTACCAACAAATTCCAAAAAAAAAAAACCTACTAAAACATTAAAAATTAATGATTTCGTAGGTTATTTTTTACAATTTTCTATTGAAATATTTTTTTAAAAATTTTTAATAAAATTTTGGGGAATCGATCCCGCAATCAACTACATTCTGGACAGACACTCTACCCATCGTGCCAAAGTCACTTGATACAAACATATTTTTATATTTCTATAAATAATTTTTTGAACTTTTTTTCTACAAAAAAATAACCTACTTGTGTAGGTAAAAACTAATGATATCTCATTAAAAAATACCAACAATTAAAAAAAAATTACTTAAACAAATCATTAAAAATTTAAAGAATAATCAGTAGTTTTCACTTACAGAACAAAAATAAATGACTTTAAAAATTAAATGTTAATGAAAGTCTTTATTTTTGAGTGTGTTATTTTTGAAACAAAGAACATAAGTAGTCATTAATAAAAATAAAAAAACTGACCATCAAACAAATGTTTTTTCTTTTAAAAACGACTAAACGTACTTGGGATCGGTCATACATTTGATACCTCTAGGGGCATCCTTGGGACCATGCGCGGGTACAAGGGGGGGAAAAAGGGGAAATTTCCCCCCCCAGACCAAATTTCGAAAAGAAAAAAAAGGAAAAAAAAGAAAAAAAAAGAAGAAAAAAAAGGAAAAAAGAAAGAAAAGAAAAGAAAAAGAAGAAAAAAGAAAGAAGGAAATTTTCTAAAAAAATTTCTAAGTTCAAAAATTTTTCATAGAAAAAGATTTTAAAAGAAAAAATTTTTAAATTTTTTAAGGAAAAAGTGAATCAATCTGAAAATTAAAAATGTTGATAGTCGAACTAACATTTGTAAAACTATTTTATTTTTTTTTTTTAAATAAACTTTTTTCTAAAGAAAACATTCTCAGAATCTGAGACTTTTTTATGTGAAAAAGGTTTCAAAAACTTATTTATAGGAAAAAGGATGCAGAAGAATTTTTTTATGGGAAAAAAGTCTCAGAATTTCTGAATTTGAGATTTATTTTAAGGAAAAAGGTCTCAGAATCTGAGTCTTTTAAGAAGAAAAAGGTCTCAGAGTCTGAGACTTTTTATTGCTGAAAAATAGTCTCAGAAGTTGAAACTAACTGAATTGGTAGAAGGTCGCAGAATCTAAGACTTTTCAACGGGAAAAGGGTCTTAGAATGTAAGACTAATCTCAGAAAAATGTCTCAGAATCTCAGACTTTTTTTATAGGAAACAGGTCTCAGAATCTTTGACCTTTCTATAGGAAAAAGGTCTTAAAGTCTGAGACGTTTTGTATAGGAAAAACATTTCCGACTAAGACGTTTTCTATAGGAAAAGTGTCTTAGAATCGGAAAAGATTTCAGAATCAGAAACAGGTCGCAGAATCTGTCACTTATTCTTCTTTAGAAAAAAAGGGCCAGAATCTTAAACTTTTTCTATATAAGAAAAAGCTCTCAGAATTTGAGACTTTTTCTTTAGGAAAAATGGGTGCGAATCTGAGCCTTATTCTTTAGGAATAAGATCTCAGAATTTGAAACTTTTTCTTTAGGAAAAAGGTCTTAGAATCTGAGACTTTTTCTATTGGAAAAAGGTCGAAGAATCTAAGACTTTTTCTGTAGAAAAAAGGTCTCAGAATCTAAAATTTTTTCAGTACGAAACAAATCTAATAATCAGAGACCTCTCTATAGGAAAAATGTTTCAGTAATGCTTTAAAATATGAGACTTTTTCTACAGTAAAATGTCTTAGAATCTGAGACTTTTTCTGTGGAAAAAAATTCTTAGAGCCTGAAAATTTTTCTATACGAAAAAAGTTTCAGATTCTGAGACATTTTTCGTTAAGAAGAAGTCTGATATTCTGAGACATGTTCCCTATAAAAAAAAATTTTACGAAAAATGTCTCAAAATCTGATATTTTCTATGTAAAAGAATTTCTTCTATTAAATTCTCAGATTTAGACTCTTCTTATGTATACTAAAAATATACAACTTTCTTTTAAATTTCTTTTAAAAATCCGAAAACTTTTCTATACGAAAATAGTCTCAGATTCTGAGACATTTAGGCTGAGTTTTTGAGTTGTAAAATTTATTGGTTTTAGGTTTAAACTGAGTTAAAACCACAAATTCTGTTTTTGAGATGTGGTTAATTTTAAGTTTAACTCACCAATGATGGAGAGTTAAACTAAGGTACAAAAATGTCAAAAAAACACCTCTGATTTTCAAAAATACTGGTTAGTATTGCCATGTTGTGGTATTTTATTCGAAAAAATGTGCGATAATGGCAACTATTCTAATTGGAAATGTGGCATTTGGTATGGCAATACCGCGTTAATCGACATTTGCTAAACTTGAACTGAAAAACAGAATGCTTGGTTAAACTTGGTTTTATTTTTATAAAGTTTAATAAAACTCCCTGTTAAACTAAGTTAAAGCGATATGTCAAAAACGCAGCCTTAGTCATTCTAAGACAGTTTCCCTATAAAAAATAATTTTTTCACGAAAAATGTCTCAACATCTGAAGTTTTCTATGTAGGGAGAATTTCTTCTTTTAAAAAATTATCTTCTTATGTATACGAAAAATATACAATTTTCATTAAAAACAAATTAAAAAAAATGATCTAAACGAAATATGATCATGAAAAAGAAACCTTATTCGGCAAAAACTAATAAATTTGATGATTTTATAGCTATCCCATCACTTTTTTTTTGTAAAAAAAACGTATCCCTTTTTTTTGCTCGTCAACAAAGGAGAATTTATGATTTTTTTTTTCGAAGTAAAAAAAAATGTTCCCCCCCCAAACCCAAAAGCTGTACCCGCCACTGCTTGGGACAGTTACAGCGACAGGAGCTAATTTCATAATAATGACATTTTGTGTGGGAGCACCCTTAAGAAGTGGAGATAAGCAGTAGGTTTGTTTAGAAAAAATGTTGGGGGCGTAAAAACTAATGGAGGTCGGTCTTATAATGCACCCTTCTAAAAGTGACTCAGAGGGGGAATTTTTATGTTTTGTTTACCTTTTCTTCGATTAGAAAACATTTGCCCAGAAAATGACTCGGAGTCGCTCCTAGAAGGGTGCAGTGTAAGACCGACCCCTATTAATTTTTACGCCCCAGCTTTTTTAAACAAACCTACTCCCTATCTCGACTCCTGATGGGGGCTCCCATACAAAATGACATTGTAATGAAATTAGCTCCCATCGCTCTAACTGTCCTAAAAAAATCCAATAAATTTTCGATTTTTAACAATTTTTCGTAAAGAAAAAGTTATTAGTTTTTGAGAATTCTTGAGAATTTTGATCGCTATCGACTTCAAGAATTAGTCCCCAAGTTTTACCTTAATATTTTGTATAATTTTTAAAGCATACTTTTAGGTGAACAATTACATAGGACTTTATAAACAAAAATGTTTAAAAAACACTGATAGTTTGTTGAGAAATTAGCATTTTTAACTCTTCTAAATTAAAACAAAATTTAAATTATTCTAAAAATCTTAAAACCATCGTTATAAACATATTTTTAATTAAATATTTTTTTTATGATTACTATTTTCAGTATGGTGTCTTTATGGTTTTATTATTGATTGCTGAAATTGTTGCCGGTGGCTTGGCGGCATTTTATAAAGAAACGGTAAATGTTGCAAAATACAAATATTCCATTCATACTATTGGCAAATAACAAATTGCATTTTTGTGTTTCAATTTTTTCCTAGGCACGCAATGAAAGTAAAACCTTTTTACAATCAACCATCACCAATTACTATAATACGGCTGAACATACCGATGCTGTTACTCTAATGTGGAATCAAATGATGAGTCAATTTGCCTGTTGTGGCGTAGTGGATTATCGTGATTTTGAAACATCACAGGGCTGGATGAACGGTAAAGGTAATCGTACCGTGCCTGAAGCCTGTTGCCGTTTGAAAGATATTAAAAATTTAATACCCGAAGATGATAATTGTGTGACAAATCCTAGTGAAACAAATAGTTTTTATCAAAAGGTAAGGGGAAAGGAGAAAATTTATCAGAAACACTGAGCAATACGATTTTTTAGCTTGGATGGAATCAAAAAAAATTTAAGTATACCATTTTTTGTTTGACTTATTCCAAACGCCTTTGAAAAAAATCAAAAATTTCAGTGGGCCATAAAAAAACTCGAGCTAAGTTTTCAAAGCCTTTCAGGAGTTTTAGTCTACTACACCATTTCCAATTGTACTTTACAATTTTTTAAATGTATTTTTAAATTGTCCAAATGTTTATTAAAATTGTCCAAATATTTTTAAAATTGTCAAAATATTTTTTAAAGTTGTCCAAATGTATTTTAAAATTGTTCAAATGAGTTCTAAAATTGTCCAAATGTATTTTAAAATTGTCCAAATATATTTTAAAATTGTCCAAATTAATTTTAAACTTGTCCAAATATATTTTAAAATTGTCCAAATTAATTTTAAAATTGTCCAAAAGTATTTTAAAATTGTCCAAATGTATTTTAAAATTTTCCAAATGTATTTTCAAAATTGTCTTTTAAAATTTTTCAAATATATTTTCAAAATTGTCTTTTAAAATTTTTCAAATATATTTTCAAAATTGTCTTTTAAAATTTTTCAAATATATTTTCAAAATTGTCCAAATGTATTTTAAAATTGTCCAAATTTTGGACAATTTTAAAATACCTTTGGAAAATTTTAAACTACATTTGGACAATTTTAAAATACTTTTGGACAATTTTAAAATATATTTGGACAATTTTAAAATACATTTGGACAATTTTAAAATTGATTTGGACAACTTTGAAATGTATTTGGACAATTTTAAAATACATACATTTGGATAATTTTAAAATACATTTGGATAATTTTAAAATATATTTGGAACATTTTGAACTACATTTGGACAATTTTAAAATACATGTGGACAATTTTAAAATGTATTTGGGAAATTTTAAAATTAATTTGGACAATTTTAAAATTAATTTAGGCAATTTTGAAATGTATTTGGACAATTTTAAAATACATTTGGACAATTTTAACATACATTTGGAGAATTTTAAAATTAATTTGGACAATTTTCAAATACGTTTGGACAATTTTAAAATTAATTTTGACAATTTTAAAATATATTTGGACAATTTTAAAATATATTTCGAAAATTTTAAACTAAATTTGGACAATTTTAAAAAACATTTGGACAATTTTAAAATACATTTGGACAATTGTAAAATTAATTTAGACAATTTTGAAATGTATTTGGACAATTTTAAAACACATTTGGCATTCCACACCAAATGTCCAGCGAAAAAAAACATGTGTACCGTAAACTTCTGAATAGGTGATATGGATAGCCCTATATGGAACTTAGATAATTGCGTTTCTGGTTTTTCAATTTTTCAAAAACTGGGCTTAGGAGGCGTGGTCAAATATTGGAAAAATGGTCAAATTTGTGGCGAGTTGCCTTGATTAAATATTTATCACATTAAAACGGAATTCACCACAATGTCAAAAATTAACGTTCTTATATAGTTTTGTATGGGCTATCGATTAAAATTTTTTCTTTTGGAAAATTTTCAGAACCCGTTCTGAAATTTTCCATTTTTTAAAAAAGTCAATTTATCAAAAATCCGGCCACTTTTTTTTTATTTTTTATTTATTTTTTTAAAAGTTTAGATGTTTGTCCATCCACACAAAAAAAATCAGAAACACGTTCATCTTTTTTTTCGAGAAAATCGCATTTGAACTTTAAATTTCATAACAATTTAGTAATTTGCTTGTATTTTCTTGTGTCAACAGAGCGTATGACGAATATTTATGCAATTAATATTACTCATTCGCAACTTTAAAACAAAGAAATACAAGCAAATAACAAAATTGTTATGAAATTTAAAGTTCAAATGCGATTTTCTCGAAAAAAAAGATGAACGTGTTTCTGATTTTTTTTGTGTGGATGGACAAACATCTAAACTTTTAAAAAAATAAATAAAAAAGAAAAAAAAAGTGGCCGGATTTTTGATAAATTGACTTTTTTAAAAAATGGAAAATTTCAGAACGGGTTCTGAAAATTTTCCAAAAAAAAAAATTTTAATCGATAGCCCATACAAAACTATATAAGAACGTAAATTTTTGACATTGTGGTGCATTCCGTTTTGATGTGATAAATATTTAATCAAGGCAACTCGCCACAAATTTTACCATTTTTCCAATATTTGACCACGCCTCCTAAGCCCAGTTTTCGAAAATTTGAAAAACCAAAAACGCAATTTTCTTAGTTACATATAGGGCTTCCCAAACAACCTATTCAGAAATTTACGGGACACATGTTTTTCTGTAGCGGGACATTTGGTGTGGAATGCCTCACATTTGGACAATTTTAAAATACATTTGGACAATTTTAAAATATATTTGGGAAATTTTAAAATACATTTGGACAATTTAAAAATTAATTTGTACAATTTTGAAATGTATTTGGACAATTTGAAAATGCATTTGGACAATTTTAAAATACATTTGGAAAATTTTAAACTACATTTGTACAATTTTAAAATATATTTGGACAATTTTAAAATACATTTGGACAATTTTAAAATACATTTGGAAAATTTTAAAATAAATTGGACAATTTTAAATTATATTTGGCAATTTTAGAATACATTTGGACAATTTTAAAATTAATTTGTACAACTTTAAAATATATTTGTACAACTTTAAAATACATTTGGACCATTTTAAAATACATTTGAACAATCTTAAAATATATTTGGACAATTTTAAAATACATTTGGAAAATTTGAAACTACATTTGGACAATTTTAAAATACATTTGGACAATTTTAAACTACATTTGGACTATTTTAAAATACATTTGGACAATTTTAAAATACATTTGGACAATTTTAAAATTAATTTGTACAATTTTAAAATTAATTTGGACAATTTTGAATACATTTGGACAATTTTAAAATATATTTGGTCAATTTTAAAATACATTTTGACAATTTTAAAATATATTTGGGCAATTTAAAAATACATTTGGACAATTTTAAAATTAATTTGTACAATTTTGAAATGTATTTGAACAATTTTAAAATACATTTGGACAATTTTAAAATACATTTGGACAATTTTAAAATATATTTGGACATTTTTAAAATACATTTGGACAATTTTAAAATACATTTGGACAATTTTAAAATTAATTTTGAAATGTATTTGGATTATTTTAAAATACATTTGGACAATTTTAAAATACATTTGGACAATTTTAAAATACATTTGGAAAATTTTATACTACATTTGGACAATTTTAAAATACATTTGGACAATTTTAAAATACATTTCGAAAATTTTAAAGTACATTTGGACAATTTTAAAATACATTTGGACAATTTTAAAATATATTTGGACATTTTTAAAATACATTTGGACAATTTTAAAATACATTTGGACAATTTTAAAATTAATTTTGAAATGTATTTGGATTATTTTAAAATACATTTGGACAATTTTAAAATACATTTGGACAATTTTAAAATACATTTGGAAAATTTTAAACTACATTTGGACAATTTTAAAATACATTTGGGCAATTTTAAAATTAATTTGGACAATTTTGAAATGTATTTGGACAATTTTAAAACACATTTGGACAATTTTAAAATACAGTTGGACAATTCTAAAATACATTTGGAAAATTGTAAACTACATTTGGACAATTTTAACATACATTTGTACAATTTTGAAATGTATTTGGACAATTTTAAAATACATTTGGACAATTTTAAAATACTTTAGGACAATTTTAAAATATATTTGGACAATTTTAAAATACATTTAGACAATTTTAAAATAAATTTGGGCAATTTTAATATACATTTGGACAATTTTAAAATATATTTGGACAATTTTAAAATACATTTGGGTTTAAAATTAATTTGTACAATTTTGAAATGTAATTGGACAATTTTAAAATACATTTGGACAATTTTAAAATACATTTGGACAATTTTAAAATACGTTTGGACAATTTAAAAATTAATTTGGACAATTTTGAAATGTACTTGGACAATTTTTAAAGACATTTGGACAATTTTAAAATACATTTTGACAATTTGAAAATACATTTGGACAATTTTGAAATATATTTGGACATTTTTAAAATACATTTGGACAATTTTAAAATACATTTGGACCATTTTAAACTAAATTTGGACAATTTTAAAATACATTTGGACAATTTTAAAATACATTTGGACAATTTTAAAATACATTTGGACAATTTGAAAATTAATTTGGACAATTTTAAAATACATTTGGACAATTTTAAAATATATTTGGATAATTTTAAAATACACTTTGACAATTTTAAAATATATTTGGACAATTTTAAAATACATTTGGACAATTTTGAAAAGTATTTAGACAATAACATACATTTGGAAAATTTAAAATACAATTGGAAATGGTGTAGTGGTATACTTTAATTTGTTTTTGTCCCATTATAGATACTCTTCATTTATCCCAAATTTGTTACACAATAAAATTTATCTTTAATAATTTCTTTTATCATTTTTTAGGGCTGCTATGATGCATTTGCTGATTGGATTGTTAACCATCGTGAAATTATAATTGCCGTTTTATTGGGCGTAGGTGTTGTACATCTTTTGGCCATATTTTTGGCCTTTTGCCTATGCAAATCATTTGCCAAATATCAGGGCATGAGACTGTAAACACATGTTACTTCCTTCTCTAACTTTTTTATATTTTTTTTAATTACTTTTTAGAAAACAAGGACCATTTTTTTTTTTTAGAAAAAAAAAAATAACAAACAAAAGTCAATAATAAATTTAATTACTTGAATTTTATAATTTAAAATCGTTAAAAAACATAAAAAGAGTTTTTCGTTCTTGATTAAACAAAAATTATATGTGTATAAATATTTGGAAATATTTGTTAAATATCCTTTTATTTATTTACGACCCTTTTAGTCCTTTTTTTATACATTATTAGAAAAATATTGTTTTGATAACATTATTTAACAAAAACAAAAAAGACATTCAATTTTATATTTTACTTTTATCTTTTCAAAAAAAAATTCGTTAAGTTTTTTTTTTTAATTTTCTTTTAAGTTTTAGTAAATTTTCTATTTATAATTTTACTAAAACAATCGTTTTGTATTATAAACAATTTTCCACTTAAACATCACAACTTTTTTTTTAAATAAATATTTTTAATTTTATTATTATTATGTAGTAGATTTTTTGAAGAAAACAAACAAACAACATCAGAACCAATTAAAGATATTTTGAATTTTAGTTTTTAGTTTGTTTAAATTTTATTGTTAATTTTGTTTAATTAATTTTTTTTACTATAAGTTTTTTTTTAACGAATTCTATTGGCTAAAATCGATTTGAATAGTTTGTAATGTATTTAAAATAAAGTGTAAATTTTTATTGCATTTTTCCAAACATATCAGTTGTAAAATGTATAAAACTTTTATTTAATAAAAAAAATAAAGAAATAATTAATAAATTTAGTTAATAAAACCCATAAGAAATGTTTTTAAAAATTAATGATCTTTAAGGTAAGTAAATTTTGTGTATTTTTTAATACTTCAACGAATCCTGGGTTTGAATCACACATGTTCGTGTAAATTTGTTTTTTAATAAAAAAAAAATGATATATTTAGAGTCTTACTTACCAGCCCTCCCAGCAGCAATTTTGCTGAACTGGCAGCAGCTTTTGGAAAGGAATCTCGAGTCAAGGAGCGCATCCAAACCTGCTGAATTCATGCATGATTCTCTAAGAGCCGAATCACAATTGGCACCACATTCGGTAACCACAAAATGTTTTCATACATTTTGTATGAAAAGCAAAAAATCGCTTTGTGGTCGACCACACTGCCGCCAGAATAGATTCTATTCTATTTTTGTAGTGCTCTCTCACCACCCTCTCATTTTTCTCAAATTTGTATCAACTAGCGTTGCCATATGTTCAACAAAATATGCTAATTTTTCCAATTGGAGTTAATATATTGTGTGTGTGTTGCACACAAGAAACATTGTATACCTGCTTTTATAGGATAACAAAAGAAAAAAAAATAGATGTGTGACTGATATGAGCGTCGTTTTCTTTATAAAATGCCCCCGGTCGTCTGCAGTGAATCAAGCCGACCGGCTCAAAATCGGCTGCGCGGCGCCGCCGGCCAATTTTTAATTTTTTCGCGCCGCCGCCTTTCAAAAAACAGATTTTACAACAAAAATAGAACAAAAAAGTTCAGCCGACACTGAGCCGCTTAATTTTAATGTGTCGCTCGCTCTTTCGCAGTGGTTCGTCGTCGGTGGTGCCAATTGTGACTGGGCTCTAAGGCGATGTCACACTTTAGAGCGCTAGTTGGATACACCAAAAAATCGCTCTTAAGATGCTCTGAATTTACATCTCTTTAGAGCGCTGAAAAAATCGCTATAAAGACGCAGTGAATTCATGTATCTTTTTATAGCTGATTTAAGCAGAATAAAGATGAAGCACATTTGACTATTTCTGAAATACAAATTACAAAATCTGAAATACAATTCACTATTTCTGAATACAATTGGAAAATCTCAAATACAATTGACTAATTCTAAAAATCAGTTGACTCCCTGTAAGCATTTAGAAGAAATATCGCCTAATTACATTTAAAAAATTTCCAATTATATTATGAAAATTTCAAATTATATTTCAGAAACTGCTATTTATATTTCAGAAATTTCCATTTATAACCAAAAAAATTTTAATTACATTTCAAAAATTTTCAATTATATTGGAAATTTTTTAAATATAATTGGACATTTTAAAATATAATTGGAGATTCTAAAATATGATTGGACATTTTTTGTCATATAATTTGTATTTTCTGAAACTAAAGAAGATGGTGTACAACATTTTTTTTTTTTTTCATTCAAAATGTGTTAAAGGTGTTATGATTGAAGCACTCTTTGCAGCGCTGATTAATGCGCAATAATGATGCAGTAAAATCATGTGTCTTTGTCCAAAACTAATGGTTTTTTTATTCAAAAAGTGTCAAATATATTTAAAAGGAAAGCATGTTTGAAATTTTATCAAAATACATATAATTTTATATTGTAAGTTTAATGCAAAAAATCTTAACAAAAAATTTAAATTTTTTTCCCTTATTTTTACTGCATCCTCAAGAGCGCTTTTTGGATGCGCTTCGGTATGCTATAAAAATATACTGTGTCGCCAAAATCTCGATTTATTTTTGCTGGGCTGGTACAGGTGACAAATGAGCATAATTGGTCGAACGGTTTTCAAGATATCGACATTTTAAAGTTGCCAACAAATTTTCAACAATGGCGAGTTTCTCTACGTCTAAGAAATTTAAATAAAAAAATCTCACAATTGTTTACCATTGAAATGGGGACCTATATTTTGAGGTGTTACAAACAGAATGTCAAACCCATATATACCCTCTTTCACTACACAATTTCCAATTTTATTTTAAAATTTTCCAAGTGTATTTTAAAATTTTCGAAATTAATTTTCAAATTGTCCAAATATATTTTAAAATTGTCGAAATATATTTTATAACTGTACAGATGTATATGGGGCATTCCATGTCAAATCGGACACTTTGAAAAAAAAAAATTTTAGATTTTTCCAATTTGTTTACAGTTTAGTACCCTTCGAAAACTCCTTCGTTGTAAATTTTCAGATTTTTTTGGTAGTTTGTTCCTTTACTCAAATTTCTTTTACTCGTAACTTCTTCAATAATGGTCCAAATTTCAAATTTTTTTTCTTCAAAATTTTTGTTTTTTTACGTACTTTTTAAAAAAAAATCCCAAAAAATTCTTAAAAGCGCTCTAGTATGCGATTTTTAAGTTTTAAGTTTTAAAATTTAAATCTCATTTTTGAAAATGTTTGTACTCTTCGATTTTTTTGAAATTTTTTTGTGCAAAACTTCTATCGATTCTACAAATTTTTTGCCCAGGAGGATCGTGGGATAACGATTATTAATATTTTTAAAAATTTTTTGAAAAAATTTTATTGTAATTTTCCAATCTTAAAATCATTTCTACTACTCGAATGGTGCGTCATAGAGGGGTCCTTTATAAAACCGACCCCCATTAATTTTTTCGTCTTAACATTTCTTTGGAACAAACTAATACCCTATCTCCAATTTCTAAGAGGGCTCCCACACAAAAGGACATTTTTTAAAATTTGCTATAACCGCTCTAACTGCCCTAATAGTGCCCTTAGAGCAACAAAATTTATGACCAACCCACAATATTTTTTTATTCCAAACATTTTCTCTCAACACACCTAAACTCTATCTCTAATTGTTAAGGCGGTCCCCATACAAATTTTTTTATTTTTTGTAAATTTGTTTTATTTAATCAGCTTCTACCGGTCCAATGGTTTGTCTGAGTGGGGTCATTAGTGATACCAACCCCATTTATTTTTACCCTACAACATTTTTTTAAAACATAGCTACGCCCTATCTCTACTCCTAAGTAGTTTGTCTCAAAATTTTACCAGGTACTTATTTCAGGTCATTTAAAAATTTTAAAAGTATCGATTGAACACGTCTCGAAAAAAATTGTGTTTTTTTTAATAAAAACCCTAATTCAAATTAAAAACTAACTTTAAAATTGATTTCTGAATTATAAATTCTTTTTTTTTTTTCATTTTCAAAAATCATTTTTTTTTTTTAATAAACGTTTAAAAAGTTTTTGGAATTTTTTTCGAGTTCCAACACAATTTTATGAGTAATTTCCTTTACATTTTTTTTTTGATACGGTAAGAAATTCTTAATGTTACCATATTTTTTGTATCAAAAGTATAAAAAAAAACGTTTAAAATTACTTCAGAACAATCATAATCAAAATATTATTTAAAAAACTTAAAAATATTATTTAAAAGTCAAAAAGCGGGATAAAGCGGGACTTTAAAAAAAAAGCGGGATAGAAATTCAAGGCGGGATTAGACATCAAATAGCGGTATAATTCCGCCAAAAGCGGGATGGTTGGTCAGGTTACGTACAAGTAATATTCTATTAATAACATTTTATATACGCTAGGTGTCATTAAAATATCGTTGTCTGGCCTTCAAATTATATCAGCCAAAAAGCAGACTCATTTAAGACTCCTAAATGGTTTCCAAAAATATTACAAAAATTTCAAATTTTTTCATCCAAAAAAAAACAAGTTTTGCATACAATGGAGTCAGATTACACTGAAATCATTAGTGATTTTGAATTCTCTTAAAAAAGTGAATTTTTGTGGTTTCTTTGTTGTTTCTATAACAACCAACAAGATAAAAAAAAAATAATTTTACGTAAACGAGTTTATTGTTACAACATGTTTAAAATTTCCGAATTCGAACGATTTCTTTCGAATAAAGTGTCGCGGTAACCCCTTTGTTTTAATGGTGTTTTTTGCTCTTTTTTTAAAAAAAAAGGACAAAAAAATACCCTTATCTTGAGGAGTTAGAGAGTTAACATATTCTACAAAAGTGCTCTCTTTTGTTGTGTCTTATTTCTGAATTTCTTGTTGAGTTTTCCGTTTTGGTTATTCATGGACTTATAGTAAAATTTCACGGCGGATATTTTTGCGGAATATTTAAGCCCCTTAAATCCCTGTTTTGATGGGAAAAGAAGGACCAAAAAGACCCTTATCTTGAGGAGTTAGAGGGTTAACATATCCCAATAAGCCAAATTGCTGGAATTCAAGTGTAATTCAAGCGTAATTCCAGTCACATTTTCAAATTTCAAGCCTTGAATTCAACTTGAATTATACTGTAATTCAATAGCATATACCAGCAAAACGGATACTTGAATTCAAGTCGAACAGAACAGTGTAAAAACACTTGAATTCAAGCCCTAAAAGCAAGCGTAATTCCAGTCAAACCTAAGAATGTGGTTGGAAAATCACTTGAATATGGCTTGAATTCGGCTTGAATTATAGTTAAATTCAAGCCCAATTCCAGTGCAATTCAAGTCTATTTCCAGTTCATTTCTATAAAACCAGCATCATTGTAAAATATAAAAAAACACTCCGCCTTTTTGCACTGCTATTTATTATTTATTTATTCACACAAAATACATAGAAATGGATAAAAATTTGAATATAAAATAATAATTTTACATAAACTTCAAACATGGTCTTCAGATAAAGTCTTGCAGATGAAAATCGGCATACCATTCAAGAATTCTATTCGCACATACGGAGGTCTTATACAGTTTTTATCTTCTAAAGCAAATTGATGTTTTTCTTCTAACTCTAGATATTTGTCGTGGAAAACTACAAAAAAAAATAGAGAAATAATTAGAAAATTGGCCACTAACCATGTAAAAATATTTCTTACCATTACAATGCATTGTAAAGAGATTATTTCAGTTTTTATCCTTTATTGTGATGAGTCTGCTTCAAACTTTTTGTTGATTTTTTTTTTATTTAATTAATTTATTTTATTTTGAAATTTGATATGACAATTTTTTCTTATACAATTCAAAAAAGGTTTGACTTGATTTGCACTTGAAAAAATTGCTTAAAAACAGCTTGAATTCAAATAAAATTTCAAGCACTTGAATTTTAAATTTTTGGAGCTTATTGGGATTCTACAAAAATGTTCTCCGTAACATTTTACATAAATACTCGATTTTTTTAATAAATGCGAAACTAACCCTAAGCTCTCTTTTGTTGTTTTTTATGTATATGTTTACAATATTTGAAGAAGACCTAACAGGCTCTAAAGAATTTTGTTACAAAAAAATATTTTCTTTTTAATTATTTGCAAAAAGAAAATTCTGTTCGAAAACGTTTCCGTTTCGAATCGAAATACTCGGTAACCCCCCATGTATTTAAGGGGTTAAAATGGTCCTCAAAAATATTTTCCGTGAAATGGACCTATAGTAAAATTTCACGCCGAATATTTTTGCGGAGCATTTTAATCCCTTAAATCTCTATTTTAATGGAGTTTTTTTGCGCTTTTTTAAAAGAAGGACAAAAAATACCCTTAGCTTGAGGAGTTAGAGGGTTGACATATTTTACAGAAATGTTCTCCGTAACATTTTACATAAATTTGCTGAACACACCATATACTTTAAACGTAATCTTTACTCGATATTCGATGACGATTGACAAACTTTATCTCCCCCTAAAATGAAACCCAGATGTAAACTTTCAAAACGCCGATACATGTATTTTTTTTTTGTCTCTTCTATCAAAATTTTTTGGTCCGACCTTGTAGTTTTTTTTTTGTGTTGTACAGTATTATTTAAAATAATCCACTGTTCACCGTTGCGTATGATTGTTATTTAAAGGCAATTACAAAATTAATCATACGCCTTATACAGTTTTTAAGCGAATATTATTGTAATTATAACACTGTAAGTATAATTTCAACTTTTGAAAAAAACACGAAAACGCCGAGACGCGTAAGCTTAATTTTGGGTCGGATAATCAGGTGGCATTCTCCGTTTTGATAGGTCAGGTCAAAATTAAGAGAAATTTCGTTTTAAAGTTTTGCGATTTTCAACGAGTTTTTATTAAATTTTTCTAGGACTATCCATCAAAAACTCTTTTAAAATTACTTTATTTAGTATTTCCTAGTCGAAACTTTACTAAAACATTGATGGCCGATTAATTTGTGCTAGTAAAATAAAAATGTTTTCTTAAATTTTTCAATTTTTTTTTTTAAACAATAAAAAATCGCTTGGAAATCACAAACTTAAAAATTAAATATCTCTTAATATTAACCTGATCTGTCAAAACGGAGAACGCCACTGTGTTCTATTACCCAAAATTAAGTTTACGTGTCTCGGCGTTTTGGTGTATCAATTTCACGTACTTACAGTGTAATAAAAGTTTACCAACTTCAAATGCGTGTAAACAGTAAAAGTATATAACGGGATTTACTTGGATTTTCTTCGAAATCCGCATTTATCTGGGTTTCGAGGTACATGTAAAGCTATGTCGTATGATTTTTATGAAAAATGCTAGATTTTTTATAGCATACTTTTAGGCATGTAGTAAATATATGATTGTTATTTAAAAGCGACAAAAAACTCTGCATATTGCAAAATTTATAAACAAATATAACAATTTATTTAATCTTAAGTTATAAATTTAGAAATATGTAGAGTTTCGTGTCGCTTTTAAATAACAATCAAACATATGATTGTTATTTAAAAGCGACACTGCATGCCTAAAAGTATGCTATAAAAAATCGAGTATTTTTCATAAAAATCATACGACTCTGTGGTATGGTATAAACCATAGGGGTGAAACGAATAAGTTTCGCACATGTGTATGTATTAGTGACGGCACGCGCGTGTAACTTTTGACGTTTCATACAAAACGTAAACAAACAACGAAAATACAGATGCAAAAGCTCACACGTACAGGCACACGTATTCTAGGCAGAGAAGTAAATTTAGTAGTATTTTGTATGCGTCCATATTGATAGTACCAAAATAAGCACTCGTGTTGCATGTCTATATGGTCTGTGGTATAAACACAGCTTAAATGGCATATTAGCAAGGCAACAGAAAACTAGCAGTTATGAATTTAAAATTTCTAAGACATTTATCCAATGGAAAAAACTCGCAGATTTTGAGATTGAGAAGAAAAAGTTTTATTTGTTTAAAAATTAAAACAATTTATTTTTATTTTATATATATTTATTTTTTATTATTTTATAATAATCTTAAGAAAACAATAGATAGTAAATCTTTTAAAATGATATCAGTAGGAATACTTTAAGATTTTTTTCAATTAAAGCCATTGGTAAAACAGATATTGAATTAAGAGTTTCTAAGTAAAAATTATCTTTTTATATTTAAGTATATTTTGAAAAATATATAAAGATGTATGGTTTATATGACAACGTAAATATATAAATTATTTTTTTTATATTTAATACAAATTCATTTAATTAAACATGCTGTCATTTTTAAAAAATATATAATTGTATCAATTTATACATAAATATTTAAAAACAATTTTTCCTCGGAGTATCAAAAAATATTTTAACACTATTTTTTTTTTAAGTAAATGAAAAAATATATAAAAATAAAAATCTTATTACACCCCGTTATACTAGAACAAAATTTATAAATTGTATGGTATAAAAAAAATTATAATAGTAATATTACATAAATATAAATAAATTGGTTTTTATATTGTATATAGACAGATATTTCTTTAAAATGATATAGTTTATAACAAAAATCAAAAGAAAAAACTATTTTAAAAAATATATAAAATTGTTTAAGTAATAATTTCAGTTTGTCTTTTGGTTTTTTTGTTTGCGGATTAATTACAAAGTTTTATTTTATTATATTTTAATACTTTAAGAAGGAAATTTATTGATAAGGAATAAAATTGATAAAATAGTTTAACTATTTTGTATTATTTTTTTTTTTGCGTTGTTGGATCTTTAAAGATTATTATTATATGGATTAGAAAAATATAAGTTTAAGGACCTTTTTTAACATAAAACAAACGTTAGAGAATGAACAGAACAAAGCGTCTCTTTTTATACGATTTGATAGTAAACACTGTGAAAGACAAAAAAAATTAAAATGTATTTTATTTTTATTGATGTTGCTCTTAAAATTGATTTTTTCTCAATCCTGTGATGTTGCATTTGAACACAAATCTGTGTTTTTTTTTTTTTTTTTTTTATAAAATATGGCAACACTGTGAAAGAGATTGAGAGAAACCGTGATGAACATAAATAAAATTTTTAACTGTCAAATCGTACGAAATGTTTCGTGAATATTCTTTTTTTTATTCTCTTACAATTAATTAGACTTGGGCTTAATCGTTCAATTGAATGAGCGCTCATTTACGTTCATTTCAGATAAAAGACCTAGTTCGTTCTTCTAGTTCAATCGGTCATTTATTGTTTTCGTTCAACAGTTCGTGAACGAATCATGTTGATTATATTTGTTGTTCGTTCATCTAGTTCAAATGGTTGTATTTTTGGTTTCGTTCAACAGTTCGTGAACGAATCATTTTTATCATGTCTGTTGTTTTGGTTTTCGTTTAAAAATACAAATATGTTGAATAAAAACATTAGGATCAATACATGAATAATAGATGATATCTTAAAAAAATTAAACAAAACAAGTGAGAGTGTTAAATTCGACCGTGCCAAATCTTTTATACCCTCCAAAATGTAAGAAAAAATTAAAAAAAAATTGTCATGGGCGTTTGTTTTTTTGGGGGGGTTAGTGGGGACGTTGAGAGCACCTTCCCATCCCGATAAATATAACAAATATTTCATTTATTTAGCAAAAATACAAAAAAAAATGTAAAGCAAGTGAGAGTGTTAAATTCGGCTGTGCCGAATCTTTAATACCCTCCAAAATGTTAAAAAAAAAATAAAAAAAAATTGTCAGGGGCGTTTGTTTTTGGGGGGGGGGGGGGTGGTGATAGGGGTCAGTGGGGGACGTTTAGAGCACTTTCCCATCCCGATAAATAATATAACAAATGTGTCATTTATTTAACAAAAATACAAAAAAACATGTAAAAAAAGTGTATTTTTTCAGAGGTTGGTTCAGGTCTTCAAGGGGGAACTTTTTCTCTGATCCGATTTTGCCCATTTACGAACTTAACCTGCCTAGGACCATAAGACATATTCATGCCAAATTGCAGGAGGCTAGCTCTTTTATTTTGGACTGTATCGTGCCATCTACAGACAGACGTGAGTATACCCCCATACTGTGGTTGGAGGGTATAAAAAGTGTATTTTTTCAGAGGTTGGTTCAGTTCTTCAAGGGGGAACTTTTTTCCCCCTGAGCCGATTTTGCCCATTTACGAACTTAACCTGCCTAGGACCATAAGACATACTCATGCCAAATTGCAGGAGGCTAGTTCTTTTATTTTGGACTGTATCGTGCCATCTACAGACAGACGGACGGACAGACGGACGGACGGACGGACATTCACAGAATGTCTTAGAATCGATCATAGATCAATAATATATATACTTTATGGGGTCCCCGACCGATATTTCGATGCGTTACAAACGGAATGACAAAGTGAGTATACCCCCATGCTGTGGTTGGAGGGTATAAAAATGTATTTAATTTGTGTAAAAAAAAAACACAAATGCCGAGAAAGCATGCCAAAAGAAGACAAAATGACAAAGTTAACAAAAAAAATTGAACGACCGAACTAAAAGATCAAAATGAAGTAATGACCAATTGAGCAGAATGAACGAAAAGATCTAAAATATCTTAAATGAACAAACTAGTTAAACCGCTCAGTTAAATGAATAGTTTAATTGAATTAGTTCGTTAGTGACCGACACAACTCTACAATTTGTCCAAAAGATCGTTTCAGAATTTCGTTAGAAATTTAAAATTTTGAAAATTCTTTTACCAACAAAATTTTCTGAAATTCTCTTTAGTTTTCTCGTTTGTCTTAAGCAAAAAAAAGTGTTTGTTTTATCATATAAATTTACATAAATCTTTATATTTTAAACTTAAATTATAAAAAAATGTCATTGTTAGAGACGGCAAACATATAGGAGGAATAAATATATAAATAAATACATTTTATAAATTTTTATGATTCGGAAGCTGCAGATTTACCCAAAAATGGTACAGTCAAATCTACCATATTGGGATATACTAAATATTTATTGACAGCCTCACATAATTTACCCTCTATGACATTGGTAACAATAGTCCAATCAACCGATTTATCACCCACTGTAGGTCGAGCTGTAAGCCAAAGTCGAGGTGGTGCACGGAAACTATGGGAGAAAAAAATCAAAATTTTTTAATTAGTTTTGAATCATTTGTAAAAAAATCTTTATTGCATTTATTTAGGCAGAGAAAAAAATATATATTTTACTTTAAAAGGCCAATAACTTTTTTAAATTTTTGACAATCAACAGAAAATTGTTTTAATATGCTATTGATGAGTTAAATAATTATCGAAATTTTTAGAAAAATTTCTAAAAAGGTCAAAAATCATACGTAATAAAAATTTTTACCTCTAGCCCAAAAGTATGCTCACTTTTTTACACAAAACATCGAAAACTCACAAGGAAGGTCTTTCACAGGACACCCACCGATTCTCCTCAAACTTTTATATGGGAAAGAGGGAAGGAAATTAAGACTTAACTATTTTTTCTTAGCTGCCCAATCTCATATTTAGCGGGTCAAAGGGGACGGGGAAAAACGGGATTTTTTATTTTTTGTCACATTTCTTCAAAATAAACTATAATGGAATTCATGTCAGAAATTTTAGTCTTGCAAAATTGCGAAATGTCAAAATTGCAACTTTTTTTGCTTGTTTCTTTGTGAATAAAAGAAATTGTATTTATATTAAAATAAATTGCAAATATTTTCTTGCAACTACGCATCATATAAAAGGTAATAGAAAAATGCAAATTTTATTAAAATTTTTCTTTAAAAAAATGTTGCAATATTGCAATGTTGCAAGAGTCAAAAAATTCTGAAGTGAATATGAAATATATGAAAATTTTATACAGAACGAAAGGTTTTTTGAAGTACCAATGGTGTATAGGTTGTGTCTAAATTCGGATTCGTTAATTCCTGATCTTCAAAAATGTAAAAACTTTTTTCCCTTTTTAAATTTGAAATTGGGCAGCTAAAAAAACAGGTAACTCTTATTTTTCCCCTCATTCCCATATGCAAATTTCAGGATAATCGGTGGGTGCCCTTGAAAAGACCTTGACAATTGACCTTAAATACTTACGCTAGCCATATTCTATCCGAGGGTGGTGGAGGTATATTTATTGTTACCCGTGATACTAAACCTCTTAGATCTATACCTAGTGTAATAGTAGTGCTCATATTTTCCATAGCTTTTTGTACAAAAGATAATTCGGTAGCGGATTGGAAAAAATTGGAAGTAGCAATACGATCAACAAATTTAAATATACGTCGGGCATTACCGGGATTGTTGGTACTAATAAGGAAGAGAAAATATATTATTGGTATTAGTTAAGGAAGTAAAAAAAGATAAAAAAATATGTTAGAAACTAAAAGACGTATTTTTTAAAAAATTTTCAAACGCGAATATCTCGAAAGCGGAATATGCTAGAAATATTTGGAGGTCCATTTTATATAAAATCAAGTCCAATTTTTGGAAGAATCTTTAACATTGGACCACCAAAAGTGCGAAATTATTGGGTTTTTTACTTTTTAACAGCGAATATCTCAAGCCCCCCCCAATAAGAAGAGGCATTACATGGGGTATGAATGGTCGATTGGAAGACCTTGACTACGCTGATGATATTTGCCTGCTCGCACATAACTTTACCGACATGTCAGCCAAATTGGATCAGATACATCAGCTAGCATCTGGTGTTGGTCTTCATGTTAACTTCGACAAAACTAAGGTTCTACGTATCAATTCGACTAATCTCTCCAAGTTCCGAGAAAACCACATAGAACTCGAGGATGTCCAATCGTTTTGCTACTTAGGAAGTATCATATCAACAACAGGCGGCTCACGTGATGATATTGCATATCGCATAAGGAAAGCAAAATAGTCTTTTGGTGCATTACAAAGAGTATGGAAGTCACCACAAATACATATAAAAACTAAGCTTCGCCTTTTCTCCTCTACACTTAGAAAATTATTGCAGATACTACATGACGGTCATTTGTGTAGTAAGTAGTAGTTGTTGTTTTCAACTACAATGTCAGTTGTTTTTGTATGAAAAATCT
This sequence comes from Pegoplata infirma, assembly GCA_963921195.1. Lineage (NCBI taxonomy): Eukaryota > Metazoa > Arthropoda > Insecta > Diptera > Anthomyiidae > Pegoplata > Pegoplata infirma. The sequence goes on from OY992539.1 coordinate 30,063,364, forward strand.
CAAACAATTGTTTTTTGTAGTTGTTTGAAAAAATAAATACAAAAAATTACTACATTGTAGTAACAGTTGTTTTATGTAGTTGTTTTTGGTCTATAAAAAAGCTTATAATTTTCACAAAAACGGATGTGTTGGACGAGTTGAAAGTGTCAGATGCAGCAAGAATTATTTCCAAATAATTTTAACCATTTTTGACGTTTAGAAGAACATTTAAATAATTTGAGTTGTAGTAAAAACAACTGTAATTTGAAGTAGTTTTTACCGTTTTTTGTAGTTGTTAATCAATAGTTAAAAACAACAACAATTTTTAGTAAATTTTACCGCAAAATGTAGTGGACGCCTAAACAACAACAAATGTAGTAGTTTTAACTGTCTTTTGCAGTGGAATCTACCGTCATAATTTTTTGGGTGTAATGTTAGCTCTATCCTGCTATATAGATGTGAGTCCTGGAACTCTACTGCAAGCGACATCCAATCCCTGCAAGTATTTGTTAATCGTTGCTTGCGAAAAATTTTGCGAATATTTTGCCGAACGTAGTTTTCAACAGAGACCTCTGGCAAAGAACAGGTGAAATACCAATTCGCATAAAAATTGCAAAGAGGAAATGGAGCTGGGTGGGTCATATTTTGAGAAGACCCCATGATGATATATCAAAGATGGCAATTGACTGGAACCCTCATAGCAGCAGAAGAAGAGGTAGACCAGCTAACACCTGAAGAAGGCAACTAGAATACGAAATTAGCGAAACTAGAAGAACTTGGTCTGAGATCAGACTAATCGCACAGGACAGATCCCAATGGAAGAATTTCGTTACGGTCTTTTGTTCCAACTTGGAACCATAGGAATCAATATATATCTCAAAAACGGTACGTGCTAGAAAAAATTCTACAGCAAATTTGAAATCTGAAGAGCAAAATCTATTAGAATCTGTTGGATATTTCACTGGAAGTTTTTTGTTGTCGAACAGTGTATTTATTAAGCTAGAACTCGAAAACAGGATCAGCTAGGATTAACGACTTTTAAAGTTCAAATTAAAGAGGAGTCAAATGCCATTAGCCGATTTTGTCACCATTTTAACACAACCTAAACTTACTTGAAGAGGGGTGTTGGCCGTAAGAGTTTTTCTTTTAGACTATTTGGTCTCATAGACATTTTTCGTAAGAAACCAAAAATGCTCAGGTTCTGACACATTTTTGTCACAAAAATTTACAGATTCTGAGACTTTTTCGTATAGAAAAGTTCTAAGATTTTGTGAAGATTTTCTGTATAAAAAAATTTAGAGATATTTTTCGTACACAAAAACAATTCTGAAACATTTTTTGAATAAAACAATTGTCAGATTTTAAAACATTTTTTTATAAAAAAAAATTCTTAAGATTCTAAGATATTTTTTGTGTAAAAAATTTTCAGATCCTGAGACTTTTTTTGTATAGAAAAATTCTCGTATTCAAAGACATTTTTTTTGTACAGAAAATTATTCTAATACATTTTTCGTAAGGAAAAACTTTAAAATTTTAAGACAATTTTTCTAAAAAAGAATTTCAGATTCTTATTAATAAAAAAATTCGATCTTCTTACCTTTCCGTAACACTATTAGGATTTTCACCCATTGCACCCGCAATAGGACTATCAGATTCGGTACTTGAACTACCAGTACTTTCGGCATCACTATCAAAAATTGCACTACCCGACAGTGCTGTTTCTATCAATAATTCCGCCTCATTAATACCACTGCGCTTACTGCTGGCAATTAATTCATCTTTCAGTGATAAAGCAATATTAGGATTTGTCATTGTGGCATCGGTATTTTTAGATTCCGGAAATAGTGGACGCATTGGACGTTTTAAGCGTAATAAATTCATTTTGGTGGTAACCGTAATATGACAATGACCCTCATATGTCATATCTAAATCTAGCCAGGTGCCACGTTCATCTAGCATTGGCTGGGAGACACGATGTATTAAAGGTGGTGTATTGCCCAGGTCAATATTTTTAATAACAACATCTTCCATAAAACTGGGAAGCTGAAATGGAAAATGGTTAGAAGTTAGAAATGCTAAGAAATTTGTTTATAATATTTAAAATTTATTTTTACCTTTATAGAAATTAATTTCTTTTGTAAAATATCCTGTATTTTTTCTAAGAGTTGTTCATTTTGTAATGTGCTGTATAGTAAGCGGCCTATTATAACATTTGCCCAGACTACACTACCAGAAGGTCCCAAGAATAGTGATTGATCTATACCCTTCCATAGTTCATTTTCATGACGTGTTGTACGTTTATTCTGAAATTTAAGGAAACATTTTTAAAATTTTTTAGTTTTGTTATAATATTTTCAACTACAATTTTGACGACTGACAATGATTACTTAAGCCTTATTTTTATCTAATGCCCCATTTACATCTTAGCCGATATCTCGTTTAAACGAAATTTTTAGATTCATAAGCTGAAATCTTGAATGAGATTTGTACCTCATTTAAAGAGAAAGCAGCTCAGACGTGAAAAGGCTATAAACTAGAAAGTCGTTCAAACCAGAGTCTATATTATTAGAAATTTCAGCTTAGAAGTAAATTATTGTATAATTTGCAAATTAACAAATAAAAATCTAAATTAAACAACTTTTTGGAATATTAGTTTTTCATTGTCAGTCGCATTAAATTGATAAATTAAAGAGTTTTTTACAACATGACACTGAAATGATTAAATAATAAAACATACGCTTTTCTTATCTTGTGGATTATGAAAAATTTGACCCTTATATACAGGAATCTTTGATTGTGTACAAGCTTTCTAAAAATAAAAATTATAAAAATAATAATAAATTAAATAAAAAATAAAATAAAACTTAAATACATAAAAATAAAAATTAATGATCAAATTAAAATCAAATAGTTTTAAGGACGAGAGAGAAAATCGGTATAGCTAGATCTGGAAACAATAAAAGCTACTCTATTTATGTGATTACACGTTATTTCTTGACTTATAGTACATTCACACTCAGCTCGAAACCTCGTTGAAAGTACGTACTTTCATTTTGAAAACATAACCGTTCACACCCGAAATTTTTGACGGTTATCACGTTTTCGAAAATTACCGAATAAAATTTGCGAACATACCGACATTAATCGCACACAATTAATTAATTTTCGCACTAATTTACAATAATTTATTTAAATCTTTTGATTTAATGTTATTTTTTATGAAAATATTTAAATATTTTTATTTTTTATTTTTGACACTTTCTTTAATTTATTTTCTTTATGAAATTTAAGAGCTTTCGAACGTACTTTCGTTGAAAACTCATAACAAAAAGTTTTCAATTTGTATGGGAAAATACGTACTTTCAAATGAGGTTTGAGGCGAAACCTCGTTAAACGGGCTTTCGATGCAAATGTGAATGCACTATTATAGTCAATATCTTGCTGTCAAAAATGTATGTTAAAAAAAATCTTAAGACGGTGTTTTAATTGTTAGGCAGAGAGTGTTACATGTATTAAGCTGTGCCGAATCTTACCCTCTATCATATTAAAATCAAAAAAAAAAAAGTAAAAAAGTTAAATTCGGTCTTGCCGAATGTATTGATACCCTCCACAATTACTTTTGAAAAAAAAAAAATTTTTTGATAAAAAATTTCCGCGAAAAAAAAAATTTGGTAGAAAAAAATCCGCGATTTTTTTCTTTTTTTGTCAATAAATATGTTCGTGCTTGTTTAAATACCATTTGGTGTCCAATTTTGTTCATATATGTCAACCAGCAGCCGAATTAAAACATTTTGCATTTTTAGGTTATGTTGAATGTAACAAAATTTTCGAGGTGTCCTTACATTTTCGGTCATAACTTTTGAACCTCTGAACCGATATCGTTCAAATGCAATACCAAACTGATCAGGAGAACTTCCAACAAGTATGTTAAGTTTCAGTCATCTCTGTGTAATATTTTGGCCGTTTCCACAGACAGACGACATCGCTAGAATGTCTTAAAATCGATCACTGATCAATTATATATATACTTTATGGGGTCCCAGACCGATATTTCGATGAGTTACAAACGGAATGACAAACTTAAATTATAATTTTTCGATTTTTTAAAATTTAAAAAAAAAAGAAAGAATCTATGAATAACCTTCACAATGCCCTTTTTAAAAAATAGTAAATTTTCTTCCGTGTAAAAAATGAACAATTTTGATTGGTAATATTTACTTTTGAGTAAAAAACTTTTTTTTGTAATTTTTGTAAAAAAAAAAAAGAAAATTACTATTTTTTTTTTTAGTCTAAAATTTTTTCGAGTGTAATTTTTTTTTGACTTTAAAAATACTTTTGAGTGACACACTCAAAAAAATACGTTAGTAGATTTACTATTTTTTTTTTTGCTAATGCTAGTTAGCTAACTTTTAGCAAATTTTTAGTTGAGATTAGCATGTTAGCAAAAAATTCTTGTAAACTTCATTTAGCACATTAGCAATTTTAAACAAACTTTGAACTAATTTCTTTTGCTAAATTTGAAATTGAGTTGACAACATTTTTACAAGATTTTTTGCTAACATTAGCAAAAATAAATGGTAAATTATTTTTTATTTTCAGAAAACTTAAAATGGCGCTATCTCGAAAACTAAGCCAGATAGAGCAAAATGGATAGCATTTTTGGTTCTTAGAATCTCCATACTTTCGCGGGTCCTCTTCACATGTGTGGACCCTAATGGGACCTAACTTTGGATCCAAAAAAGTTTGCATTCCCGAAAATTTTAAAATGCTCATATCTCGGTAAATATTGCCGACACAACAAAAAGTCCAAAAGAATTTTTGTAGCTCTCAACACGTAGAACAAGACAAAAGCTCTCCGAGTAATATTTTTGAAGTTATCGAGTTTTTTAATTCTCAAGACCCCAGTGATCGCCTAAAATCACGTATCTCACAAACTAAGCAAGGTAGAGCGAAACGGACACAAATTTGGGATCAAAAACTATGACGATTTTTAAGGAACCCAACTAGGTCTAGACCCATCGGGGTCTGGACCTATTGGGTCCAAACCCAATGGGGTCCCCAAATCCTCAAAAAAAAAAAAAATCTGTTAACTAATTATTGGCAAAACATTTTTGCTAACTTTAGCAAAAAAATTGTGGGTTCAAAGTCAGCAAATTTTCTTGTAGGTTTACAAGCTTTTTTTACTAACATTACAGTTTTTTTTTTTTTGAGTGCAAAAACACTTTGTAAAGTAATTTTTTGGCTTACCAATGTTTTTAAAGCTTGTTTTTTTAAGCTCGGGTTTTTCAACACGTGAATTTAAGGTGAAACCAATCTGAAATTCACGGTTTTGCTAATAACTTTTGAACCACTGATCCGATTTGGCTAAAATTCAATAAGAACCAGAACGGGGGAACATAACAAAGACCTCGAGACTTTTTTTTAGTTCAGCGCTAGATTTTTTTTACAACCATTTGAAGTTGGTGAACTTTTCTTATAACACTTTTGAACAAATTCATAGACCTCATGACTCCAAATCTGCCTTCCAATTTTTTTTATCATGTAAGGTATTTAAGATATTCCCGTTTGAATATTGAATAAAAAAACGCTAATTTAGCACTTGTTGGGTCTTCCCTGTAACGTATTCACACAAAATAGAACTTGATTTAGTATAAATGAGACCTCTTGATTCCAAATCTGGCATCCAAATTTTTCTAACGTCTACCGTTTTTGAAATATTTGCGTTTGAAAAACTCAAACTCCACTGTTTCGCACTTATATTCATTATAAATCACAAAAAAACTTCAAACGCGAATATCTCAAAAACGGAGAATGCTAGAAAATTCGGATTGCAGTTTTGGAATAAGGAGGTCTATTTAATGTAAAATCATGTCCTATTTTTTGAAAGCAACGTAAGAATACGTAACTGTGGACCCCCAAAAAGTGCTAATATATTGATTTTTTGAATTTTTAACAGGGAATATTTCTAAAACAATACGTGCTAGAAAAATTTTGACGGCCAATTTGAAATCAGGAGTCCTAAATCTATAAGGACCAATTAGACATTCACTGGAAGGTTTTTAATGTCGAACAGTGTAATTATAATTATAACACAGTGATACAAAATCGAACTTTCGGAATCGGAATGGGATGAAACCAAAAGCAAATAAAAGCTGACGTTTTCCATAACAAAACCCACAAGGCCTTTTTTTAGGTCAGAGCTAGATTTTATTTTACACGCATTTAAAGTTGGTGATTTTAAAGCATTTAAAGTTTGTGTGTACTAAACATGTCCTACTTTAAAGGCTCCAGGTTGTGACCTTATTGAACATGTGGGGTCCAGTTTCCAAACTTAAGCTGAAAATTACTTCAGCTATGACTGGTATGAATTTTGCTGCAATCGGTCCAGTACCTATTTACTGAATAGCCAAATTAATAAAATAAACCACTAAACACCGTTGCGTATGATTGTTATTTAAAGGCAATTATTAATATAAAACACTGGACACCGTTGCGTATGATTGTTATTTAAAGGCAATTACAATATTAATCATTCGACACTAATACAATTTTCAAGCATTTATTATTATAATTATAATAAAAGTGTACTAACTTTAAATGCGTGTAAAAAAAAATCTAGCTCTGAACTGGAAAAAAGCCTTGAGGGGTTTGTTATGGAATATGTCATTTTTCATTTGCTTTTGGTTTCATCCCATTCCGATTTTGGGTGTTGCACAGTGTAATTGCTTGAAAACTGTATAAGGCGTATGATTAATTTAGTAATTGCCTTTAAACAACAATCATACGCAACGGTGAACAGTTGATTATTTTTAATAATTTGGTTATTCAGTAAGTAGGTACGGGACCGATTTCAGCGAAATTCATACTAGGGTTATATAGTCGCAACAAAAAGTCGACTTTTCGACTTTTTTCAATTTCTAAAAAGTTGATTTTTCGACTTTTCGACTTTTTTCAAATTTTAAAAACTCGACTTTTCAACCTTTCGACTTTTTAAAAAGTCGACTTTTTTCGACTTTTCGACTTTTTTCGACTTTCTTCGACTTTTTAACTTTTTTTCGACCTTTTCCAACTTTACAATAATTCAAAAATATTGGTAAATATTGCACTTCACACTTTCTAACTCATGAATTTGGCATTGACATTTTTGTTTCACATACAAAATACATGGAAATACCAATAGCTTCAGTTGTTATTAAACTCGGCTCTCATTTGAAATTTTTTTCAGAAGAAATAAATTATTTTCATCTGGCAAAAATAAAAAAACAAAATAAAAAATCGAAAAAAGTCGAAAAAAAGTCGAAAAAGTCGAAAGCAAAAGTTGACTTTTCGACTTTTTAAGAACAAAAAAGTCGATTTCGACTTTTCGACTTTTTTATACAAAAAGTCGATTAATCGACTTTTCGACTATAGAACCCTAATCATACCGGTTATAGCTAACGTAATTTCGAGCTAAAGTTTGAACGCTGGACCCCACATTTCCAATAAGGGCACCACCAGGAGCCCCTAATGTAGGACATGTTTAGTACATAAAATCTTTAAATAGTGTTAAACTAAAAAAACATCTTGGGGGTTTTGTTATGTAAAATGTCAACTTTCATTTGCTTTTGGTTTCATCCCACTCCGATTCGGAAAGTTCGATTTTGTACCATTGTGTTATTGAAGATATTTACTAGATCTTTAATTGTAATAGTGCGTTTACATTGGATTTCTAATCTAGTAAATTGTGTTTTTAATCTACTTTGCAATCTGTACCGTTTACATTGGCATTTTTTACATTTGAGAAGATTAAGATTGGCATTTATAACAACAAGTTGGTAATAAATGTGTGTGACTGCGTCAAAAGACAGCGACGGTAATTAGTCGTCGTATGATTAACAAGGACAGTGACGGCGTCTACAAATAACAATGACGGCGTCATAAACATACTTGGCGGCGTCATCAAAACGGCAGGCTTTGTGTCGGTGTTTTTCAGTGTTGGAAAATGCAAATAGTAGAAATACAGAGTTGTATCTAACTTTACCAGATTGCGTTTGCCGATTAGAGTCTTAACTACTAGATTGAAAAAAAAAATTTGTATGGGCAATCTAATAGATTGAAACTGGATTGGAGCCACAATCTACTTTAAGCTAGCTTAGAGGACCAGTGCAAATGCACTATAACAAGAAAAAAATTTTAAATCTTCAAATTCAAATGAATATCAAATTTTTGAAAGAGTACTCCCGAATCGAGCACAATATTTCAATTAAACTTAATTTGAGCCAAATTCGCTTACTTTATCCCGTGGCATTCTTCATTCAAAATTTTGGATTTTTTAAAAATTTTCACCAAAATTTTGAATTTTTGAAAAATTTAAAAATAAAAAATTAAAGAGAGGTTCTCAAGATATCGCCGTTTCAAATTTGTCCAAAAATTTGCAAAAATGGAGATTTTTTTCTACGTTCAATAAATTTAAAAAAATTCTCAATATTTTTTTCTATTGACTATAGAGAGATGGAGACAAATTTTCATTTAAACTTATTTATTTAGAGTTTTCGGTGAAAGTTTTGTAAAAAGTCAAAACTTTGATCGGAGGGCGCCACGGATAAAAATTATTAGATTTGGCTCAAATCAATTTTAAACGAAAGTCTGTCTCAAGCTCTTTGAAAGGGTCAAGGAAAAAATTTTTTTTTTTTTAATTTATTGACAGTGGGAAAAAAGCCGCCATTTTTGGCAAATTTCAGATAGCGATATCTCGAAAACCGTTCGACCGAATTTAAATTTGATCGTCGTGCGCCACGGGTTAATTTTATCCGATTAGCCCCAAATGTGTACCACTTACATATTTTTTTGACCTAGTAGAATAAAAATTTGCTCGGACACTTGGGAAAATAAAAAGCTAGGTTATTTAGGTTATGTGAAAAGTACCAACGTTCTATAGGTTCCTACATTCTCCTAAGGACAGAAGAATAGAAATTCAAACTTTTTAAATTCTTAAATATAGTTTAAAAATTTGTTAAAGTCTCCTAAAATGCAAACAGTTGTAACAACATAAAATCTAAAATGCATTTCAAACAAACTACATGCCTTCATTTAAAATTTTAGCCATCTACAATACAAATGTAACGATTTCTTAAAAGAAATTTTAAAAATGTAACATTTTTCTTATTCTTATTCCAAAAGTGTTTTTTTCTTCTATTAGAAAGTGTATTTATTTTATTATGATGTAATTCTATAACAGCAAGTCTCCATAAAATTATCTCCTGTAAAATAAATTAAATAATGTTGTTACGAACTTTTGCATTTTAGGTGACAAAATGTTAATGACAAATTTTTCTAAATAATGAAGATATTTCAAAAATTTTCAAAATTTTTTAAAATTTTTTTTTTTTTGTTAATTAACTTTTTTAAATTATATTGTTTAAATATCTTCCTAAAACTTACTTGATATAAGGCCATAAATTTAATATAATCAGCATCATTACGTGCCGCACTAGCCATCATTAGAAGACCTTCAATAGTTTCAGCATCATCTGGCATAAAATCAACTGATACATCATCGGGTTGATCTTTATCTTTATCAGTTTCTTTTTCTTCAGGAACAGGAGCAGCAAGCTAAATTAACATACACATATTTAAACAATTAGAAAAACTTAATGGAAATATATTTTAAATAAAACTTACAGCATCAGCTAAATCTTCTAAATTAATTGAAGACGTTGATTCTCTTTGATGTTCTGAAACCGAAGATTTTCCCGAAATACTAATAGTGCTATCTCGATCTTTAGGCTTTAATAAGAAAATAAAGTAATTTTATAAAAATATTTATTGTAATATTATTTTTGTTAAAATTTATTTACACTTGCAAAATGCAAAATGCAAACTTTTTTTTTAAAACAAATATACAAGAATTGGTATTGATTGTATTCATGTCAGAACTTTTAGCCCTTGAAAAGTGCGAAATTTTTATCTTGGGATAGTGTGAAATTCAAAATATGTTCGAAGACACAGGAGTTTTGTTTTTTATTTGTTAAAAAAAATAAGCATTTTGGACTTTCCAAGAATTTTAGCTACTGACGTGAATACCGCTAATAGTATTCACATTAGAAATTTTTACACTGAAAAAGTGCAAAATTGAAAAATTTTCAAAAAAAAAAAATTGGGCATCACTAATTGAACAGTAGTGGAATTCACGTCAGAAATTTTAGTATTGCAAAATTGCGAAATGTCAAAATTCCAAAATTATTCAGGGTATTCCCTTCAGAAATTTTTGACACTTGCAACAGTGCAATATTGCAACTTTTAAAATAATCAAATGATTAATAAAATTTTTATTTTTCTATTACCTTTTATATGATGCGTCGCGACGAATTCGAAAAAAAATGCGACGAGTCGTTGCAAGAAAATATGCGCAGTTGATTTCAATAGTAATATAATAGTAAAATAAGTTGTTTCAAAAAGTTGCAATATTGCGCTTGTTGTAAGGGCAAAAATTCCTGAAGTGAAAACCCTGATGATATCGTTGCAAAAAAAAATACTTGCAATGTAGCTATTTCACATTTTTCCATTAGTCAAATAACTAACAGTAATGGAATTCACGTCAGAAATTTTAGTCTTACAAAATTGCAACTTTTTTTGTTTGTTTCTTTGCGAATAAAAGCAATTGTATTACTATTTAAAAAAATGCGAATCTTTTCTTGCAACGACGCATCATATAAAAATTTTATTGATGGTATTCAAGTCAGAATTTTTTTAACCCTAACAACAGTGCAAGATTGTAACTTTTTTTTTAAAAAGCCGTTAAATCAACTTTTTAACTTTTCTTTTACCTTTTACGTGATGCGCTGTTGCAAATAAAGTATCGCATTTTATTTCAATAGTAATATAATTGCTACAATTTGCAAAATAACAAGCACATAAAGTTGCAATTTTAACATTTCGCATTTTTGCAAGACTAAAATTGCTGACGTGAATTTCATTATTCCCAAGTAAAAATGTGAAGGATCAGTACTAATCCGAAAAATGGATCGCTAAGATTAGATCAGTTTTAATCGGACGGATACAATTTCATCTGAAAAATGGGTTTATCTAATTATATAAGCCCATTTTTCGGATGACATTGTATCCATCCGATTAAAACTGATCCAATCTTAGCGATCCATTTTTCGGATCAGTAGTGATCTTTCAAATTTCGGATCAGTACAGGGAGGTAATTGTGTTTTTCGATTCGAAAAGAGAAGCTATGCGAACGGCATTTTTGGTTCCAATTTAAAGTACCTAAAATAATTTTTATTCGAGCGAAAATCTTTTGGCATATTAATGTTTATCCTTTTATTCTAAAAATAATCAAAAAAATATTTTTCTCAAAGCGAGTTCCATTTTACAAAGGATCAAAATTTTCCGAATTCGAACAGTTTCTTTCGAATCGAATTACACAATTACCCCCTTGATCTTACTCGGATCAGTACTGATCATTGGCGTAGGAAGCCAACATTTCTGGGGGGGGGGGGCTAAAGAAAACCCCAGACCTATTTCTGAAGCGTTCCCTATATCATGTGTCTAGGTGTCCTAGAAACGAATGCCCTCCGAAAGCGGTTAAAAATTCATATTTTTTTTAAACAAATTTTGATTCTGAAGATTTTTCGGAAATTTAGAACTCCCAGATATGTTATGAAAATGAAAGATTTTTAATGTTTTCCCTATAGTAAAATCATTAGATTACTATGATTTTTTTCAAGAAAAAGTTCTGATGATTGCAAAAGTTGATGATTATTAGTCAAAATTCTCAGATTCTTTCTTCCAATAACTTTTGTCTATAAAAAACCACTTAGAATTTATAAAATTTTTTAAATCAAAGAACTTAAAATGTTTTCCTGAAGTTAAAATCCTAAGATTCGGTAAAGTTTTTATTACTGACAAAAACATCAGATTCATATAAAAACTTTTTGCAATAATTCAGACTATTTTTCAATAGGAAAAACTATTAGATCTAATATAATAATCATTACGAGTCCTTAAGACTCGTAGAATAATCATAACGAGTCCTAAAGACTCATTATTATTATTTATTGTTGCAAAAATTAATAAAATCATTAAATTATTAAAAAAAAATTGTGAATGATTAAAATTCTGGGGGGCTAAAATTACTAAGCCCCCCCCAGACAGAGCTATCTACGCCAATGGTACTGATCTCTTAAAGAAGATGTAGTAGAAGATCTCTCAAGGAAGATGTAGTCGGAGAAGATGTAGTATATATAAATATATCTTAACATTTTTACTCGGGTTATTATTTTTTTTTTTAATGTTGCAATATTGCACTGTTGCAAGGCGCAAAAGTTTCTGAAGTGAATACCCTATTTCAACATCAGAAATGTAAGCCTTGGAAAGTGCAAATGCATAATTTATTGCAACACAGAGGAATTTCAGAAAACATATTACAACACACAGGGATTCGATTTGTATTCACATCAGTAATTTTTACCCCTTGTGTAAGATTGCAAGACTTTCAAAAAATGTTGCAGCAACTTTATATTTTGGTTTATATACCGCTGCACAAAAATAAACTTGCAATGTTGCCATTTTGCATTTTTTTAATGATTGAAATTGCTACCATTACTATTCTGACATTGGGGCCTCTGTAGGTTAGTTTATAGCGTGCTAGCCTATGAAGCAGGGGGTCGTGGGTTTGATTCCCAACAGAGCCCTTGGTGGATTTCGCTACAACGAGATGACGGTCATCGTTACCAGTATTTGGTTAGATTGAAATTATTAAAAAATGATTTGTAATTAAATCAAAAAATATAAATATTATTTTATATATGGTTTGAATTGAGAAAGGTGTGAAAGAAAAATTTATTTTTCTAAAAATTTTAAGACAACCTGGTTCGTTTTTTACTAGTTTCATATAATCCAGTTATTATAATCATCAGAAAAACTGGAATTGAAAAACCATGATTTAGTTGATACTTGCTTAACAGCCAACTTAGCGTATCGGTCTAGAGTGATCGTACCTAAGAGGCAGTTAATAGCAAAAACATTACAGATCATGGGTTCAATCCCTGGCGGCTGCGATCTGTTAATAATTTTCACTTATAGAATAAAATTGACTATTAACTGAATAAATTTGACATTAAAAGTTTTTCTGATGATTTTAATAACTGAATTATATGAAACTAGTAAAAAACGAACCAGGATGTCTTAAAATTTTTAGAAAAATAAATTTTTCTTTCACACCTTTCTCAATTCAAACCATATATAACATGATTAAAAAATTATAATACATAATTATAATTAGAGCCTGAGCTCAACTGTCTTTACAGAAAAACAATATAAATATTATTATTCTGACATTCGAAATGTTTAGTCATATAACACACAGGAATTTCGTTTACTTTTTGGTTTTTAAGTTTTGCACTTTGCAAGAGTAAAATTTTTTGACGTCTTTAACGTTTATGTAAATCTTTTTTAAAACTTACCTTCGGATTAGTTATTTGTTGAGCTGCTTTTGTAGCAGCGGCTTGTAAATCTTTAGTATTTATTAATTTAACATTGCTCAAATGTAAATCTTGATCGTGGACATCACCAATACTGGCGGCTGAAAAACGTCTAAACCTAAAAATTATATAAAAATTGTTAGGAATATATTTTAAAACAGCTTGTTCTAGAAAAACAACAAATTTTTCCTAAAAAAACAAAATGTTATTGAAAATAGAAAAATGTTCCTGAAAACTTTGTCGTTAACATTTAAGAATTAAAAAGTTTTATTGAAATTTTTGTAAATTAAAAATTAATAAAATCACAATTAAAGTTTGGCGCTCCAAGTGGGGCCTAAGTCAAAGGACTAGTGTCTATGAGTTTCCAAAGAACAAATATTTTATGTTTCTATTTTCTTTGCAATGAAAAGATTTGAAAATAAATAAAATCTGAATATGTTATTTAAAATAAATAAAATCACAATTAAATTTTGAAACTGCAAAGACTTGCATTATCTTATTGGCGCCCAAAATGGGGCCAAAGAATATTAATATTATTATTATAGCCTCCAACCACAGTATGACGGTACACTTGCTTTGTCATTTCGAAATATTGGTCTAGGATCATATAAAATATAAATATTATTAATCCTTGATAGATTCTAAGATATTCTAACGATTTCCGTTCGTTTGTGAAAAGCACGATGCAGTTCAAACAAAAACAGCTAGACTCCTGAAGTTTGGCACGAAGATTGGTTATAAACATAGGCTGCTTGAAATCGGAAATAAACAAAATCGGACCAGGGGGAAAATTTTTGAACCAATTTTTATCTTTTGTCAATCAAATGAAAACTGTTTATTTCAGAAAAATGTCAGAGTTCGGCATTTGGATCTAGGGGATTAGAAAACTATTTTTTTTATAAAAAAAGATATAAAAATAATATTTGAAGTTGATTCAAAAAAAAAATTAAGAAAACTTACTTTGTTCGTATTCATATAAATAGGGCAAGTACTTTCATGAAAATGCATATTTTTATTCCGCATTCTAAACATATCATAAATTAAATATCTATCCGAATCAATAAATTTGCAATAAAATGGCATCGATTTGTAGTTGCATATTTTTGCATATTTTGGTATAAATGCATATTTTTGCATATTTTCATCTAAATTGCAATTTTTTAATTTTCATCAACATTTTTTCAAAAAATCATTTCAAAAACCATTTCAAAAAAAAAAATTCTTATAGAAATGATATTCTGAGACAGTTTTTATAGAAATTTGTTTCTGAAAATAAAATTTTTAGATTCTTAAAAAAAGCTTTAAATTTAAAAATTTCTTACAGGAAAATGGAAAGAAAAGCGTATACAAATAATTTTATTATTCTCCAGGTCAGATTGGTATTGAATTTTCGCAAATTTGCCCAGTAGTTAAGAAGTTATGAACAAATCCGTGAAACTAAGATTGGTTTTATCCCGAGTTCACGTGTTGGATAAAACGCTTTACACGTTTTAATAGAGATTGGTAGCCACAAAAATATTTTACAAAGCAGGAAAATAAAAAAAAGCAAATATTTTTTAAACTCAAAAAAATTTTACACCCAAAATATATATTTTTTTTCAAAAATTACTACACTCAAAAAAATAAAACTGTAAAGTTAACAAATTTTTTTTTGTTAACTCGAGTTTACTGGCTTTTTAGCAAATTTTTAGTTAAAATCAGCGTTTTAACTACTTTTTTTAGTTAAGTTCAATTTACAAAAAAACTAGTTTTGAACAAATTTTGTATTAATTTTTTTTGTTGACTTCAAAACTGAGTTTACGAATTTTTACTAATTAATTTGCTGATTTTTCGTAACAAATTTGTTAAGTGGAATTTCTTGTGAAGCCTCCTATGCAAATCTCATAAGTTCTACTTAAGCTGATGAAAAAATATAAAAAATAAACTTTTAATTTTTTACAAAATATTTTCTAAATTTTAGTTTACGAAAAGTAACAAAAAGTTTAGCTGAATTCAACTAATTTTTTTGTTAATATATGTACATAAAAACGTTACGAAATTTCAGCTAAATTTTTAGTTAAAGTTACGGTTTTTTTTGCTAAATTCATTCTACGAAAAGTTAACTAAATATTTTTAGTTAAATTAACTAAAAATTTAGTTGGCCCAAAATCAGGTGCTTTTTTAGTTAAATTTAACTAAATTTTTTGTTAACTTTACAGTTTTTTTTTTTTGAGTGTAAAGAAGTATTTAACTTCAAAAAATCAAATAATAAAATTTGTATCAGAAATATTTTTCGAATTCTAAAGAAAATTTGTACATTTAAAATTTTTTATCACAAAATGTGTCAATAAAAAAATATTTTCTAATTAAAAGCTGAGTCCACCCAAAAAAAACATTTGTTTAATATTGTAGAGGGCATTAAAGTATTTAAAAAAATCTAATTTATGTTAATAAAGCTCTTTTTTAGTAAAAGCAGTTCATTTTTAATACATTTTTTTTAATTTTTAAGTGCATATTTTTTGAGTTTTAACTGCATATTTTTGATTTTTAGAGGCATATTATAGGCACATATTTTAGATTTTTAGATGCATGAAAGTACTTGACCTACATATAAATTATATACATCAAAAAAATTTTTAAATGTTTTCAACTCGCTTACCAATCTTCTTTTTCTCTGGCACATCGAGCAAATAATAATAAACGAACCTCATCACCGCAGGGTACAGTTATACTATTTAAATCCTCATCAGGATTTACGTCATCTTGTAATTTTTGCAACTATAAATAAATTATTCAAATAGACATTAACAATTTTAAATTATAATCAAAACAAGATCAATTGGAATCTTCAAATTATAAATTCTAATTCGTAATGTTTGTTTGATATTAGAAAAAAATCAATTGAAATTCGTAACAGATCAATCCGAAGATTCCAATTGAAATTCGATAAAGATCAATTGTAATTCATAAAAGATCAATTGAAATTCGAAAAAGGTCAATTTAAATTTGAAAAATATTAATTTTAATTCGTAAAAATCTATTGAAATTCAAAAAATATCAACTCTACACCATTTCCAATTTTATTTTAAAAATTTCCAAATTTATTTTAAAATTGTCCAAATGTATTTAAAAATTGTCCAAATATATTTTAAAATTGTCCAAATGTATTTTAAAATTGTCGAAATGTATTTTAAAATTGTCCAAATGTGTATTATAAAATTTTCCAAATGTATTTTTAAAATTGTCCAAATGTATTTTAAAATTGTCCAAATGTAGTTTAAAATTTTCCAAATGTATTTCAAAATTGTCCAATTGTATTTTAAAATTTTTCAAATGTATTTTCAAAATTGTCTAAATGTATTTTAAATTGTCTAATTGTATTTTAAAATTTACCAAATATATTTCTATGTAGAATATTTTAAAATACAATTGGACAATTTCAAAATACACTTGGACAATTTTAAACTACATGTGGACAATTTTAAAATACATTTGGACAATTTTTAAATACATTTGGACAATTTTAAAGAACATTTAAACAATTTTAAAATACATTTGGACAATTTTTAAAATACATTTGGAAAGTTTTCAAATACAATTGGACAATTTTAAAATACAATTGGAAATTTTTAAAATACATTTGGAAAATTTTTAACTACATTTGCACAATTTTAAAATACATTTGTACAATTTTAAAATACAATTGGACTATTTAAAAAACATTTGGAAAATTTTAAACTACATTTGGACAATTTTAAAATACATTTGGACAATTTAAAAATACATTTGGACAATTTTAAAATTAATTTGGACAATTTTAAAATATATTTCGACAATTTTAAAATACATTCCCAGCTGACAAAATGTAGAGCCCTCCAAATATTTTACTCAAAAACGACTCCCAAAAAAGATGGTTTTTGGAGCCCACATATTTTTGAGTCAAAAATTACTCAAATAGGAAACTATTTTTTAAACTTAAATTACGTTTTGTCATAAAACCCTCTTTTTTTGAATTCAAAAAGAAGCCATCTGAAATGAATCCAAAAAGGCTCCAAAATATAAGGGAAATTGTTATACAAAAAAGTACAATCCAAAATGACTCCAAAAATTTGGGAAATTAAAGTGTTTTTGGAGCAATTCAAAAAATAATTGTTTTTGGAGCTTATTGATTTTTTCAGTTTTCAAAATATTTATTTGTCAATAATTTTCATAAATCAAATAAATATTTTTCTTAGTAAAAAATTGTTTAAATTATCAATTTTAACGATTTTCGCGCGTACTTAAAATAAAAATCTTTATACAAAATTAAAGATTAATCTGGTAAAACAAAAATTTATAGCTTGTGCTATAAAATAAGACATACATATATATTTGGAGAGCAATCTTGAATCCGGATACTTGTGGAAGATGTTACAGGTTGGGAAAATGAAGAGCACGGAAGATTAAAGTTCTAGTGTATTTTTATGTAATATTGTATTATATGTAATATGTATTTTATGTTGTATTTATTGGTAATGAATTGTTTTTTATAATATTAAATAAATTATCTGCCGATGGAAAATCTGCAAATACAAGTCAAACAAATATTTAATTATTCTTAGCGCATTTTTAAGTA
The DNA here is from genome assembly GCA_963921195.1 of Pegoplata infirma. NCBI lineage: Eukaryota > Metazoa > Arthropoda > Insecta > Diptera > Anthomyiidae > Pegoplata > Pegoplata infirma. The sequence goes on from OY992539.1 coordinate 30,081,406, forward strand.
AAATAAAAAATCATCCGAAAAAAGGAGAAATCGAACTCCATTTTGTGCTCATTGTAGGCTCCAAATGGACTCCAAATGGCTTCAAATGGGCTCCAAAATATAAGGGAAATTTCCCCTTCTACACTCTTTTTAAAGAGTCATTTTAGAGTCCAAAAAGAAGGCTCTTTTGGATGAACCACTTTCATACAATAATTTGAAATTTTGGTTATATTTTTGGAGCCTATTTTGGAGTCTACAATGAGTCTGCTTGTTTGCTGGGTTTGGACAATTTTAAAATATATTTGCACTAGAGATGGGCGCGTGAGTGATTTTTGACTCACATTTTCTCACGCTCACGGCAGAAATTTTTGAATCACGCACACTCACTCACGAGCATATTTTTTCTACTCACACTCACTCACAATCACGTGAGTAAATTTAATACAACTCACACTCACGTGCACTCACGCAAGCTTCACTCACACTCACGTTGACTCACACTCACGAAACACTTATTTATAGAAAAAAAAAATCCGAAAACTAAAATTTCAAAATTTTAAAAATGTTCTGCAAAATTTAAAGTTTAGCGAAATTTAAATTTTTTTTTGCTTTTTTCGGGACGAAATATAAAATTAAGCCATATTTGACAATTTTTTGTTGCTTTTTTTGGTACAAAAGAAAATAAGAAGAGAAAATAAATCAGGCAAACTCACGCAAAAAAATCGACTCACGCACACTCACTCACGCAAAAACCTTACTCACGCAATTTTTTTCTACACTCACACTCACTCACAATCACGTGAGTAAAATTGTTTTATTCCAACTGTGATACCTACCCAGTTGGCAACGTCCTCGAGCCATCCTCAGTGACGGAGCGATGACATGTCTGAGTCACACCTGACATCCACAAGACATCTCTATGTACTGGGTTGAGGACAGTTTCATACAAATTTTCAAAATGTCCTCACTCAAAGTCAGCAGTGGTCAGGGCTGACCTTCTGGGGACATGTCACCTAAGACTTCTATGGGGAAATGTCTGACATAGGTCATGCGAAAATACAAAATATTTTCGTATTTCCTTTAGTTTTTACTTTTATCCATTTTCCTTTATAAATTATCTTTCTCATATTTAGAAAAAACTTTTCGCCTTTTTTAGTCCCAACTGGATTTGAACCTGGAACCTCCAGTTTATTAGTCCCCCACCTAACCACTTGTTCCAAACTTTATTTTTAAAATTGTTTGTCTATTTATTACTTTTATTCTACTTGTTAGATTTTGATTTTATTTTAATTAAGTCGATAACATTGCCATCTTTTTCTTGAAAATTAAAGAGTTGCCCAGATTTAAAATTCTAATTTAATATACTGCTATTCTGAAGACATTTCCTTTTAGACGTCTTAGGGGAATTGTCCACACTCTTAAAGCAAACATTCAGTGGTGACAATGTTAGGACATGTCATCAAGGATTGCCTATGATTTGTCAGAACCTGAAGACATTTCCTCAAGGAATCACTGTGGAAATTTCCTCAGTGACACATTTTCCAACTGGGTAGCATTAAGAGACAATTTACTGTGATATTTTTAATTAATTATTTTTGCATTTATTTAAAATTATGTGTTATATGTCGTACCATTTGTGTCGTGAAAAACATCGTTTATTTAAAACTAAATGTAAAACTGAATAAGAAAAGATATATTTAATAAAAATTCATCCCCTGAAGATGTTGGCAAAATACCAACGAAACGTCGGATAGAAAATGCATAAATAAAGTCTTTTATTTACATTTAGGAGGAAAACTGACCTTAAAAGCCTGTTTTAGAAATAATTTCTATAAAAACCAAAATGAAATCAGTCACACTCACACGTGATCACGCGTGAATCACGCTCTAATCTGCTCATGTGCCCATCTCTAATTTGCACAATTTTAAAATACATTTGGACAATTTTAAAATACATTGGGACAATTTAAAAATACATTTGGATATTTTTAAAATACAATTCAATTGGAAATGGTGTAGTTCTTAAAAATTTTAATTTATTTTTTTTTTGAATTTAAATTGATCATAAATAAAATTTTCAAATTTCAATTAGAATTTACAAATCTAAAATAAAATCACATTAAGATTCTTAATTGGATTTCAATTAAACATTTACAAAATTACATCTGTAAATGGTATAGAAAAATTTTCCAGAATGTGTGCTCCAACTTACATCAGCATTTAATATAGTGGCTCCAAAATCTATTTCCCCACTAGATTCTTGAGTTAGAGTTTCGCTTTCTGTAAGTTTGTTACTATTATCGGGTACTTCTTTTATTTCAGGTTTCTCATGTTTATTTCTGTGTCTGCTAAATCTTCTATGTTTCATTGGTTTCTGCTCGAAATCCTCTTCATTATCATCATTGGTAGGCATTGATTTGCCATCTTTGATAATCAGTTGTATAGGATATTTGCGATTGAAGTGTCTAAGGAAAGAAACAATGAAAATAGGGGGAGAAATAATATTTTAAATAAAGCGTAGATTGTTTTAGCATCAAAAAACATTCAAAACAAAAACCAAGCCTCTATTTACAATCAAAGCAGCAAGCAGCAGTTACATGCTCTTGCCTTTTTTTGCTAATCTATGGCGAATTGTTATTTGCTGTTTTAATTGTAGAGGGTCGAACCAGAATCGAAGTACGTTGCTTTGGGCGTAATGCTCTAAGCATTTGTACATACAATTTGTATCTGAGCTTTTTCTATCAAGCGGACTTAATAAATTTAAATAAAATAAGTTTATTTTTGTTTTTTTGTTGTAGTTTGATTCTGGTAAGACCCTAAGAAAAACTTAGACCATGCCTTCTTATTGTAGGCATAAAGTGTTGTAAACAGTTTTTCTACTGACTTACCTTTTTCTAGCTAAACCAATCGGTAACAATTCAATTCGACATCCAAGTAAATCGTAAGTACGATGGGTTGTAAATATTATAGTTTTACGATTTATTGGTACTTCATTCCACATCACACGTTTCGGTATACGAGCATTCGTATTTGAAATATGTAAAATTGTACCTGCAAAAAAATAATTATTTAAAAAAAAATCTAACTATAGAAATTCGAAAAACTTACCATCCAATTTAATATAAACCGATCTGGCCAAGTTAATACTAAAAGTATTGGGATCATAACTATCAACTTCATTTATCCAACCCTGAAATAAAAAAAATAAAAAATTTTCAATGGGTATTTTTAAAATGGTATAATATCTACAACATAAATGAGGAATTCGTAAAACATAACTGAAGTTTTTATTAGAGTCCGACCGAAACCAGTTTTCGAGGCCGAACCGAAACCGAACCGAATATTCGGCTGAAAAAGTAATATTCGGCCGAAACCGAACCGAAACCGAAACTTTAAAAAAATTAACGCCTGTCATGAATAAAATTATTAAAAAGTTGTTAAAGATTAATATACAGCATATAATGCTTTTAAACCATAGGAATTGTTGTATTTTTGAAAAAAAAAATATGTTTTTTAAAAAACTTACAAAAAAATTGTATATTTCATTTGCAGATTAGGAGAAAATAATTTTTGAACTGAAACAGTTTTACATTTATTGCCTAAACTTGTAACATTTTCTTCAATTGAACTGAAACAAGTGTAATGAAATACAAAATCAAAAAATTCACCGACTTTTTTACATATTTTTTAAAATACAAAAAAGTTTCGGTTTCGGCTAATTTTCGGCCAAAATTTTGCCGAATACCGAATAGAGGCCGAAACCCTGTTATTCGGCCGAAACCGAGACCGAAACCGAATATTCGGTCGGACTCTAGTTTTTATTTATTTCGGTTTGAATCCATATTAATTATTTCTGAGAAATAATTATTTTTGTTGTACAATGAGAAAATCTGAAAAAATTAATTGACAACACAACTAACAAGGGAAGTCTCCCTAGTGTCACCCGCGGATCTTTATGGAATTGGTTTTATTTTGTAGAGTAGAAAAAATAAAGGGACACGTATTTTTTTTAGCGGCCCTAATTCATATTTAGGGGGTAAAAAGGAGGGGGGAAGACAAGGCCATTTTTCAGTTTTTTTCGTTTATCTCCTATATTATGCAAAGAAACCTAGTCATGTTACATACCAAATGAAAGGTCTTTGGAACCCCTATCTACGTGTGCTAAGAACGTGTCCAAACATGCACAACTTTTCGTCATATTGAGTAAAATACCAAAATTTTAGGACGTTTTTGTTAATAAGTCGAAAAATATTAACTTCTTTGGCCCGTTGTTAGCACCACGAGATAGGTATTTTTAATACCTTTAATCTGGTACCACACATGCCTATATTAATTTCGTTTAAATAGGCGTAAATCGTAAAAAACTGAAACGGTCAATTTCCCCCCATACAAATCGACCCCTCCTAATGAGTTTGGGCCGCTAAAAAATAATATGTGTCGAATTAATTTTCGTTCTTAACAACATATCCAAATTTAATGAAGATCGGAGGGTGACACCAGGGAGACTTCCCTTGTAAGTGGAGATGTCGACAGCTTTCGGAAGAAGCCACCCTTCCTTCGTCAGCACTCTTCGATTGTCACTATAGGTGTGTAAGAATAAAATCAGCTATTTAAATGTACATCAAGGTGAAAAAGATGACGGAAATTATATCACATTTCATTACCCATATGTTACGTTTAGCACGAACTAAATCAATCTATTTTTAACTTTTTCTAACACAGTTGTAATTTTTTACATTGTAGTAGAGTTTCTCAGATTTGCAACCCTTAGTAGGACTTTTCAAGTCTTCAAAATTTTATAAAATTAGATTAAATCATATCTGATTCGATAAAATTGTATAAAGTAAAATATGTAATTTTTACTCGTGTAATTTAAAACCAAAAACGATACTAATACAAAGTAAGACTATAGTCGGTTAAGATCGATCATCTTATCATTTTTCTTCCGGAAAATTCTTATTTTCCTAGGCCTAAAATTTTCGGAATAAAATAAATCGGATTTAATTAACTCGTGACACCCAGCGATAGTTTTTTAAAAAAATTAATAAAAAAAATCTGTTCTATGACACACGAATATCAAAAAAAAATTTAAATCAGTAGAACGGTTTTCGAAATATCGCTATTTGAAATTGGCCAACAAATTAAAGGTTTTTCCTAGGTTCAAGAAACTTAAAAAAAAACTGAAATTTTTTTCCCCTTGGCGCTTTCATATAGCTTGAGGCCATCTTTCGTTTTAACTTAATATAATCTAAATCCGATTATTTTAACCCTTTGATCAATGTTTTGAGTTTTTGGAAAATTTCTACCAAAATTTTTAATTTTTGAAAAATTAAAAAATACTTTATTTTAATTAATTTTGACATAGTGAATACAAATATAAAAAAAATATTATTTTATTAATTTTGACACGCTAAATAGAAGTAGGTAGATTTAAATTTCTTGAGCGAATTAAAATCCCGCCATTTTTTAAAAAATTTCAAATAGCGATATCTCTTAAACCGTTTCACGGATTTTAACATTTTTGTTATATTCGTGACTAGCGCGTTTAGCGAAAATTAAATATAATGTGTAGCTAGACATATTGTTTATTTTTTCACCGTTTAATTTAATCCGATTGGCCTTAAATTTTTACCGCATTAGGTTTAGGCCTAGGAGAATAAAAATTTGCCCGGACGTTCGAAAACGGAAGAAAAACTTTTTTTGCAATAAAAAATATCAGACTAACGTCTGTGAAAAAAATCAAAAGCTACAGTGGGACAAAACAATAATTAGCTAAGTCTTAAAAACTCGTAATATCTCAAAAAAAACAACACTCAAAATATTTTGTAGGCAAAAACTAATGAAAAACACACTTAAAACCAGTGAATAAACAATTGAAAACCATCCCAGAAATTATTCACTTGTTTTAACAAACATCAACATTTATTTTTTACTGTTGACCAAATTTTCTAAAATAAATAACATTAAAAAATTAAGTTTTTTTTCATTCTTTTTTACCAACAAATTCAAAAAAAATAACTTACGAAAACATTAAAAATTAATGATAGTTCTGTTATTTTTACCAACAAATCCCAAAAAATTAACCTACGAAAACATTAAAAATTAATGATTTCGTAGGTTATTTTTTACAATTTTCTATTGAAATATTTTTTTTTTTATTTTTAATAAAATTTTGGGGAATCGATCCCGCAATCAACTACATTCTGGCCAGACACTCTACCCATCGTGCCAAAGTCACTTGATACAAACATGTTTTTATATTTCTATAAATAATTTTTTGATTTTTTTTTTTTACAAAAAAATAACCTACTCGTGTAGGTAAAAACAAATGATATCTCATTAAAAAATACCAACAATTTAAAAAAAAATTACTTACACAAATCATTAAAAATTTAAAGAATAATCAGTAGTTTTTACTTACAGAAAAAAAATAAATGACTTTAAAGATTAAATGTTAGTGAAAGTCTTTATTTTTCAGTGTGTTATTTTTGAAACAAAGGACAGAAGTAGTCATTAATAAAAACTGAACATCATACAAATGTTTTTTTCTTTTAAAAACGACTAAACGGAAAACTTTTTAAATAAACTACAAACAGTTAATGACATAGTTTTTTGAGTGAAGTAAAAAAGTTTAATTCGGCCTTGCCGAATGTATTGACATCCTCCACAATGTCAAAAAGATTATTTGGAAAAAAAGTTTTTGAAAAGAAAAACTTCCGCGGAAAAAAATTATAGTGAAAAATTTTTTTTTTGGCGAATTATTTTTTTTGTAAATATGTTTGCACTTGTTGAAATACCATTCGATATCCAATTATGTTCACAATTTTTTGTATTTCTAGGTTATGTGGAATGTGCCAATATTTTTGAGGTGTCCTTACATTTTCGTTCTTAACTTTTGAACCGTTGAACCGGTATCGCTTAATGCAATATCAAACTGCTTGGGACAAGTTCAAGTAAATGTGTCACCAGACAGACGGGCATCGCTAGAATGCCGTAGAATCGATCACTGGTCAATAATATATATACTTTATGGGGTCCCAGACCGATATTTTGATGAGTTACAAACGGAATGACAAACTCACCACTAATTGTAAGTTGAGGGTATAAAAATACATAATAGGAATTTACGTCAGCAATTCTAGGCATGCCCAGCAAAAACTTGTTAATGAGTACTCATTCCCAATTGGATTACCTGGTAATGAGTACTAATTACTCGCTGAGTTACGTTATAACCCAAAAAAAGGCCTTACTTTTAAATTACTACGTAAATAAATTTGCAATCTGAATTTTAAGTTTCTTACAAATATATTAAAAACAAGTTTACTGTTAATTTTTTTTTTCTCTCATTTAATAAGAGCAACTAAACAATGCAGTTACTTTTTCAACTTTTCGTAAGCAAGCTAGGAATGGAGTATTATTTGTTAGCTTTTTCGTAAGCGACCAAAGAAGGCCTTGCCTCCAATGCCATCGCCTTGTTAAAGTAATTAACAATGAAATTGGGACGTAACTAGTTACTCATTTTCGTTATAAACCCCAAAGTTAATTACTTGGTAATGGAAGTTTTTGCTGGGTGCGAAAATATTTTGATATTTTGATGAGTTACAAACGGAATGAAAAAGTTTTATAAACCCTCTACCACTAACAGAGTCTTTCAAAGGGCACCCACCGATGAAACTTGCATATAGGAATGAGGGGAGAAAAATAACAGTTACACATTTTTTTGGCTGCCCAATCTCAAATTTAAAAAAGGGTTGCAACCTTATAAAAAAATGTGGTCTTTCGGGAAAATTCGAATAAAATGCGAACTAGCAGTAATTTCGCCAAACGAAAAAATACGGGTCAGCTTAATTTTAATAGAGATTATGCACCATTGGATAGGCCTTATAAAAACCTTTCGATCTGTATAAAATGTTCATATAATTTCTTTTAAAGAAATGTGAAAAATCCTCAAAAAACTAAAAAAAATCCGTTTTTCCCCCTCCCCACTCTTATTTTCCTCCCCTCTTTCCCATATGCAAGTTTCAGAACATTAAATCGTTGGATACCCTGTAAGTGGAGGGTATAAAAATATAAAAAAGATAAATGGAATACACGTCAGGAATTCTAATTATGCGAAAATGCGAAGTTGTAACTTTACAACTTTTTTGCGTATCATTAATGGAATTCACGTCATAAATTTTAGTCTTACAAAATTGCACAATGTAAAAATTGCAACTTTATTTGCTTGTTAAAGAGTAGCAATAATATTTCTATATTAATAAAGAGCGAATCTTCTCTTGCAACTACGCATCATTGAAAATATAATAATGGAATTCACGTCAGAAATTTTAGTCTTGCAAAATTGCGCAATGTCAAAATTTCAACATTATGTTGCAATTTCGCACTGTTGCAAGGGTTAAACATTTCTGAAGTGAATACCCTGATTTAAAAAAAAAAGCAATCTTGCACTTTTGCAAGGGTGCAATTTTCCTGAAGTGAATACTATAATAGTGGTATTCACGTCAGCCATTTTTACCCTTGCGAAATGTAAAATTTTTACAACAAACACATGGGATGAAATAAAACAAAAAATAATTTTATGTGTGTTTGTTGTAATAAATGTAGCATTTTGCACTTTGCAAGGGTCAACATTTCTGACGTGAATACCGTCAATATTTTGTTCAAAAACTTCACCAACTTACCGAATATGATTTAACCGTTTTATGTTCCTTAACAGCCGGTACTTCACATATAGTCATTTTACTATAATCCGGTATATGAAATGTTATCTTTTCCGGTCGAAAACTTATAGTGAAATGTTCAATTATATTTTGTATAAAATTCCACGGACCCTCCACAATTGTTATGCTCAGCAGGCAGGCTAAAACACCACGTATAAAATCATTAATGGGTAAAATGAAAATCAAAATTAAACCCATTATTGAAATGCTGGGTAAATATTTTGTCTGCTTAACCATTTCTTTTAAATAATCCATATAAGATGGAATATCTTCATCATCTGCATTCAATTTAGTAATGGAAGTTGTATCTGATATAACCGATTCATAAGGTGAAAGATTTGTAGGATCCTTGGAATCATATAACATTTTAATACTTTTTAAAGTGTAATCCTGGTAAGCAGGAGATGAGGAATGTGTTGTTGCATCTGCATTAAGAGGTAAATCCAATTCATCACGTTTTGTTTTAGGATCTTCTGAGGTGTTATCATTGTCACTAAGGATTTTTGGTATTGGTACCACCACCATATCTTCTAACATTTCAACACCCGATTCTATTTCAACATCTTTTTTACCCTCTGTAATACCTTTCGGTTTTTTAATAGATTTTCTTTCACTAACTACCACCGGAACTACAGCAGCCATTTCACCACTAGCCGCTACAGTGGCCGCTAAAGCGGAAGCCATATTAGTGGGTGAAGCTAATTCGGCAGTTTCAACTTCCTTATTACGTCTTCTTCTTAAGAAATGTCCTTTTATAGAAGCTGATGAGGAAGAAGAACCGGTACTTCTACTGGGACTTAAATCTTTCTTAACCGATGTAACCGCTGAATGACTAACTTGTGCTTGTACTCCTGCACTTACTCCACCGGCTGCTGCCACAGATGCTGCTGCTGCAGCAGAAGCTGTTGAAAGTGTTGTTTTTTGTGCTTGATGTGCTGCATGTTTAGCTTTTACTTTAGACCTGAAATTGGCTATGCCACGACGTAAACGTGAATGTTCTGAATCACCTTCTAGCAATATTTCATTTTCAAATTCTGAATCTGATTCTTCTAGTTTACTTGATCTTTTATGTTTAGCACTACCACCACTGCTGCGTCTATCTTGTTCTACAGACAAATCTTCACTTATTGTCGATTTTGTTTCATGATCTGAATCGTAGTCAGGACCCTGCAATTCACCGCCTGTTTTCATGATAAATTTTAAAATTAATATTAACGGTTTAAAATACTTTTTTTATTTTAAAATATTTGTTATGTTTTATATTTTTCAATTACAAATTAAAATTGTTAATTTTAATTTAAAAATAAAATTTAAAAAAATTTTCCAAATAAAAAAATCAAAATGAATTTTGAAATATTTACCTTTGATTATAATAGTTGGATATGATTGGGGTTGTAATGTAGTAATATTTGTTGTACTACCTTTAGATGATTTTATATCTTCAATAGTTTGTGAAACTTTACCTTTTATCAAACGCCATGTACCAATCGAAGATGCATCTGTGCTCGATAGAGCGGCCATAAGATTGGGACCAACCGATGTCGGTGATATACCCTCAATACTGCCAGATCTAGAGATAGGAGGAAAGAATTAAAAAAAAAAAGATTTTAAAACTGGGTAAATTAATGGAAACATTTTCTAAACAGTTTGTGTGTCAACATATATAAAATTTTTTTCAACCAATTTTTCCGTATTCAAAAAGTAGCGGTTTTTAAGGCGTACGGACATAGCGCCCAAGTGCATATCGCCCAATTTTAAAAAGTCATTCCACCCAAAAAAAATGTGTGTTAGTTGTTGTTGCAAAATTTTTTGGACGATATGGCCATTATTTTTGGGTATTTTAACAATTTTCTTTAAATTTATATAAATTATCAAAAATGTCATATTACCCAAATATCAAAATGTTATATTTATAAAATGTCATAGCACCCAAAAAAATAATCATAAAACTCACCAAAAGTTTTTATGCGTAGCCGGCCTTCGGCCGGGCTTTGGAATTACAAAATCCATGCATTAAACCCACCCTCTCCGCAAAGTAAAGTTTTCTAGGGTAGCAGTCCTTTACGCTACCAAATTTGTTATGCCTCAAAAAGGCCTGATAACCAAAATAGCTTTGGTTTGCAGAGAGGGTGGGTTTAATGCATGGAGTATGTTATCCCTAAGCCCGGCCGAAGGCCGGCCACGCAGAAAACCTTTATTACAATAAAACAAATCATAGAAGTCGTAATTACGACATTTCGCCCAAAAAAATATTTTGGATTTTTTGACAATTTTGTTTTGGGAGAAATAACATTTTTAGACCTATCATTTTGGGCTATATGTCCCAGCGTGGGCGATATGTCATTTACGGTTTTGGGCGATAAGACCTTGGGCGCTATGTCCGTACGCCGGTTTTTAATTATTGAAATTTTGTTTTCAACAATCAACAGTAATTATGTTAATTAAAAACAAATAAGAAAATTATAATCGGTCAAGATCAACCATACATTAGTGTTTTCCAAAATATGGGTCGCAAGTCCAAACATGGAGCGATTGGATCCATCTTTCACTAGATCTTATATTAGTGTAGAAAACATACACGAACCAATTTTAATTGAAATAAGCTTTTTTTGTTGCCAATAAACCGATTTAACAAAATATCGGGCCAATTATTAATATGGGGACTAACAAGGGAGTTATCTCAACCCTTATGAACCGATTTGCCTGAAAATTAAAATATATATAAAAGAGACGATTTTAAGGTTGGGGTGTCTCGGCTTATTGGCCATATCAGTGTTTCAAACTTTCGTTGTCCCCTTATGAAACAATGTGGACTTCCGGGAAAATTTCGATAACTCCCGAACTAACAGGAATATCCTCTAGAGCAAAAATAAGTATCGACTTAAATTTAATAAAGATTATTTCGTATTCATATGGCGGTCGTAGGTCTATGTCTTCATATAAATACCCCTCAAAATTTACACTTTTTCATGAAAAAAGTATTTAACAAATCCAAACTTTTACAACGTTATGCCACCATTGGACAGGCATTAAAAATGTTTTAAACCCCTAAATCCTCGATATGGCCAATAAGCCGAGACACCCCAACCTTAGAATTGTCTCTTTATTTATATATTTTACGTTTCATCAAAATCGGTTCATAAGGGTTGAGATACTTCTCTGTAAGTACAAAAATTGTCAAATTATATTCAGATTTAATTAGTTTACCAAAGTTCACGTTGAAAACCTACACACAAAATTTTAATCAAATACTTTCATGAATATTGAGTGATTTATTTGAATTTCGGGAGGGTAGTTTGTATGGGGATCACAAGAAGAGCTGGTCCGAATAAAATTTGAAACGATTTTTTAGGGGAATACAAAATACGATTACTTGCTAAATTTGGAAAGGATACCTAGGAAAATGTCTCAGAATCTGAGACTTTTTATATACGAAAAATATTTCAGAATTTCAGAATTTTTCTATACGAAAAATATCTCAGTCTCATACTTTTTCCATACGAAAAATGTCTTAGAATCTGAGACTTTTTCTAAACGAAAAATGTCTTAGAATCTAAGATTTTTTCTATAAAAAAATGTCTCAGAATCTGAGCTTTTTTACTTTACTAAAAATGTCTCATAATCTGAGACTTTTTCTATACAAAAAAATGTCTCTAAATCTGAGACTTTTTTTCATGGTTGGTTACCGTTACCCTTATTATACCGTTACCGATTCAAAACCCTTTCAAATCGAATACCGTTACCGTTACCGATACCGCTAAAAATATTTTTAAAATACCGTTACCCTTACCGTTACCGTTATAATTATTAGAAGTTACCGGTATTGTACCGGTATTCAAAATTTTACCTGTTTTAAGGGATTTTAACGAACAAAAAAATAAAATCAAATTGCTAACATAATTTTAAATTTATAATTTGCAAATTATCATAAAATAAATGACAAAAATAATAATCATATCAAATCTATACTGGTTTTTGTGTCTATAAAATATTTTTAGCTTTCAGTTCTATCTATTTTCAAATTTTTAACTAAATTAATAATACCGGTACGTACCGGTTTGGTTGGTTCGGTACCGGTACATACCGTTACCGAAACGATTTGAAAACACTTACCGTTACCTTTACCGAAATAAATAAAAATTAGATACCGTTACCGTTACCCTTACCGTTATTCGTTTCGGTAACCAACCTTGCTTTTTTTATACGAAAATTGTTTTTGAATCTAAAACTTTTTCTATACGAAAAATATCTCAGAACCTGAGTCTTTTTCTATACGAAAAATGTCCCAGAATCTGAGACTTTTTCTATATGGAAAATGTCACACAATCTGAGACTTTTTCTATACGAAAAATGTCTCAATATCAGAATATGAGAATTTTTCTATACAAAAAATTCCTCAGAATCTAACCCCCAGTTTCTGTAACACGAACGCCATTTTTACATGAATTTTGTTTTTGTTACAATAACAAAATACACACAAATTCGTTACGAACGAATTGCGTTCGTATTACAGAAACTAGGGGTAAGTCTTTTTCTATAAAAAAAGTGTTTCAGAATCAGAGACTTTATCTCAGAATCAGAGACTTTTTTCTATACAAAAAGAATCTGAGACTTTTTCAATACAAAAAATGTCTCAGAGTCTGAGACTTTTTCTATACAAAAAATATCTCAGAATTGTCTATACGAAAAATATTTCAGAATCTGAGACTTTTTCTAAACGAAAAATATCTCAGAATCTAAAACGTTTCTACACAAAAAATGGCTCAGAGTCTGAGACTTTCTATACAATAAATGTTTTAGAAACTGGGACTCTTTCCATACGAAAAATGTCTCAGAATTGGAGACTTTTTCTATACAAAAAGTGTCTCAGAATCTGAGACTTTTTTATACGAAAAATATCTCAAAATCTAAAACTATTTCTATACTTAAAATGTTTCAGAATCTGAAAGAATTACTGTTCATAACAACCCAATGATTTTTTTTTCTATAAGGGTTCAAGTTGAAAAAATGCAGAAGAAAAATTGAATTTCTAAAAATTATAGACATTTCTGGTATTTCCTATACCGGTTTCAAACACCCCAGTTAGTGTCATCATCAGTAGGATTTTAAATGTCGGTTTGTCTTGTTAATGAAAACTGTTTTTTATATATGTGAATATTTTTAGTTTCTACAGAATAAATTTTGACAGTTTCCAACACTACAATTCTATTTCTAGCAATCTCAACCTCACTTTTTTCATTAGATCAATGATTATTTCCATAATGGCTACAATTTCATAAAATTTATGAAAAATTTTGTTAGCCTTCATTTAATTTTTTTTTTCATTAATTGTAGAAACATTTTCCGTATTTCAATAATAAGATCAATGATTTTTCTTCATAGAATTTATAAAAAAATTTCGTTGATTTACATTTCATGAATTTTTGTTCGCATGAAACATTTTCATTTAATGTATGAACATTTTCACAATTAAAATAACATTTTTCATCAGTTTTATGAAAATTCATTCATCAAAGTAAGAAATCATTGGTTTACATCTTATGAATTTCTCATAGATTTTATGAACATTTTCATAGCTATAATGAACAAAATTTCTACAATGCATTTATCTTTAAATTTTTTTCTGATTTTTCTAAGTTTTTCGGATTTTAACGGAATTATTGTTTTTTAATTTTTCTAAGTTTTTTAGGAATTATTTTTTGAATTTTCCCGATTGCAAATTTACTGTTTTATTCATTTTTTTGCACCATTTAGTTGTGATTTTTTCCTATGTTCACACTGAACTTTATTTAAGTATTTTTGATATTCAGAAATGTATTTCTAATTATATTTAGATAAATAAAGGACATATATATATATTTTCTGAATTTTGCAGCATTTTTCCAAATATTTTTGAAGTTTTTCAATATTGTTCTAACTTTTTTATTTTTTCTCTGAGAAACTGAACAAATTCTTAGATTTTAAAACATATTTTCTATAGAAAAATGCAAAGTCTCTGAGAAATTTTTCTACAGAAAAGTTCTTAGATTCTCAGATATTTATACCCTACATCACTCTGTGGTACACGGTATAATGAGTTTGTGCTGATATTTGTAACTATCCGAAATATTGGCATCCTAGACACACCTTCAACTATACCCACGGATCGACTCAGAATCAATTTTTGAGACGATTTAGCGATGTCCGTCCGTCCGCCAGTCTCTTCATGTAAACGTTGTGAGCACAATACAGGTCGTAATTATTAATAGATTTGTCTGAAATTTAAAACTTTAACTTCTTTGTCCCAAGGACGAAAGCCTATTGAAATTGGAAAACATCATTTCTTGTGTAGACCTTGCCCCCATACAAAGGTACCCTTTAATTTTGGCTCAAATGACTCTAATAACCGTATTATGGCCTCTGATCTGTATTTCACAACTTTTCAATTCGCATAAAATTTTCTGAATCACATCAAATCAAGTTCGGTGTTTTTTTGTTCACGTTTTCATTCGAAGTTGAAATCAAATAAGTAAAATTTTAAAAATTATAACAAACAAGTAAAAAAGTTAAATTCGGCCATGCCGAATGTAGTGATACCCTCCACAATTTCTAAAAGATTATTGCAAAAACTTTATTTAAAAGGAAATTACTTTTACAAAAAAAAAAATTTTTTTTAAAAAATTTCCGCAAAAAAAAAAATTGTTAAAAAAAAATCCCCGATTTTTTCTTTTTTTGTCCAAAAATAAGTTTGTAATTGTTTAAATACCATTTGGTGTTTAATTATGTTCACATAATACAGCGTTCACACTTGCTGTTTTGAAGTGTTCAAGAGTGAGATGTTTAAAAAAGTCATTGTTCTGTGTCCATTAATTTTTTATTCTGCTACTGGTGTTTTGTTGAACAACTTGTTTAAGGTCGCTAGTGTGAACTCCATATAAGTCAACCAGCAGCCGAATTAAAGCATTTTGTGTTTTTAGGTTATGTTGAATGTACTAAAATTTTTGAGGTGTCCTTACATTTTCGTTCATAACTTTTGAACCGCTTAAGGCCCTAAATAAAAATTTCGCCCGATGTTCACTTAAATCATTCTATTGGCAACAAATAGTAGTGTATTTTACTCAAATTTGATTTGCTTGTGTTTTCTACATTTATTAATGATCTAACAAAGTATAGATCCAATCGGTCCATGTTTTTTATTTTTTATTTGGACTTGGACCCATTTTTTGGGAAACACTGGTGTAGGGTATTATATGGTCGGTCTTCTCCTACTATAATTTTTTTACTTGTTTTTCACTTGCCAACATTTGTAGGGCCATATAACACTTTTCGTTGGGGAAAATACAAAAGTGTCCTCTTCAATTTTTTTTAATTATATTTTCTGATGGTAGGAGGGACATTCGGCCCATCCACTTCTGGGTGGGCTTATATAACACTTTAAGCTGAAGAAAAGGTAGAAGTGTCCTCTTCAAGTTTTTCACATTAGTTTTTTTAATGGTGAGAGAGAGATTCGTCGCATTCTAAAATCTCACTTGCTTTTGATTGATACACACAAAAAATTTTTTTTTCCATGAACGATTTTCATAGTATTTATGAAACAATTTATTAACTCTTTCATAATAAAAGTTGTTTTTTTATTTTTAGTACCAAAAGGTACATAAAAATAAAATGTATTTATTCGGCCTTTATATATGTATATATATTCGATTAGAGTTTTATTCTAGTTCGAGGCCCAAAAATATTTCTATATATGATTTAGTACGAATTATCCTACCAACACTATTGTTTGGTTAGGTACTGTTGTTATTGTAAAATAACAGCAACACATATATTAATAATTACCGATGGTGATTTAGTATATACAATTTTTGCTTTAAAAGAGTTATTTTTGTTGGAAAACAGATTTCGGACCTTCATAATAGTATTTCTCAAATAACTTGTGAAATATATCAAATATTATGTCTGGTTTGATGTTTGATTGACCAACGATGATTCTCTAAAGTCTGCTGAAGATTCCTTAGTGGGGATGAAACTGATCAGTACAGACATACTATGAAATGAGTAACTTTTTTAAAGCAATAAATTAAAAATACTCTATTATGACAATATCATATATAGAAATATTTTTGGGCCTCGAACTACACCATTTACAGATGTAATTCGAAAAAGATCAATTGTAATTCGAAGATTATACTTGTAATTCGAAGATTACATTTGTAATTCGAAGATTCCATTTGTAATTCGAAAATCCCATTTGTAATTCGAAGATTATACTTGTAATTCGAAGATTCTATTTGTAATTCGAAGATTCCATTTGTAATTCGAAGATTCCAATTGTAATTCGAAAAATATCAATGGAAATTCAGTTCATATTTTTCGAATTACAAATGGAATCTTCGAATTACAAATGGAATCTTCGAATTACAAATAGAATCTTCGAATTACAAGTATAATCTTCGAATTACAAATGGAATTTTCGAATTACAAATGGAATCTTCGAATTACAAATGGAATCTTCGAATTACAAGTATAATCTTCGAATTACAATTGATCTTTTTCGAATTACATCTGTAAATGGTGTAGAATAAAACTCTAATCTTTTTCATAATATTTATAAACTTTTTCATAGTATTTATGAATAAATCATAATATGTGAAATTTAAGAATTATTAAAATTTTTCATAAATACTATGAAAAAGTTTATAAATATTATGAAAAAGTTAATAAATTGTATGAATTTGTTCATAAATACTATGAAAATCTTTCATGGAAAAAAAACTTTTTGTGTGTATACTCAGTATCCTGATCCATCCGAAATCAATTATTTTTATAATTGATTTAACAAATTTTATTATTGAAACTAATCTCTATTAAAAAACTCATTTTGTTTTTATTTTTATTCAGAAAAAATTTATTAAGTGAATTGTATTTTTTTTTTTTTTTTTTTTTTTTTTTTTTAATATTATAATTCATTAATATATATTTTCTTCCATCTGTATTCATTTTGATGCACCAAAAGTTTTCAAGATTTTTATTTAAAGTTATTTTATTATTTTTTTAATTAATTAATACATTTTATTTTTGGGTTTTAAACTGTTTTTTTGGAAATATATGTCGATAAAAGTTTGCAACTAGTTCTTTTTTGTATTATTTGATTTTTTTTATTTTGTTTTATTAATTAATTATATATTTATATTGATATATTTTAGTTTTTAAAACTTTTCAAGTAATAATTTATTAAATAATAATTTGTTCAACTATTTTGTTTTAAATATTTATTTTTTGTTTAGCAAAAAACTGTTGATTTGATTAAGTTTTGAGGGGGAGAATTTAAATTTTGCTGTTCTGTTTATTAGGGGATTTTTTTTTAAATTATTTTTTTTTTTGTAATTGTAAATTGTTTTATTAATTTTTGGGTTTTTGGAATATTAGTCTACTTTTTTTTTTGTTAAAAAATATTTTTTTTTATAGAAAAAAAAAAAGAAAACTACAAAATTTTTTAAATATAATTTGTTTATATTCTGGTATTTTTTGTTTTTGATGTAAAAATAACTAAAAAAAGTTATATAAATAAATGTTTTTTTGTTTATAAAATATTTTTTTTTATATATAAAAAAAATTCATATGAAAAAATATTATACCTATATATAAATATGTATGTTTGTATGTACTAATAATATATAATTATGATAAAGTATATATGTATGTATTTTATTTATAATTATATAAATATTTTGCTAAAGGAATCATTTATTTAAGGGTTTTTAATTACAGTATTTTTTGTTTCTTTATTTTTTTTTTCATTTTTTGTTTATTATATGGAAGGATGTGTTTTATGATTTTTAATTTTAAAAGGGTTTTTTTAAGTTTAACACAAAAATTCTTTTAGTTAAGGTACTACTTGAAGAATTTATTTAATTTAATTTGTTTTTGGTTTTTTACTTTCTATTTAAATTTAAACAAAAAAAAATATTTCCCTTTTTAATATAAGTTTTATACTTTACACCACAATGTTGACGTATAAAATGTTAAGTAAGATAAGTTAACAAATTGACATGGTCCAATTTTTAAATATTTTTTTTTAATTTTAAAATATTTTAAAATTTTCCAGAATCATATCTCTGCAACCTACAGAAGGTACAGCGACTGGCGTGCGTGGGTATCATTGGTGCTATTAGATCAGCACCCCAGGCCGGTCTGGAAGTGATACTAAACATTCAGCCCAGGGTTGCCAGAATTGTTGGGTACAAAATCGTCAAAAATGTTCGATTTTTATAAAAAAAATTGTTAAAATCGTCATCCCATTTGCAAAAATCGTAAAAAAATCGTCAAAATAAAAAAGGTATATTTATCCTTGATTAAAGAGTAATTTTAAGACATTCAAGCGATGTCCGCCCGTCTGTTAAAGCCATGATGCAGTCCAATTCCAAAAGAGCTAAATCCATACAGTTTGGCACAAATATACACACAAAAAAAATCTAGGTAATATTACCTAAAATTATAGTATAAAAATACCTTAGCGCCAGGCAAACGGGGCATTTGCTAAGTTTAAAGGTAACGTTACTTAAAAGCTAAGGTAATTCCTATGTTCGAAAATTTATTATGGTTGACAGAAAAATACCTTAGCTTTTTAGGTAAAATAGCATTGATAAATAGGTGATATTACGTAAATAATTTGGTAGTATTCCCTTGTATTAGTAATGGCATTTTTACACCATTTCCTTTTAAAATTTAAATAAAAACTACGAAAAGTTTATTATTTTTAATTAATTTTTTTTTTTTAATAATTTGAATGTTTAAAAACTTTAAAGAAAAATTGATAATAAGAAAAATGTCTCAGAATTTTATGCAGGATTAAAACTCTGAAAATTTGTCTGTTATTAAACATTTTTTCAATAGAAATACTTTCAGATTCTAAGAATTTTCTACAGAAAATACTCAGTTTCTGGATATTTTTTCTTTTACAAAATCTGAAATCTCAGAATCTGAAAATTTTTCTATAGAAAAATCTCTCACGATTCAGAAAATGAGAACTTTTCTAAAGAAAAATGTGTCAGAATCTAAGAATTTTCTATAGGAAAAATGTCTCAGAATCAAAGAATTTTTCTTAGAAAAAATGTCTCAGAAACTGAGAGTTTTTCTATAGAAAAAACATCTCAGAATCTGGGAGTTTTTCTAGAGAATAAATGTCTCAGAATCTAAGAATTTTTCTATAAAAAAAATGTCTCAGGATCTGAGAATTTTTCTAAAGAAAACCTGTCTCAAAATATGAGAATTTTTCTATAGAAAAAATGTCTCAGAGTCTGAGAATTTGTCTAAAGAAAAACAGTCTCAGAAAGAATCTGAAAATTTTTCTATAGAAAAAATTTCTCAGAATCTGAGAATTTTTCTATAGAACAAATGTTTTAGAATCTGAGAATATTTCTGTAGAAAAAATATTTTAGAGTCTGAGAGTTAGAATCTTACAATTTTTCTATAGAAAAAATGTCTTAGAATCTGAGAAATTTTCTATAGAAAAGATATTTTTTATATAGAAAAATTCTCAGATTCTGAATCTTGGAATTTTTCTATAGAAAAAATGTCTCAGAATTTGAGAATTTTTCTATAAATCTTTAAATTTTTCTATAGAAAAAAATGTCTTAGAATCTGAGATATTTTTTCTACAGACAAATTCTCAGACTCTACGACATTTTTCCTATAGAAAAATTATCAGATTCTGACACATTTTTTTTATAGAAAAATTCTCAGATTCTGAGACATTGTTTCTATAGGAAAATTATTAGATTCTGGGAAATTTTTTCTATAGAAAAATTCTCAGATTTTGAGACACTTTTTCTATAGACAAATTCTCAGATTCTGAGACACTTTTTCTATAGACAAATTCTCAGATTCTGAGACACTTTTTCTATAGACAAATTCTCAGATTCTGAGAAATTTTTTCTATAGAAAAATTCTCAGATGCTGAGACATTTTTTCTTTAGAAAAATTCTCAGATTCTGAAACATTTTTTCTGTAGAGAAATTGTCAGATTCTGAGAAATTTTTTTTATAGAAAAATTCTATAGAAAAATTCTCAGATTCTGAAACATTTTTTCTTTAGAAAAATTCTCAGATTCTGAGACATTTTTTCTATAGAAAAATTCTCAGATTCTGAGACATTTTTTCTATAGAAAAATTCTCAGATTCTGAGACATTTTTTCTATAGAAAAATTCTCAGATTCTGAGACATTTTTTCTATAGAAAAATTCTCAGATTCTGAGACATTTTTTCTATAGAAAAATTCTCAGATTCTGAGACATTTTTTCTATAGAAAAATTCTCAGATTCTGAGACATTTTTTCTATACAAAAATTCTCAGATTCTGAGACCTTTTTTCTATAGAAAAAATCTCAGATTCTAAGACATTATTTCTATAGAAAAATTCCAAGATTCTAAAACATTTTTCTATGGAAAAAATTCTAAGATTCCAAGACATTTTTTCTATAGAAAAATTCTCAGATTCTAAGACTTTTTTCTATAAATGTCTGAGACATTTTTTGCTTTTCAAAAGTATTCAGAAACTAAGACATTTTTTTAATAGAAAATTTCTCAGATTCTGGAACATTCTTTTTATAGAAAAATTCTCAGATTCTGTGTCATTTTTCTATAGAAAAATTCGCAGATTTTGTGACATTTTTTCTTTAGAATTTCTTGAGAAAAATTCTCTAAATTTGAGACATTTTTTCTATAGAAATTTTAAAAAATATTCTTATGTATAAATGTTGATTCATCTTGAATATATACATAAATCTTGATGTACCGAATGAAATCTTAATGGATCCCATAAAAATCTTGAGTCTTTTCTCCACACGAAATTTTTGAATCTGCATACAAATTTTGAAGACTTGTTTTTTTCCATTTCGTTATTCATGTTA
This sequence comes from Pegoplata infirma, assembly GCA_963921195.1. Taxonomy (NCBI): domain Eukaryota; kingdom Metazoa; phylum Arthropoda; class Insecta; order Diptera; family Anthomyiidae; genus Pegoplata; species Pegoplata infirma. The sequence goes on from OY992539.1 coordinate 30,102,993, forward strand.
TCTAAACAAGCGGATAAACAATAAAAAATACTGTTTCGCAATAAAGTAAAAAATATACCTTACTGATCCTATTTATTAAGATTTGCTAATTTTCAGCTATTTTTATTGTTCTGCACAATTATAAAAAAAAAATATATAAATAAACAAAATGTTGATGTTTTATTTTTTATTGAATTTTAAATAATTGTCAACAATTTCTAATTTCGAATTTTTACCTAAATTGAATAGTAAAAGATGCATAGCCAATATGGTATACTAATTACGTAGTGCTAAGGTAATAAACCTTATATTTTAAATTTCATAGAAAAAATAAATACCTATGCCAGCTAAGGCATTATTACCTCGATTATTTTTTTGTGTGTATCTTATGGCCATTGGATGATTCAGTTCGAAAATTGGCAAAATCAGACCAAGAAGAACAAAGTTGTCCCTTGTAAAACTAAACCTGCATCCGATTTTTTTTTTTTACATTTTTTGTTATATTTTTAAGCATATGAAATAGTTTTATGAAAGAAAAGGTTATGCAGCTGGGTCAAGTTAATTGGAAAATGTTTTTTTTTGTTTACCCTTTTTAGTGGACACTTCTATAAAAAAATAATAATGATAAAGTTGCATAAATATCATAATAAATCAAAGAAAGGTCCTCCTCCAAAAAACTCCCTATAATTTTTTTACATTTTGGAGGGAAACAGAGAATGTAACACTCTCACTTGTTTCTTTTGTCCCTTTTTGTACAAAAATATTGGTCGATAGTTTTTTTAACTAACAATACACTTAGAAAATTATTAAATCATGCCGGTCATTTGTGTAGTAAGTAGTAGTTGTTGTTTTCAACAACAACAATGTATGAAAAATCTCAATTGTTTTTGTATGAAAAATCTCAAACAACTATTTTTTATAGTCGATTTAAAAAACAAATACAAAAAATCACTACATTGTGGTAACAGTTGTTTTATGTAGTTGTTTTTAGTTTATAAAAAAACTTATAATTTTCTAGAAATTTTTAGAAAAACGGATGTGTTGAACGAGTTGGAAGTTTCAGAAGCAGCAGGAATTATTTCCAAATAATTTTAACCGTTTTTGATGTTTAGAAGAAAATTCAGACAATTTGAGTTACAGTAAACACAACTCTATTTTAAAGTAGTTTTTACCGTTTTTTGTAGTTGTTAATCAATAATTAAAAACAACAACAATTTTTGGTTGATTTTACGGTCAAATGTAGTGGACGCCTAAACAACAACAAATGTAGTAGTTTCAACTGTCTTTTGTAGTGGAATCTACCGTCATAATTTTTTGAGTGTTCTGAGTTACTGTTAGCAAACTTCAAAGGACTTGCAGCATGCTTAAGTGAGAGTAGGCGCACTTTTCCGAATCTACAAGCGTTAATGTTGTTGTTTTGTAATCTTTGACGAACATTTTCGCCATTTGTTTTCCTTTTTTAGCTCTGGAGCTGCCGTAAATGGGTCTTTCTTCCACTGTCTTTACAAACACCTAACCACTAATGGTGACAAACGTCGCTTGTGACTAAGTTTTTCAAGCTCAAAAGTAATTTTGCTGAATTTCCAATAATTTTATAAGCGCATCCAACCAATTTAGCTTTTTCAGAATATGGTTTATGTTCAGAAATCATATTTTTTACAAAAGAACGTTTTTGCGGAGTGTAATTCTTTCCACTTCATATTTTTATGAAAATAAATATGAAATTTTGTAATGAATTAAATTTTTTTATAAATAAAAACTAGCTTCCTTTAGTATTTAACACTTTTATATTAATAATTAAAATATTATTAATTTTTTTAAAGAAATTTTGTAATTCGGTGCTATTTTATTGACTGCACTGATTCGGAGTTTTTTTTAAAATATCGATCATTAAAAAATAACCGTCCACAATTTTTGGAAAAAGTAAAAACATTTAAGGGGTTCAGACTTAGTGTAAGAGTATTGCATATTTACTTTAAACGAATACGCACATAATATTTTGTTTTAATTGAATGAATAGAGATTTTGTCATTGGTGCTATTTAATTTTTGGGTATTCAAAAATTTACCCTTATAAGCCTTTCGGGGTAAAATGACCCAATTTTTACAAAATGACCCCTTAAACACGAAAATCAGCCCCAATTTTCTAATTTTATTGAAATAAACCAATGGAAAACGATATTTATATTCTATCATAAGGTCTATTCGATTACCCAAATTTCTTACTATTTTTACTACAACTGGAAAGTCTTGTTTACTTTTTGTATTGAAAATTTCCAGCTGTAGTAAAATGAGTAAAAAATAGTAGATTGTAGTAAGGTAATCGAATAGACCTATAAATACTCAGATATGAAATACTGTCTTTCTAGGATGTCATTAACCCGTGTCATGGTAAGGCCAAAAATATGCATTATTTGTGGCGTGGTTCTCAAAACTGATATTTTGATTTTTTTAAAATTTTCTTTAACAAAATTAAGAAAAATGCTGAAAAAACCACAGAATCTTATAAAGTATATGTTAACATATAAAAAAAAAGGGGATATCCCTTGGATAGTTTGGCGGGGGCATCGATTTAAACTCAGCGGATTTCGAGGAAATGCATTTTTTGCCCACAATTTACTCAATATGGAAAAAATTTGGTAAATATTTTTAAATTTCACAAAGAAAGGGTCATAAATTATTAAAAACAATGTTAGAATTTAACCCTAAACGTTTTCGGAAAATGGAATAATGTGCTCGATTCTCGAATACGACTTCACCATTCACCCAATTTTTAAAAATTTGATATTCTTTCGAGTTTTAAGATCTTTAAATTTATTTTTGTAATTATTAAACCTATTAACTAGATCTTTAATTGCTACAAGAAAAAAAATTTAAACTCTTAAAATTCGAAAGAATATCAAATTTTTAAAAATTGGGTGAATGGTGAAATCGTATTCGAGAATCGAGCACATTATTAACCCGGTTTTTATTCGGGTCAAAGGTCAAATTTTGGAATATTTAGAGTTTTTTATAAAAAGGCACCTAAATATGAAATGTTTATTGTGATTTTTTATTAAACTTGGTATAATTATTGAACGAGCTCAGAAAAATTATTATTTTTTTTTTTTTTTAAATTAACCCATAAATGAACATGGGGCAAAACGGCCCTGCACGTTAAAATTTCTTAGTATAGCTTTTTATTTTTTTTTTATTTGTATAAAACTTGTTGTAATTATTGTGCGAGGTCAGAAAAATAGTTATTTGAGTTTTTTTAATTAACCCATAACCCATTTTCATGAATGTCTGAATAGGTGGCATGGATAGCCCTATACTAAAATTTTTTTAAAAACTGGGCTAATGAGGCGTGGTCAAATATTGGAAAAATTGTCGAAATGTACCACAATTGCAAAAATTAACATTCATGTATATTTTTTTTTGGGCTACCTACTAAAATTTTTTATTTATTTATTTTTAAAGTCAATTTATCAAAAATCCGGCCACATTTTGTTTGAGTTTAGGTGTTTGTCTAATCACACAAAAAAATTTAGGAGGAAATTTTTTTATGTGGATAGACAAACATCTAAACTAAAAAATTTGGAATACAGGATCCTTTGGTAAAAAAATGTCTGAAAAAAGTACTTGTTGTAAATTTCATTTCTAAGGGTCGTAAAATTGGTATCTTATATTTTATGAAATAACGATCATAGACTCTTGAAATTTGTAATGAACACACAAAAAAAAAATATAAAAAAATTGTGTCCGTTTTGGGGATAATACAACCTATAAAGTGGTTTTGGATAATTTACCTAAGTTTTTTAGAGCAAAAACTTTGTTAAGTTATCCAAAACCACTTTATAGGGTGTAATTAAACCAAAAACTGGCAAAATTTTTTTTTGTGTGAAGGATCCTTTGGTAAAAAAAAAAAAACGTTTCACAAAAATTACTTTTATGTGTATATATTTGGGCGTCCCGAAACTTATAATACTTTGAATTTCGTGTCAGAATACCTGACAATGGCCACTAAAGAGCTGATTGTGTGAAAATATATAAGGAAATTTAGAAAGAGCGTATTCAGTCTGCAACCAGAGAAAAAATTACGTTTTTTGATGAAACTTCATTCCCAAATTTTTTGAACAAATCCAGCCAAATCCATTTGGATTATTTTTAAAGCAAAATTGTGGGGTTACTAACAAAGATGAAAATTTAAAAAAAAATTAACAAAAAAAAAGGATAGAGAAATTGAAAATAAGTTAAATTGTAGGCCAATATAATATATTTTAAGATCGTTATAAAAGCAGTGTATTTCATAGAAAATAATTAATCGTAATCGCATGATTTTTTTTGTCGATTACGATTAATTGGTGCGATTAATAGCGATTACGATTTTAATCGTTTTGTAAACTCTAGTTGAACTGATATCGCTCAAATGCAATACCATAAAAAATTTAGTTGGGACTTTTTTTGAGTGCATAGAGCCTGAAAATTCATAGCTTCCCGCAAAATATGTCAGATTTTTTAAATTAGTTTTGGTGTAAAGTATATAAAACCAAAAAATCGATTTAACCGATTTTAATGTAAATTTTTCCTCCATTAATTTTTTTTTTAGGTTTTATTTTTTAATTAATTCAAGTTTTGCAATAGGTACCAAATTTTTTTATTTATTTCAATTATCATCCAATTAATTTCACTAATTAAAACAGGTTTTCTAGCTACTAATTTATTTATTTCTTTAATATAGTTCGTTAATTTTATACAAAAAATTGTGCTATGAAAAGTTTCAAAAAATAATTTATTGAATATTTTATTTAATTTGTATTTTTATTTTTTTAAATTAAATGCTTTTAAAACTCATGATTAAATTTTTCACAAAAAAAGTATATTTTTTTTATAAAAAAAATGTTTATAGGTATGTAAGTAGTATAATTTGTTTAATTATTTTAAAAAGCCAATTTGTTTAATATTAATTATTTTTTGTATTTTTTAATTTTTTCATTTTGTTTTTATTTGAAGTAAAGTTTTTATCATTCAAGTATTCAAGGCGTTTTATATATAAAAAACGTGTAAGCTTTAGATTAAGATTATTATTTTTTCTTCATTAATAATATTATTAATTAATATTTAATAATAAAAAAAACTAATAATTGTACTACCTTTTGTTTTCTTTTAATTCGTATAATTAAATGTTTAATAATTTGTTTTGTTTGTTTTCATTTATTTATACAACAGTTTCTTTAATAAATTATATTAATAATATTGTTTTAAGTCTTGTTTTAATAAAAAATTGCAGATCTTTTTTGAATTAATGTTAGAACCTTTTTTTTGTTTTATTTTTTTTTTTGTAATTTAACTCTTAATAAAGTTTTAAGATTTATTGTTAGAAAAGTCAATTTTTTGTTTAAAATGTTTTGCGTTAGAAAAATTTTTTATTTATAGAATACGGCAAAAGGATGATGACGTATGTAAGAAAATAAATTTATATTAAAGTTAAACAAATGGAAAAAACAAGAATAATAAATTTATAAATTAAATTTAAAAGATTCATAAGCCCAATAAAAAGAGTTTTTATTTTTTATGATTAAAAATATCAATTGAAATTCAAAAAATAATAAATAAAATTAAAAAAAAATGCAATTGAAATTTTAAAAAAATATTATTCAACTTCAAAAAAAATTAATTAAAACTTTAAAAAATTCCAAAAAGATGTAAAAATTAATTTAAAAAAAATCTTTTAAACTTTAGAAGAAATCAGTTGAAATTAAGAAATCAGTTGAAATTCGAATAAGATCAATTAAAAACAAAAAAAAAAAAATTAAATTTAAAAAAAAAAATCTATTGAAATTTACGATGGGTTAACTGAAGTTTGGGATCGCTTATCTTAGTCAAAGTTGGGCTTAAAGGGGTAAAAATCCACAAAATTCGCCGAAACTGCCCCGGAGAAGCCCCACGAGTGGCCCCCTAGAGGGGTTAAATATAAGACCAACCCCATTAATTTTTCACCCCAAAATTTGTTTTAAACATACCTAAGCCATATCTCATCTTCTTAATGGGGCTCCCAACCAAGGATTATATTTTAATAAAAAAAGGCTTCTACTGCTCTAACTGTCCTACACTCAGAAAATTATGTAAGTTACTACATGTTAGTTATTTGTATATTTGACAGTAATAAGTTGTTTTCAACTACAAAGTCATTTGTTTTTATATGAAAAATATCAAACAACTATTTCTGTTAGTTATTTTAAGTCATTTTTTTTTTTTGAACAACTAACAAAAAAGTAATGTAATGTAGTAACAGTTATTTAAAGTAGTTAATTTAATTTTTTATCTCTGAAAAATTTTTAAAGTTTTTTCCAAAAAATAAAAAGAAATTTTGGCGTACGGACATAGCGCCCAAGTGCATATCGCCCAATTTAAAAAAGTCATTCTACCCAAAAAAAATGTGTGTTAGTTGTTGTTGCAAAATTTTTTGGACGATATGGCCATTATTTTTGGGTATTTTAACAATTTTCTTTAAATTTATATAAATTATCAAAAATGTCATATTACCCAAATATCAAAATGTTATATTTATAAAATGTCATAGCACCCAAAAAAATGATCATAAAACTCACCAAAATTGTTTTTTTTAACACAATATTTTATAGTTTTTATGCGTAGCCGGCCTTCGGCCGGGCTTAGGGATTACAAAATCCATGCATTAAACCCACCCTCTCCGCAAAGTAAAGTTTTCTAGGGTAGCAGTCCTTTACGCTACCAAATTTGTTATGCCTCAAAAAGGCCTGATAACCAAAATAGCTTTGGTTTGCAGAGAGGGTGGGTTTAATGCAAGGAGTATGTAATCCCTAAGCCCGGCCGAAGGCCGGCTACGCAGAAAACCTTTATTACAATAAAACAAATCATTGAAGTCGTAATTTCGACATTTCGCCCAAAAAAAATATTTTGGATTTTTTGACAATTATGTTTTGGGAGAAATAACATTTTTAGACCTGTCATTTTGGGCTATATGTCGCAGCGTGGGCGATATGTCATTTACGGTTTTGGGCGATAAGACCTTGGGCGCTATGTCCGTACGCCGAAATTTTCGGTTTTTTTTTTTATTTTTCACACCTTTAAAAAAAAAAACAAAACTTGAAAAAAATTTGGTCTTAAATTTTTTTTCTGAAACATTTTTTAAAAAAAAAATTATATATTGATTATTTAATTTTTAATACATGTTAGTTGTTTTGACTACAAATGTAAGTAGTTTTTACTATATAAGTCAGTTGTTTTTTGTCAGTTAAAATAACTAACATTGTTAGTTGAATTAACTGAAAAAGTAGTTGACCCCAAAACAACTTACAAAGTAGTTATTTTAACTGGCCTTTTCAGTTGATTTTACTAACATAATTTTTTGAGTGTAAAAGTGCCCTATAGAAATCAAATCCCAGCAGAAATTTTGCTGAACGTTCAGCAGCTTTTGGAAGGGGAACTTGAGTAAAGGAGCGCATCCAATTGCGCTGAATTCATGCATGATTCCCTAAGGCGATGTCCCACTTTAGAGCGCTAGTTGGATACACAGAAACAGCGCTCTTTAGATGCACTGAAATCACGTGTCTTTAGAGCGCTGATTTAAGCAGAATAAAGATGCTGTAAATTCATGTATCTTTTTAGCGCTGATTTAAGCAGATTAAAGATGCAGTGAATTCATATATCTTTGTAGAGCTGATTTAAGCAGAATAAAGATGCTGTAAACTCAAAGTTGAAATCAAATAACTAAAACTTAAAAAAATATAACAAAAAAATTCATTCGTTTTACTTTACAAAACTTTATTTATGTGAAACAAAATGAAAAAAAAAATCGGAAGTGAACATCAAAAAAATATCGGAAATTTTCATTTTCACATTTTTTATGGAATTTTTTTTGGGAACAGCGGTCAAAGATGCTATGATTGAAGCGCTCTTTGCAGCGCTGATTAATGCGCAATAATGATGCAGTCAAATCATGTGTCTTTGTCTAAAACTCATGTTTTTTTATTCAAAAAGTGTTAAAAATATTAAAAAGGAAAGCAAGTGTGAAATTTTATCAAAAAATAATTACACATTATAAGTTTTATATAAAAAATCTTAAAAAAAAATTCAAATTTTTTCCCCTTCCTTTTACTGCATCCCTAAGAGCGCTCTTTGGATGCGCTACGGTATGCTATAAACAGATGCTGTGTCGCCAAAATCTCGATTTATTTCTGCTGGGATGTATGACTAACCCCCAATATTTTTTCAACCCTAACATTTTCTCAAAACCTCTGTACTTAACTCTTATGGCGGTCCCCATTCAATTATTTTTATTTTTTATAAATTTGTTTTATTAAATCCGCTCCTACCGCTCCAATGATGCCCTTAGAGAAATAAAACGTAAGACCGACCCCCATTTATTTTTTCCTTCGTACATTTGTTCCAAACATACCTAAGCCTTAAATTTTTTATAAAATCAGCTCATACCGCTTCCATGGTTCCTTCTAGAGGGGGAAATGTGGGGCCAACTCCAATTATTTTTCCTCACAAGCATTTGTTCCAAACATACCTTACCTCTTTTACCACTCCTTAACGGGGCTCCCATACAAAAATTATATTTTTCTAAAATTTGCACCCAAACTGTCCCAAAAGTGCCCCTAAATCAATGGTTCCCAACCTTTGATTCTCGCCCCACTGGGGGGCAATTTAAAGGTTCCAGGGGGGCAACGAGCAAATTTTCAAGATTTTTTTTAGTCAAATTAACTACAAAAACTATTTTTTTTTGCAAAATTAACAACAAAAATCTTCTTAATTTCTTAACATTTTTACTAAAAACTTAATTTAAATGCTTATTTTACAAAAAACTTTGCTAAACAAGTAGTAATTTTTCATTAGAAACAAAAATTAGAAAAACTAACACATTTTTCCTTAGTGTAGGGGGGACAAAACAACTTTTTTAACTTAAAAGTGGGGGGTGGCGTAAAAAAGGTTGGGAACCATTGCCCTAAATGATTAAAATATTTTTTCAGCTCCAACATTTTCTCGAACATAACTTCAAAGTATAACCGATTCCAAACCCCAACATTTTCTAAGATCAAACCTACCCTTTATCTTCAATCCAATAAAATTTGACGACTTTTTCGGCAGCTTCGCTTAAAAAATGTAATTTACGCAATATTTTTACACACAAAAATAAAAATAAAAATCCAATGAACGACTTTCATAGTATTTATGAAAAAATTCATTAAATTTATTAACTTTTTCATAATACTTATAAACTTGTTCATAGTATTTATGAATAAATCATAATATGTTAAATTTAAAAACTATTTAACATTTTTCATAAATACTATGAAAAAGTTTATAAGTTTTATGAAAAAGTTAATAAAGTGTTTGAATTTGTTCATAAATACTATGAAAATCTTTCATTGGATTTTTTTGTGTGTGTAGAGCTTATAACCATATATGGTAGTCATCGCCCTCTTGGATATTTGAAAATTTAAAAAAAAAAAATATGTATTGCAATTAGAGCCCCCATTTCCCTGTTATCGGTATTCCCGGTTCTGCACTAATAGAAATTTGTACATGACAATAACGAAAATCAACATTAATGTTATGAAAAATGACGTTAAAAAGGAACCTACGTAGGGTTTCATTGAAATAATGAAAAAGGTATCATAAAATTTAATTGCAAGAACAAGTTTCATTAAATTAATGAAAATTGTTCATACAATATATAAATTGTATTTTACGAAAATTTTTCATTACTTTAATGAAAAAAGTATTTAATTCTTATGAAATACTTTCATTAAATAAATCCAATTTTTTATTTTTAAAATAAAATACTTTCATTGAATAAATGCTACTTTTATTTTTCAAATGAAATATGTATATTAGAGTGTCCCTTATTTTGGAAATGTTGGAAATCTTGAGACGGTACCCGCTCATTTTTTTCCTTTTGACTTAAAAATAACTCAGGAAAAATTTTACGCCCCTAGGACCACGCCTTCCCTACGCGACGGGCCCTTAAAGAGCGGGGCCTAAAAAATCATTTTTCCATACAAACCAAAAAATTTTTTTTTTGATTTTTAATTTTTTTGTTATTATTTATTATATTACTTGGTTTGCTTATTCACAACAAAAAATTTGATTTTGGTGGGATAAGTCTTTCAGCGCTAAAAAATTTTTCGCAAAAAAAAATTTTGAGCCGCCGGGGTCCTACAGTAAAAAATTTTTAAAAAATATTTTTTTTTAGTTTTGACCAGCAACGGTTTTAGCTGCTATGTTGCTTTAAATGATATATATTCATAAAAAAATATTTTTTGTATCTGTGACATCTTAATCGTGTTCTAAAAAAGGGTAAAAAATGCATTGATGATTTTTTTCGATACACGATAAAAATGTCACAAATATGAATAATATTTTTTTTGGAATATATATCATTAAAAACAACATAAAAACTAAAACCATTGCTTTTCAAAACTAAAAAAAAATATTTTTTAAAAATTTTTTACCGTAGGATTCCTACGGCTCAAAATTTTTTTTTTCGAAAAAGATAAAGATGTCACAGATATGAATAATTTTTTTTTGGAATATATATCATTTAAAGCAACATAGCAGCCAAAACCGTTGCTGGTCAAAACTAAAAAAAAATATTTTTTAAAAATTTTTTACTGTAGGACCCCGGCCGCCCAAATTTTTTTTTTGCGAAAAATTTTTTAGCGCTGAAAGACTTATCCCTCCAAAATCAAATTTTTTGTCGTGAATAAGCAAACCAAGTAATATAATAATTAATAACAAAAAAATTAAAAATCAAAAAAAAATTTTTTTGGTTTGTATGGAAAAATGATTTTTTAGGCCCCGCTCTTTAAGGCCCCGTCGCGTAGGGAAGGCGTGGTCCTAGGGGCGTAAAATTTTTCCTGAGTTATTTTTAAGTCAAAAGGAAAAAAATGAGCGGGTACCGTCTCAAGATTTCCAACATTTCCAAAATAAGGGACACTCTAATGTATATGTATGAAATTGTAAAGATCTTTTTTAAGAATTAAAAATAATAAAAAATGGTTTTCACTTATGATGTTTTCTTTTCTGGCAAAAAATGTGCCTTTTTTGCATTTTTCCCCTAAAATTATCTTTTTGTGATTCCTCTAAAAAAATGTCAACCCTTATAAAGAACATCGTGTTTTTTTTCTAAAAATTTCTGCCCTATAAAGTGTAAAAAAAAATCACGGGTTGAAATTGTTTTATATAACAGCTGACTTTCTGTGTTATTTTCTCAAAACAGCTGTTAAAAAAAACAGGGCAGAATATTGCAGTATGTTGTGTTCTTTTTCAGTCAAATAACATGCAAATTTTTAAAGGTGTGAGTTAAACATTTTAAAAATGGATACCATAAAAAGGCAAACATTTTTTTTCAGAGAAGAACCATTAGTTTTCTCGCACAAAATTTTAAACAAAATTTAAATTGTAATACATTATTAAAACCACGAAGTAATATAAAACCGCGCGAATTTAGTAAATATAAAATTAATAATTTACTTTTTATTTCAAATTTAATAAAAAAGTCTGAAAAAATCACAAAATAACCAAGTTAAAAAAACACTTTCACATATTTTTTTATTTTATCGATAGATTTCACTTAGTTTTCTCACACAAAATTTTACTAAAACATTTACTTGTAATACATATATAAGTAAAACCACAAAATAATATAAAACAGCTCGCGTTTAATAAATACTTATAATTAATCAATAACATCATTATAAATTTCGTATAAAAATTCTAAAAAAAAAACACAAGTTATTTCGTGTCGATCTGATCAGCTGTTTTTTTTTTGCGCGCGCGTAAACTAACAGACTAAACAGACGCGACACTACAGGTGTCAAAAAACAAAAAAAAATATAAACAAAACTTAATGAAATTTTTTAATGAAACTACGAAATCTAATGAATCAAAATTAATGAAAATCTTGCACAATATATATGAAAGCTCATTCAGCATATGAAATATTTCATTGTTGTAATGAAACAACGTTAATGAATTCCATTCATTACTGATATGAAGCGTTTTTCTATCAGTGTGGTACCGGTTTCCCGGTTCTTGATCTATTCCCGGGAATACCGGTATTCCAGGTTCTGATCCTGGTACCGGTTAAAAATACAAAAAACTACTATATCATAAAATATTTAAATGACACTACTTAATCAGTATTTCAGAAATATTTAGAAATATTTATTTAGAAATATTTCAGAAATATTATTTAAAAATCATGTCTTACGGCAATCTTTCATTCAAACTCAAATTGAGCCAAATCCCCTACATCAAAATTTTAGATTTTTTTAAAAATTTCCACCAAAATTTTGAATATTTGAAAAGTTAAAAAAAAAAAAAAATATCTTGTGATACACATTCTGATAAAATTCGCTTTTGAGAAAATTCTCATTTTTTCTATAGCAAAATTCTCACGGTAAAAAAAGCAAAATTCTAATTTTTATTTAAACAGATTTTTATTATGTGTAGAAAACACACACAAACCAAATTTGAGCGAAATCGGATTCTATAATAGTTATTGTTGGCAATAAACCGATTTAACTGAATGTCGGGCGAAATTTTATTGGGGACAAAGATCAAAAATGATCTGATTATGTTCAGATTTACTTACCACTACTTTCTGTAACACGATCGTTATTCGTATACGACGAATTTGCATTTTTTTTGTTACAATAATAAAATACATGCAAATTCGTCGCGAATGAATTGCGTTTGTGCGTAAATTACACCTGCAAACAAAATTTAAGACAAACGTCTCCCATTTTTAAGTATTTTGAGAGATTTTTTTGTGAATATGTGTCGGGAGGCGGTTTGTGTGGCGAATATGAGTAATAATAGGGCGATTCCGTACCTGCTAAAAAATTTTCAAAATTTCAAAAATCTTTAAAAATTTTCAGCAACATTTAAAGTTACGCGAAATTTTAATTTTTTTTTGCTCTTTCGAGACGAAATCTTAAGTTAAGCCAAATTTTACAATTTTTTTGTTGCTTTTTTTAGTACGAAAGGAAATATGAAGAGAAAATAAATCACGCAAAAAAATCGACTGACTTACGCACAAATCTTACTCACGCAATTTTTTTTCTCCACTTACTCACAATCACGTGAGTAAAATTGAATTCAGTCACACTTACGCGTGAATCACGCTCTAATCTGCTTATGTGCCCATCTCTAGTACTCACTTCAGAAATGTGTTCCATTGCAAAAGTGCAAGATTGCATTTTTGTTTAAATGTTTAATCAACTTTTTCGCCGCTGTTCCAAGAAATGTAATTCACATAAAAGATGTGAAAATGAAAACTTCCGAATTTGTTTGGTGTTCTAGATTATTACCTTTCTATATGACGCATGGTTACAAGAAAAGCTTTACACTTTATTTCAATAGTAATATCGTTGCCACTTTTTACAAAACAAAATGGAATTCAAGTCAACAATTTAAGTCTTGCAAAAATGCGAAATTTTAAGATAACAACATTAATGGAATTCACGTCAGAAATTTTAGTCTTGCAAAATTGCGCAATGTCAAAATTGCAACTTTTTTTGCTTGTTTCTTTGTGAATAAAAGCAATTATATTTATATTAAAATAAATTGCAAATCTTTTCTTGCAACTACGCATCATATAAAAGGTAATAGAAAAATAAAAATTTTATTAAAAATTTTTTTAAAAAAAAAAGTTGCAAAGTTGCACTGTTGCAAGGGTCAAAAAATTCTGAAGTGAATACCCTGATTATTTTGTTTGTTATTTTGAAAAGAGTAGCAAAATATTACTACTGAAATAATAGAATAGAAGAGTTGAAATTTGATTCAACAATTTTATTTAAAGTTGCAATTTTGCACTGTTGCAAGGGTACAAATTTCTGGAGTGAATACCAATATGACTCAGAAAAAATGTGCAATGTGGCGATTTCGCATTTTGGCAAGACTAAAATTTGCTGATGTAAATTACATGGAGGGTATTCATGTCAGAATTTTTTATCCTTGTAAAGTGCAAATGCAACATTTATTACAACAAACACACATAAAATTATTTCGGTTTTTATTTCATCCTATGTGTTGTTGTAAAAAAATTTGAATTTCGCACTTCCAATGATCCAATGATCAGTTTTTTTATTTATTTATCCAATTTAATTACAAATCATTTTTAATAAATGTAAACCTAAACGAGAACTGGTAACAATGACCGTCGTCTCGTTGTAGCGAAATCGACCAAGGGTTTTTGTGGGAATCGAACCCACGACCCCCTGTTTCATATGCTAGCACGCTACCAACTAACCTACAGGGGCCCCTGTAGGTTAGTTGGTAGCACTTTGTAAGGGTAAAAATTGCTAACGGGAATTCCACTATTACTAAATCAGATAAAATTTTACCTTTGACCGGTATTAACACCCCTAAATTCAATAAAGTTCAAATAAAATAAATTCCAAAAAAACAAACCCAATTTCAGAAATAAAACACAATTAATTTTTATTTAAAAAAACATGTAATTATTTTTGTTTTATATAAAAGTATAAATCATATTAAAAACATTTCTAAAAAAAACAATTTTTATAAAATAATTAATAAAAAAGAATTTAACAAAAACACAAATGAACATTTTTAAAAAAAATTGCATTATAAAAGTATAAAAAAACAAGATAATCTAAAAATAAAATGGGATTCTTTTAACAAAAAACAGGAAGATTTTATTGTTAACGGTAATACATATTTGATGAATTCGAAAAGGGGATTAGAGGATTTGATAAGATAGATATTAGAAAATTGAGTTTTCAATTTTATTATTTTTTTGTTTGTTTTCAAGATATAAACTTTTTTAAAGCAAATTTTATCAGCTTATAATAAGATTTTTGTATTATTTTTTTTAATAGTTTAAAATTATTAATTTTTTTTTGTTTAAATATCTCGTTTTTTAAGATTATAAGTATAATTTAGTTTTTTTTTTATTATACATGTAGAAAAAATTATATAAAAAAGTATAAAAAAATTGCACTGTGCTACACCAAAAATATGCAGGGGTTCTCATATAAAAATTCGGGTTGGTTGGAGTCCATAGAGTACTGATATACTCATTGTTTTTCTGGATCACTTCGTTAACTACGTTTTTTATTGGCAAATGTGTTGGAAAACGGAAATTCTTAAATTACAATTTTAAAAAATTATTACTTTGTTAGTTTGCAACCGATTTTCGATTTTATGGATTTGTTTTAAAGGTATAGGTCTTACCTTTCAAACAAAACAAAAATATTAAAATTCGATCAAGAATTGGCTGAGCTACGATCGCTTAAGTAAAAAAAAAACGAATTTTTTGAAAAATTTGTCATATTCTTTACACTCTAAGTTGAAAGTGAATCATTAAACAATTTTTTTGAATTTTTTGTAAAAAAGTATAGTAAAGTGGCTTTCCAAAACACTAAAAAACATAACAATCGGTTAAAAAATGAATGAGTTATGCTAAGTTTTGTGATAGGACATTTTTAATTTTTTGTCAGAAACGCTTGTAATTCAAGCATTATTCATAAATCTTGTTACTAGTAGTAATTTTATGCGCATATGCATATAAACTAGAGATGGGAACGTAATTAGATTTGTGCGTGATTTACACATTGATTTTACTCACGTGGTTGTTAGTGAGTGTCAGAGTGAGTGGAATAAAAGAATGGGTGTGTCAGTTACTTCCAAATCCTATTTATAATTTTTTGGGTTTGTTTAAAAAATATCAGTGTTACTTCTTAAACAAAACAATATTGAGAATCGGTTAAAAACAGGCTAAGGTGCGCTTGTTTAAGTAAAAAACCTTTTTTGAAGAGTTATACTTGCAACATTTTTATGAGAGAAAAAGCTGTGCGCTTGCAAACATGTTTTTTTAAAACGAAATCGCTAAAATTGTGGGATCATTTGATGGAAATTTTACCTGTTTATAAATATACATGTGAGGCATTCCACACCAAATGTTCAGTGAGAAAAAAATTGTGTACCAAAATTTTTTATAACTAGGGTGAGATTTCCATGCAAATGCATGTTTTTTGTCGAAAGCCTAAAAAAGATATCGACCAATTATCTTTCCGAATCAAGAGATTTGCATTAAATGGCATCGATTTGTTTTCGCATATTTTGCATATTTTGGTGAAAATACATATTTTTGCATATTTTGATTTTAAATGCATATATTGTGCATATTTCGAACTTTTAAGTGCATATTATTGCATATTTTGGCATAAATTAGCAAAAACACAAATTGAAATTAATTTTTTTCAAAAACTATTTTAAATTTTAAAAATTTATTTTGAAAATCAGAAAAATTACTTTTTTTTCTTCTTAATTTTTTTTAAAGACTTTCTTAATTTTTAAAAAAATCTTGCTAGACAAACATCTAATCTTTAAAAAAAAATTACAAAAGTGGCCGGATTTTTTATAAATTGACTTTTTTAAAAAATGGAAAATTTCAGAACGGGTTCTGAAAATTTTCCAAAAAAATTTTAATCGATAGCCGATACAAAACTATACAAGAATGTAAATTTTTGAGATTTTGGTGCATTTCGTTTTTATTTGATATATATTTAAACAAGGCAACTTGACACAAATTTGACCATTTTTCCAATATTTGACCACGCCTCCTAAGCCCAGTTTTTGAAAAATTGAACAACCAAAAACGTAATTTTCTTAGCTCCATATATGAGGCATTCCACACCAAATGTTAGGCAAAAAAAAAGTTGTGTCGTGTCAATATGAAATCATTTTCAAAGTATTCGCTCTTAGGGCACTATTAAATAACAAAAATAAAATTTAAGTTTTTTCAAAAAGTAGGCCTTGTAGGCGTGGTCAAAAATTGAAAATATCTAACTTTTTTGCCTGAGCATCTTTACTTCAATATTTATGCAAATTAAATGAAACACAGTAAAGTCTTAAAGACAAAAGCTGTTTATAGATTTTTGAATGGGCTATCAACTAAAAAAATAAAAATTGGAACATTTTCAGAAGAAGTTCTGAATTTTTTAAATTTAAACTTAAACTTTATTTTTCAAAAAACATGCCGCAATTTTATTTGTTTTTTATTTTTTAAAAAAAAAAGTTAGAGGAATTTTCTATCTGATCTGAAATTTTTAGAGATGTGTTTTGCCTTGTTTTCGAGAAATCAAAATTCAAAAATTGCAACACGCTTATTTTATACAATAATGGTATTTAAAAGGTGTGCGTATGAGTAATATCAACACTTAAAAAATATTTTAAGAGGCGATGTTAGCGTGAGTGAGATTTTAATAACGATTACGCACGCTCATGAAAGAAAAAATTTAGTCACGGACGATATTTTATTTTGCTCACGCTCATTCACGCACAAGTGAGTAGAAAAAAATAAGTTACGGTCACGATGTTCACGGGAGCGTGAGTAAAATAAAATATCGTGCTTGAATAATTTTTTTTTTTTCATTAGCGTGCGTGATCGTGAATAAATACTCAGGCAAACAAGTTTGATATTTTCAATATTTGACCACGCCTACAAGGCCCACTTTTTGAAAAAAACTTAAATTTTATTTTTGTTATTTATTAGTACCCTAAGAGCGAATACTTTGCAAATGATATCCCATTGAAACCACTATGGTTTTTCTGTAGTGGAACTGTTGGTGTGGAATGCCTCACATGGCTATCCATACAACCCATTTAAAAATTTACGGTTCACATGTTTTTTTTTTTTCGCTGAACATTTGGTGTGGAATGCCTCATACGTATATTTAAAAATAGGTAAAATTTCCATCAAATGATCCCACAATTTTACCAATTTCGTTTCAAAAATGTCAAATGTTTTTTGTCATAAAAATGTTGCAGGTATAAATCTTCAAAAAAGGTTTTTTACTTAAACAAGCGCACCTTAGCCTGTTTTCAACCGTTTCACAATATTTGTTTGTTTAAGAAGTAACACTGATATTTTTTAAACAAACCCAAAAAATTATAAATAGGATTTGGAAGTAACTGACACGCCCATTTTTTTATTCCACTCACACTGACACTCACTAACAACCACGTGAGTAAAATTAATTTTCAATCACGCTCACTTCTGATCATGTGTGAATCACGAACAAATCTAATTAAGTTCCCATCTCTAGTTTATATGCATATGCGCATAAAATTACTACTAATAACAAGATTTATGAATAATGCTTGAATTACAAGCGTTTCTGAAAAAATTTAAAAATTCGCTATCACAAAACTTAGCATAACTCATCCATTTTTAAGCCGATTGTTATGTGTTTTGGTGTTTTGGAAAGCTACTTTACTATACTTTTTTACAAAAAATTCAAAAAAATTGTTTAATGATGCACTTTCAACTTAGAGTGTAAAGAATATGACAAATTTTTCAAAAAATACTTTTTTTTTTTACTTAAGCGATCGTAGCTCAGCCAATTCTTGATCGATTTTTAATATTTTTGTTTTGTTTGAAAGATAAGACCTATACCTTTAAAACAAATCCATAAAATTAAAAATCGGTTGCAAACTAACAAAGTAATAATTTTTTAAAATTGAAATTTAAGAATTTCCGTTTTTCAACACATTTGCCAATAAAAAACGTACTTAACGAAGTGATCCAGAAAAACTATGAGTATATCAGTACTCTATGGACTCCAACCAACCCGAATTATCATATGAGAACCCCTGCATAAATTATTTTTGGTCTTTTGTAGCACAGTGTTGTTTATATATAAAAAAAAATTAAAACAAATAACACTGTGCTACAGTGGATTAATACTTTTCATGTGTAAGGTTGTTGATTTTGTCGATTAGATCACAAAAATGTACATTAAACTTGTCAAGACATCCTTAAATTTCAGTTTTTTAAGTTTTTTTTTCGAAAAAGGTTTTTTGGGAATTATCCTCACAAAACCACATGTAACTCAGCATTTTTTAACCAATTTTCAATGTTCGGTCGATTTTGAATCACTATTGTTCTAAAAAATGTTTTTAAAAAAATATGTTAACCCGTTTTATGAGAGTCACTACTCTTTTTGTGATAACTCGAAGACTAATACCCGGAGAGCTTTCGTATATTCGGCACAAATGTTTCTCGGGTCAAGGACGACATTATTACTTCAGTAACTTTTTGTCGTATCAGCGGTATTTAATGAGATAAACGCGATTTCCTCGTATATCAAGTCAAAAAGTTATATTTTCTGAGTGATTTTTTTTCCGAGCTGCCAGATCATTATAAAAAAATCCTAGGGGGCGCTATATAAGCTACAAAATGGCGCAAGACGTAATTTTTTGAAAATTATTTTAACAGTTTAAAAAATTTTAAAAATCTTGGATTTTTATCCTTTACTGAACTACCTCAGAAACTATAGGTCGCACAACCTTGTATCCAACTACCAATTTGTGGTCTCGACCTTGACCTTTATGTTTGCCCTAGAGTTTTAACTTAGTATTTACGGAGGTCTAAAGTTCTTGAAACTAAAAAACACAGTTTTTGAAAGCTATTTTGAATATTCTAAAGAAAATATGAATTCCCCGATTTTGTGGCTTGGTCTAACAAGGGAAGTCTCCCTGGTGTCACCCTCCGATCTTCATGAAATTTGGATATGTTGTTAAGAACGAAAATTAATTCGACACGTATTTTTGTTAGCGGCCAAAACTAATTTTTAGGGGGGAGGGTCGATTTGTATGGGGGGAAATTTACCTTTTTCAGTTTTTTACGATTTACGCCTATTTAAACAAAATTAATATAGGCATGTGTGGTATCAGATTAAAGGTATTAAAAATACGTATCTCGTGGTGTTAACAACGGGCCAAAGAAGGTAATATTTTTCGACTTATTAACAAAAATGTCCTAAAAAAATGGTATTTTACTCAATATGACGAACAGTTGTGCATGTTTGGACACGTTCTTAGCACACGTAGATAGGTTTTCCAAAGACCTTTCATTTGGTATGTAACATGACTAGGTTTCTTTGCATAATATAGGAGATAAACGAAAAAAACTGAAAAATGGCCTTGTCTTCCCCCCTTCTTTTTACCCCCTTAATATAAATTTGGGCCGCTAATTTTAAATTAAGGTGTCCCTTTATTTTTTCTGATCTACAAAATTAAACCAATTCCATAAAGATCCGTGGGTGACACTAGGGAGACTTCCCTTGTAAGAGTGTCCATGTCCGATTCATGAAATTTGAAGCGTTAGTTTTCGAGTTATCGCACTTTTAACATTTTTTGCATTTAGCATTTTTTTGTCCAAAAAAATCAAGTACATTGGTTGTAGGCAAACAGGGATGTATTTGAGGTATTTTCTTGTATCGCGGCGAATATGCTTCTTCTTGCTTTTCATACGTACGAGTTGTAAATTTTTAACATTTGCCGATGGAAAAACAATGCAAAATCAATGTCTGCTCTGCAAAGTCAGTATCTGCTTCATTGTTCCCTGACGAGTGAGAAGGGAGCAATTGCTCCGAAAGGACAAAATTTTGGTCTCCTCATGCAGGTAGTCGTCTGATGACATTCAATGACACCCTGTTACCACCCGGAAAGCCGTGTTCTGCGCCCTCTACGAGTTTTCTCCACTGTGTGTCACTAATGGACGGCGACCAGACCGGGGCAGCATGGCGTTGTACGTTGTCAAGATCGTCTCCTTATATTTGCCCCAGGTGCTGCCCATTAGTCAAGATCGTCTTCTTTGCTCTAGGTCAATGGTTCCCAACCTTTGATTCTCGCCCCACTGGGTGCAATTTAAACGCTTCAGGGGGGGCAAAGAGCAAATTTTCAAGTTTTTTTTTTTGTTAAAAAACTAAAAAAATAATTATTTTAGTTAAATTATTTAGTTGGTTGTTAAAAACTTTTGCTAAAAACTGTTTAAAAGGCGATTTGAAAAATTTACACATTTTTCTTGAGTGTAGGGGGGACATTTTAGGTTTTTTAACTTAAAAGTGGGGCATGACCCAAAAAAGGTTGGGAACCATTGCTCTAGGTGCTGCCCGTTAGCGCTTTCAAACTGAAGTTTCTCCCTTTTACTTGCCTAGTCATCTCTTCAGCATATCTGGCGAATGTAAAGAGGCTATCAAAGTGGACCTAAAAATATTGGAATTTTTCAATGTGGGAGCTATCTGTCCACTTTGGTTGGTCCAACGTTGTCAAGATTGTCTCCTTATCTTTGCCACAGGTGCTGCGCATTAGTCAAGATCGTCTTATTTGCTCTAGGTGCTGCCCGTTAGTTCCTCCCTTTCACTTGCCTGGTCATCTCTTCAGCATGTCTGGCGAATAAAAAGAGATTATCAAAGTGGCCCCAAGAATATTGGAATTTTTCAATGTGGGAACTATCTGTCCATTTTGGTTGATATTGAGTTCCCTAGTAACCTCTTTAGTCCACGTAGTGAAAAGTGTGGCCGCCGACTTGGTTGTTGAGAGTTCGAGGTTCCTGTCTGCCAAAAAGTCGCTTAGGGTTGAAAGGGTTTCGATATCCCTGCCCGTGCACAAAATTGTGCAGTCGTCGGCATATGACTTTTAGCTCTGGAGGTGGGATCAGTATTTTGAGGATATAAGTACCAAACAGGATGGGGAAAAGGACAACGCCCTGTGGCACACCCTGTTTATTTCTCCTAAATCCCGACCAAGAACCTCTGAACTCTACATATAACTGACTCCCAGCCATGTAGCTTGCCAACCATCTTTTGTGGGCGTTTGGGAGCGAAGAGTCACAAAGGTCTTGCGAAAGCTTTGTGTGGTAGACCGTGTCGAAGGCCTTAGATAGATGGAGAGCGACCCCTACGGTTATCTTGTGTTATTTATGGCCGCTATTCCAAAATGAAAATTTCCAAACTTTTTTAGTGTTCTAAATTTCTTTTCCGAATATTTTTCCTCGTTTTGTTTTACATAAAATATTTTGGTTGAAGAAAAACGAATGCAATTTCAATAAACATTGAATACAAACGTGAACACCAGAACACTGAATTCAATTTTACGTGATTCGGAAAGATTCATGTAAATTAAAAAGTTGTGAACGACAGAAAAGAAGCTTAAATGAAAGATCAAAAGAGTTACAATGTGTACTGTCACTAATTTGTACACATTCAATATAATCCTGTTTGTATACTACTTATGTACTGTGCCTTAAATATAACATTTTAACCGGTATCTAGGCTGACCAAACGTACTGATTTGATCAGTACGTGTACTGACTTTTGGGCACATGTACTGATCAAAAAACGATGTAGTCAGTTATACTGATTTGTTGAAATATATACTGATTGTACTGATTTTTGAACATAAAAAATTATTTTATTCGAAAATTCTATACAAAAACTTTAATTTCAATAAGTCATCGAGTTTTCAATAACTTAAGTCTGACAATGATATAATTTCTATTGAATTAATTCCAAGGAGCTTAGAGTTCACGAATCCAAGAGGTGCAAAATGATATGAGCACAGAATCTTTAAGGTTTTTTAATAACGACAAGTTTAGAGAGTTTTTCGGAGGATAATGCAATTGCATGAATCCAAATGGTTCTGTGTAGTGTCATCAGCATTTTTTAGAAAAAGCACTCAGAACATTAGGGATATTTAAAAAAATAACGTGTTAATTATTTGGAAAGTTTTCTAAAGGAAGAGATATCAGAACTTAAGGGAGAAAGTCTCAGAATACGAGAAAATTTTTAATTCTATAAACCTGCGGGGTTTTGATATTTTTTCTACTCTGAAACGATTTTGTCGGTAAAAAATTCAAATGAAGTTGTTTGAAGTCAACTGCAAAATGACGAACAGTTTATGGATGTTGTTTTTTTAACAGTTGTTTTTACTAAGATACTAATTGACCCCAATTTTGTTATTTTAACAGAAATTTTTTTTGTTGAAAATTTTTTTCAGTTTTCCCATAGGAAAAAATGTTCAGAGTTATTTAAAAAAAAGAAAAAAACCTGGGCGTACTGATTTGAGTTCAGAAAAAAATGGTCACCCTACCCATATCTCCAAAACTATAACTCAGATTGCTTTCGGGTCTTTGGCCAAATTGTACCTTGTATTTTGGGCAAAATTTTTGAAATTTACGGAGGTCAGATTTAATGGACATTTTTGAAATCTACTCAACAAGACCTATAACCGTTAACATTTGAAAAGTATAATCAATTTTTTTTTTTTTTTCAGCACAGTATAATTAATTTTTACTACTCATTAAGAGTTAATTTTTTTTAATATTTTTTTTTTAAATTTGAATAAAAAAAAATATTTTTTTTTTTATCAATTAAGTTTTTTTTTTATTTTTTTTTTATAGTGTGTTAAAAATTTAAAATTTGAGATAGTTTTTTTTTTTAATTTTTTTAAAAAAATAGATTTTAATTGTAAAAAAAGACCTTCTTCTTGTATAAATTAATAAACGATATGTATTACAAAAATACTGTAAAATACTTAAAAAAAGGTCTTTAACTTTTTTGCTAATACTTTTTATTATGATGTTTTTAAAACACACTATTATTTTATAATTTTTTTTTTGTTTGTTAGTTTGCTTTTTAAGATTTTGACTAAATTGTTTATATTTGTTTTAATAAAAATTCTAGAAAAATTTTACTAATTTGTTGTTTTTTTTTTGGTAAAAATATAATTTTATTTTTTATAAATTTATTGCCAATTTTTTGTGGTTGAAGCAATTTTTTTTGTTGTTTTAAATAAACTTAAAAACATTTTACTATTATAATTTTTTTATTTTTTTTTTTTTTAATTTTTTTATGTATATAAAGAAGTCTAAAAAAGTTTCAAAAATGTCTTTGCTAATATATATATTATTTTTAATATTCTTCATGATAAGTTAATTCATATTTATATACATTTTTTTTGTATGTTTTAATTATAAAAAATGTTTAATTAAAAAAATGTTAAATTTACTAAAGTTTTTTTTATCTTTTTTTTTAATTTTCTTTTAAATACCTACTTTTTTATGTTTTTTAAGTTTGGAAAAAGTTATAGGGTTTTTAATTATGTATTATTATGTTTTTTTTTTTTAAGTTTAAGCTTTAAATGTTTTTTTATTATTAATTTTTTTATCATAGTTAATATTGCACATATTGATTTTTTTAATATTTTTTTGTTTTATTAAATTTTTTTATTGAATATAAAATTGTTTACAAAAAAATCTATATAAAAATTTTTTTTAATTGCTAAATTACAATTGTTTTTGTTAATTTATTTAAATTAAAATTTAATAATTTAAAAAAAAATTTAACAAAAAATAATAACAGATTTTATTAATTTCTTCAAGAAATTAAAAACAAACATAAAAAATTATACAAAAACCAAAAACACAACTAATACTGAACACAAAGTAGTTAAAAACGAATTAAAAATAATTTAAAATTATAAAAAAGTTAGGAAATTTTATATATAAAAAAAAAAAATCGATGGTTTAACATAAAATGAAACAAATGCTTACATTATTTTTTTAAAGAAAATAATTACGGGCACTCACATTGAAAAGTTTTAGTATTGCAAATGTGCAAATTTGCAATTAATTATAATTTTGGTATAATTTGAAAAAACAGATGCATTCGAAATATTTAAAAAAAAAATCTTGTTTTAAAAATCAATGATTGTTAGGAAAACAGCTAAAATTGAAGTCTTGCAAATTTGCAATATTGTATTTTTGCAATAATTACAATAGCATTCTTACTAACCTATCAAGTATACCATATTTTGTTATAATTGCTATAAATAACTTAAATTAAGTCATGTTAAGAGCTAAAATTTTGCAATGAATTATGGTATTTTGCAATGGTTTCTATACTCGAGTAAACATTCTGTAGCAAAATTAGCTGGTCTAACCAATTCTGTAGTTTAACATAAAATTAAACAAATGCTTACATTGTTTAGTTAAAGAAAACAATCACAGGCATTCACATTGCAAAGTTTTACTATTGCAAATGTGCAAATTTGCACTAAATTATAAATTTGAAAAAAAAGATGCATTCGAAATATTTTTAAAAATTTTATATTTTAAAAATCATTTAATGTTGGAAAAACAGCTTTAATTTAAGTCTTGCAAATTTGCAAGATTGTAATATTGTAATTTTGCAATGGTAACAATAACGGGCATTACCCTTTGTTGCACGCATTCTTACTAACCTATCAAGTATACCATATTTTGTAATAATTGCTATAATTAACTTAAATTAAGTTAAAATAGCTAAAATTTAGCAATGAAATTTCGTATTTTTGCAATGGTTTCTATACTCGAGTAAACTTTCTGTAGCCAAATTAGCTGGTCTAACCAATTCTGTAGTTTAACATAAAATGAAACCGATGCTTACATTGTTTATTTAAAGAAAACAATGACAGGCATTCACATTGCAAAGTTTTACTATTGCGAATGTGCAAATTTGCACTAAATTATAAATTTGAAAAAAAAAAACAGATGCATTCGAAATATTTTTAAAAATTTTATATTTTAAGAATAATTTAATGTTGGAAAAACAACTTTAATTTAAGTCTTGCAAATTTGCAATGGTAACAATAACGGGCATTACTCTTTGCTGCACGCAATCTTACTAACCTAGCAAGTATAAAACTGTAATGATTGATATAAATAACTTAAATTAAATTTTTGCAATGGTTCTTATACTCGAGTTAACATTCTGTAACAAAGTTAGTTAGTGCAAATTTGCAATAAATTATAAATTTTAAAAAACAGATGCATTCGAAATAGTTTTAAAAATTTTATATTTTAAACATCATTTAATATTGGAAAAACAGCTTAAATTTAAATCTGGCAAATTTGCAAGATTGTAATATTGTAATTTTGCAATGGTAACAATAACGGGCATTACTCTTTGTTGCACGCATTCTTACTAACCTAGCAAATATAATATATTTTGTAATGATTGCTATAACTAGCCTAAATTAAGTTAAAATAGCTAAAATTTATATTTGCAATGGTTACTATACTCGAGTAAACTTTCTGTAGCAAAGTTAGCTCATATAACCAATTCTGTAGTTTCACATAAAATTAAAAAAAAATCAATTTATTGTTAAAGAAAGTAATAACGGGCACTGCAAAGTTTAGCTATTGTAAATGTGCAAATTTGCACTTAATAATAAATTTTATATAAATTTGGAAAAAAAAACATATGCATTTGAATTATTAAAAAAAAAATTTATAAATCTCTTAGTGTTGAAAAAACAGCTTAAATAAAAGTCTGGCAAATTTGCAAGATTGCAATATTGTATTTTTGCAATGGTTAACAGAACGGGCATTACTCTTCGTTGCACGCAATCTTACTAATCTAGCAAGTCTAGCGTATTTTGTTATCATTGTTACAAATAACTTAATTAATTTATGATATTTGCTAATACCCAGTTTCTGTAACACGAACGTTGTTCGTCTGCGACGAATTTGCGTGTATTTTGTTTTTGTTACAATAACAAAATACATGGGAATTCGTCGCAGATGAATGACGTTCGTGTTACAGAAACTAGGGATAAGTTTAGCTACTAAAACTAAAGTCTTGCAAATGTGCAAAAAATTGAGTATAGTATTTTTGCAATGGTTTTTATAATCGGGTAAACTTTTTGCAGCTAACCTAGCTGATCTAACCAATTCTGAAGAATTGTTTTTTTATCAAGTCTAGCATGTTTTGTGGTCTTTTCTAGACATATGTTAATATTTGCTAGGTTTGCAAAGATTACTCGACTGCTGGTTATAGATCGTGAAAATCAACTTTATTAACATTTTAAAATTATTAAAATTAAAATTTTTCACATTAACTGTTTTCCAATAGTTTG
The DNA here is from genome assembly GCA_963921195.1 of Pegoplata infirma. NCBI lineage: Eukaryota > Metazoa > Arthropoda > Insecta > Diptera > Anthomyiidae > Pegoplata > Pegoplata infirma. The sequence goes on from OY992539.1 coordinate 30,129,713, forward strand.
CACGTATATATTTGCGATTTTTTTTTTTTTTGTGATATAATGTGAATGCCTCTATTATAAAACTTTATAAAAACGACGGTATTTATGTCAGGCATGTTTAAAACTGCAAAGTGTAAAATGCAAATTTTTTTACAATAAACTAAATTTTGCATTTTTTTCCAATAAACTTAACTTTGCATTTTATTGCAACCTGTGTTTCACGTAAAAAATTTTGCATTTTGCACTTTACAAGACTAAAAAATTTGCACATAGTTACTTTTAATGTTTAAACAATCTAATTATTATTAACAAAAAAAATACAAAAAACATTCATAAAATATTTAACAAATTTAAATTTAAATAAAAAATAATAACAATATTTTAAATAAAAAAAATAACAGAACATATTAACTAATTATTGCACATTTAAGTTTCATGTTTAAAAAAAATAGTGTGTACAAAAGTTTAAAAAAGATTTATAAAAAATGGTTGAACAAAAGTATGCCGTATTAAAGAGTACTTTATAAAAATATTCTTTAAAAAAAAATCAAAACGATGGTGTTTTGCAAATTTGCTATATTATGAAAAATTTATATACTATGAAAATTTGCTATATTATGCAAATTTGCTATATTATTCAAATTTGTTATATTATTCAAATTTGTTATATTATGTAAATTTGCTATATTATTCAAATTTGTTATATTATGTAAATTTGCTATATTATGTAAATTTGCCATAGTATGCAAATTTGCTGTAGTATGCAAATTTGCTATAGTATGCAAATTTGCTATATGATGCAAATTTGCTAAATTATAAAAATTTATATTATGCAAATTAAGGTATAGAATGCAAATTTGCTATAGTATGCAAATTTGCTACAGTGTGCAAATTTGCTACAGTATGCAAATTTGCTATAGTATGCAAATTTGCTATATATAGTATGCAAATTTGCTATAGTATGCAAATTTGCTATAGTATGCAAATTTGCTATAGTATGCAAATTTGCTATAGTATGCAAATTTGCTATAGTATGCAAATTTGCTACAGTATGCAAATTTGCTATAGTATGCAAATTTGCTATAGTATGCAAATTTGCTATAGTATGAAAATTTGCTATAGTATGAAAATTTGCTATAGTATGCAAATTTGCATTATTAGGCAAATTTGGTATATTAGCAAAATTGCAATAGTATGCAAATTTGCTATAGTATGCAAATTTGCTGTAGTATGCAAATTTGCTATAGTATAAATATTTGCTATAGTATGCAAATTTGCATTATTAGGCAAACTTGGTATATTAACAAAATTGCTATAGTTTGCAAATTTGCTATACTATTAAAATTTGCTATATTATGCAAATTTGCTATAATATGCAAATTTGCTATATTATGCAAATTTGCTATATATGTTAAATTTTCTATATTACGCAAATTTGCTATAGATGCAAATTTTTTATAGTAAGCAAATTTGCTACTATGCCAATTTCTATAGTATACAAATTTGCTATATTATGCAATTTGTTAATTTATGCAAATTTTTTATATGTATTATGTAAATTTGCAAAATATAGCAAATTTTCATACTATACCAAATTTGCATAATACAGCAAATTTGCATAATACAGCAAATTTTCATAATATAGCACATTTGCATAATAAAGCAAATTTGCATAATATAGCACATTTGCATAATATAGCATATTTGCATAACATAGCAAATTTGCATAATATAGCTCAATTGCATAATATAGCAAATTTGCTATACTATGCAAATTTGCTATACTATGAAAATTTTCTATACTATGCAAATTTGCTATGCTATGCAAATTTGCTATACTATGCAAATTTGCTATACTATGCAAATTTGCTATACTATGCAAATTTGCTATATTAGCAAATTTGCTATATTTTGTAAATTTGCTATATTAACATCACGAATACCTCTAATATACTTTTATTTAATAAAATATTAATTCACATGCAGTTTTAATACACAATTTCATATATTAAACAAGAAAAACAGGCTAAAAAAGTTTCGGTAGATATAAAGATTAAGAAAAGATTTTAAAAATTATTTCTGATCGGCTAAGTTTTAAACGATCCAAAAGTACAAGTTCTAAGACAAACAAAATCTGAATTTTCAAATAAATTTCAAAATTTGTAATGTTGAATAGGATTTTAAGTATAAAAAATCTGATCTTCATTCATATGCATGTGAAAAAAATTGAGTAAATAGAAAAGTTTAATAAAAAAAAATTGAAAAAAGATTACAAATTTAAAATTCGTTTCAAAGACAAAAAGATAGATTATTTACTTGAGTTTAAAAGAAATGTATATAAAAAGTAAATAAATCTTAAATATTGCATACAATTTTGCAATAATAATATTCACGTCAGAAATAGCTAAGCCTTGCAAAATGTAAAATGCAATAATTTTTTACAACAGACACACAAAAATTATGTTGTTTTGTAAACAAAAATGTGTATTACACTTTTTGCAAGGGTAAAACACACAAAAATCTGTATTTGTTGTTGAAAGTTTTGCAAATCACAATTTTTCACTTTGCAAGTGCCAAAAAATCTCTGACGTGAACACCGTCAATTTTCATTTGCTTTCTTTGAATTAGGAACGTTATAAAACAAAAAATAAAGTTAATTGAAAACTACATAAAATAAAGTGCAAGGTGTTTTTACTATTTGGCAAAAGTTGACATTAAAAGTACTCACATTGTTCATTTGCAACGTTGCAATTAAAAAGATAGCAAATATTGTGAACTGCAAATTTTGTACATTGCAAATATTTTAAACGTTACAAATAACTTATCGTGAGGAGCCTTTTTGTTTCGTAAAATGAAAATGACTACTATAATAGGAAGTGTTTAAGGTATATTCTTTAATATTTTGGGGAAAGTTATTATAATGGTGGTATTTAAGTGAACAATTTTTACCATTGCAAAATATTTTACAATAAATGGGATGTAATCAAACACAAAATAGTTTTATGTGTGTAAGTTGTAATAAATTTTGCACTTTCGCACTTTACAAGGGTGAAAATTGTGAATACGGTCAATTTGAATTAAAAATTTTCACATAATTTCAGCATCACAAACGAATATTTGGTCATCACAATCAAATATTAGGTCATTACAACCGAATATTTGGTTATCACAACCAAATATTTGGTATCAAAACAGAATACCCATATACTTGGTTATCACAACCGAATATTTGGTTGTTATAACCGAATTTAAGTTATCAAAACTGAATATTAGTTCTCAAAACCAAATAATTTGTTGTCACAACCGAATATTTGGTTTTCATAATGGAATTTCAATTGTCAGGATCAAAAAACTGAAATTTCAGACAATTAATCCAATATGATGAAATATTATTAGAACCAGGGTTGGCAACCGATACCCACCTAGAATAACGGTATTTGGATATTGTACCGCAACCAATAAAGATATGGACATTTTCAAAAGCGATTATGAAAGCTGATGAAATTTCTAGTATTTTAAGTGTGTCACTTCGTGTTTCTGCCGGTTCGTTTTATTTATATAGGCCAATACCGTTATAATACCGTTTCAAACGGTTTTATAAAGGTATTGACCTATATTTCGAAAATGAACCGGTAGAAAAACGAAGTGACACATTTAAAATACTAGAAATTTCATCAGCTTTCATAATCGCTTTTGAAAATGTCCATATCTTTATTGGTTGCGGTACAATAGCCAAATACCGTTATTCTAGGTGGATAACGGTTGCCAACCCTGATTAGAACTGAAAAGTTATCAAATTAGTTCACGCTGAACTCGTTCACTCTACGCTAGTTTTCTCTGAACTAGTTCACTTACACAAGTTGATTCTGAACTAGCTCACTCTGAAATAGTTAACTCTGAACCAGTTCACTCCGAACTAGTTCACTATGAAAGAGTTAACTATGAACTAGTTTAAAGAAAAATCCTTGTCATAACTAACAATAAGTCCACTTTCCCAGAAAAATGTATTAAGAATATACCCACTAAAATTCAATTAAAAAAAAAATGCGAGGATTAAAAAAAAACTAAAATTGTTTTAAAAACAAAATTAAACTAAATCTTACTAAAAACTAAATAATAAAAAAAGTACAAGAAAAATACTGCACAGTGTAACAAAAAGTATAAAAAAAACAGATTCATATAAAAACGACATACATTAAAACAAAATATTTTAAAAAAGTAGAAAATTTTAAAAAAATTTAGGTTTTTTTTTATAAAAAAGTAAAAAAATTAAAAAAAAGTAAAAAATTTAAAAAAAAAAGTAAAAAATTTTATAAAATTTTGATTAACAGTAAAAAAAAATTAAAAAAGTAGAAAATTTTAAAAAGTAGAAAATTTTGTTTAAAAAAGTAAAAAAAAAAAAACTTAAATAATACTAAAGAAATTATTTAAAATGTTTAATAAATAAAACTAAAGAAATTAAATTTTTTTTTATAAAAATAATCTGATTTCATATTTTGGCTTATATATAAACCTGATTTTAAGCTGATTGAGAAGATGTTTAAAGTAAAATTAAAACATGTTATTAAATTAAATATAAATAAAGCTGCTTTAATTAATATTTGGGATTTTAAAACCCAATTTAGCTGCTTGGGAAGTTAGTTTCAGCAAAAACTTGCAATTAATCGGAGGAAACCACTATCATTCATGTCTGTAAGTATTTGCTATAAACCAATTGTCACGGTACCACTGCTTTGATGGGTTTTATGATGTATTGTGATAAAAAGTGCATACTTTTAGGCTTAAAGAAAAATATGATAAAATGTGTGATTTTCAATATTTTTAGAAATATTTGTAAAAAAGTCGAACATCATTAGACGCAGTGTTATTAGAAAACAATTTTATTTTTATTGTTAAAACTGAAAAAAGTCGAAAGCTTTTTACAGCAAAATATATGGCTTTTTGTCTCTGCATTGAAAAAAACTTAAAAATTTTTACAAATATGTCCAAAAATAATATGAAAAACGTTATGTTGACAATAAGCCGTAAAGAAGGCATTACTACTAAAGGTCAAGTGTCACTATAAGACTGAATAAAACGATTTTTTATGTTTAGTGTAAAAAAGAAGTGCATACTTTTAGGATTAAAGAAAAAATTTCTATTGTTTTTTCGACATTTTTGTCATGTTTCTTAATGTTTTCATGTTTTCTTTGGCTTGGAAAAAATTTTAAAGCTTTTTAAAGTAAAACATATGATATTTTTGTCTCTGCCTAAAAATATGCAATAAAAAATCTTAGTTTTTTACAAAAATGTAGTTTAAAAAATTATATAGAAAATTTTATCGTGACAATTGACCTTAAAAGTCATTTTTAAAATTATTTTTAAATTTTTTTGCTGCATATATTTAGGCAGAGCAAAAATCATTGATTTTAATTTGAAAAGCTTACGACTTTCCCATATTTTTTTTGGCAATCAAAAGATAATTTTTTTCTTATACCAATGAGTCGAACACTTTTAAAAACATTTCTAAAAATGACGAAAATCATACGCAACATATTTTTGAGCCTAAAAGTATGCACTCTTTTTAACAAAAGATTGAAAACCGTTTTACTGGCAAGGGAATATTTATATTATTTTAAAAAATAATATGAAAAACGATATCGTGAATATTAGCCTTAAAGAAATCATAACTACTAAAGGTCAAGTGTCACTATAAGACTAAATAAAACATTTTTGTATGGTTTGTGTAAAAAAGCAGTGCATACTTTTAGGATTAAAAAAAAAAATTCTATTGTTTTTTTAAATTTTCAGTCATGTTTCTTAAAAAAAGAAGTTTTCTTTGGCTTGGAACAAATTTTAAAGCTTTTTAAAGTAAAACATATGGTCTGTGCCTAAAAATATGCAACAAAAAAGATTAGTTTTCTACAAAAATGTAGTTTAAGTTTATAGAAAATCTTATCGTGAAAATTACCTTAAAAGCCATTTTTGAAATTATTTGAACATTTCTTTTTTCAATGCATATATTTAGGCAGAGCAAAGTTCATTTTAATTTAAAAATCTTACCACTTTCCCATTTGTTTTGGCAATCAGAAGATTTTTTTTCTTATACCAATGAGTCGAATGGTTTGAACACTTTTAAAAACATTTCTAAAAATGACGAAAATTATACGTAACATATTTTTTTGAGCCTAAAAGTATGCATTCTTTTTTTAAAAAAAGCATCGAAAACCGTTTGACGGACAAGTGTCACCCTCCGATCTTCACGGAATTGGTTTTATTTTGCAGAGCAGGAAAAATAAAGGACAGTTATTTTTTTGGGGCCCAAATTCATATTTTGTAGGGTGCAAATTAGGGGGAAGAAACGGTTATTTTTTAGTTTTTTGCGTTTATTTCCTATATTATGCCGAGTAACCTTTTCATGTTGCATAGCAAATGAAAGGTCTTTAGAAAACCTATCGAAATATGCAAAGAACGTGTTCAAACAAGCGCAACTTTTCGTCATATTAAGTAAAATACCAAATTTTTAGGACATTTTTGTTAATAAGTCCAAAATTATTGCCATTTTTTGCACATTGTTAGCATCACGAGATAGGTCTTTAATTTGATACCAAATATGCCATGCTAAAAAAACTAAAAAAAGGTCAACTTTCCCCGCACAGATCGAAACCGTCCAAAAAATTACTTTGGGGCGCTAAGATAAAATACGTGTCAAATTAATTTTTGTTCTGCACAACATATCCAAATTCATGAAGATCGGAGGGGTGGCACTGGGGAGACTTCCCTTGTGAGTCGAATGATTTTTAGAAACATTTTTAAAAATGTTGGGAATAAAACGTAATATAAATTTATCCTTTGCGCCTAAAAGTATGCACTCTTTTTTATACAAAAATCATAAAAACCCGTTTAAATCAGAGGTACCATGACAGTTGGCCTTAATTAATAAAATAATACCTTGTAACAATATTAATTAAATGTAAAACAGCGCAGTACAGACATATTCTGTCTTTCCTCCAATAATATTTCTTTGGGTGAAAACATTTTTGTTAACTTTTCAATATCCAAGGTCTTTTAAGAATTTGGAAATTTTTCCAACTATTGACACCCTTGATAAAATTTTGATGAATTTGCAAAATTTTTGCTGAACTTAAATGTAACGAAAAAAATTATATAAATTTTATATAAAAAATCTTTTTTTAAAATTTCTTTTCTTTTTTTGATTTACGTATAATTATTTCTTTAGTAATTTTAAGCAGGTCATTTTATACCAAAAAGAAATAGAAACAAATTTTTAGTTTCTATGTTTTTATAAAAAAAATGTCTTATTTAAAAAAGTGAGAAAGATTAGAGATAGGGTAAAGAGAGGGGAGAGGGGAAGTTTTAATTTTAAAGTTATTTTGGTATATTAAATATTTATATATTTAAATTATTATAAATATTTTTTGTTTTTTTTTTTTTTCATTTATCTACCAATATTTTAAGCTATTATTTAAAAATTTTTGTCTAGGTTTTTTTTTTTTTGTTTTTTTAAGGGGATTTCAATAAAAAATGTCCTTTTTAAAATTAAGAACATTTAACATTTTTCATATGTTTATATAAAAAAACGTAAAAAAGTGTAACTACTAAAAACTACAATTAAGTTAAATAGAAAAAACGATAAAAAAATGTAGAAAAATTTAAACAGGAAAAAGGTAAATAGTACAAGTTTTGATTTAAACATAAAAATCAAGGTTTTGAAAGCTTTTTTTGGTAAATTTTCAATTTTATGAAAATTTTGTTTTACTCATTTGTTTGCAATGTGGCAAATTTACGTTGATTACGTTGAGGTCTTAATAACCTACCAACGCCGCCGTTAACACCAACGAAAAGGCACAGCCCGTGGACGATCAGCTCCTTCCTTAACCAAAGGTTTATGATATTCACGTCCTGGACGTGAGTGTATAACCGACCAGCAATGTTCACAATAATATTGCAAACAGGTGACATTAGCACAAAAGAAGGGAGCAAATTTTCCGCCACATCTTTGGCCCTCACATTCATCACACATTTGATCATCCAATACGTAGGGTTTCACTTCTACCCGCTTATCAATATCGCCATGTTGTAGCTGCACAAAACGTGCTGATATAGCTGCTATATAACTTTGTTGATTGGAGAAGGCTACACGACCCGCTCCCTTGGGATATTTCAATTCAGGATCTGTATCAATGCCGGCATAACAGACACCACCATATAAACGATCCATAATCATAGCCAATTCGAATGCTTTTAATGGTCGTGGCACACCGCCCACGAAAACGGTCTTACGTGGATCCAAAGACATGGTAGCATCTAAGACATAATCAGCATCTGCTAAACGCCAGGGGCGTATCTGTACTGGCTTATCTTTAATTGTGGGTGATGAAACACACAAATACAATTTATCATCATCTGTTATACAGGAATCAATCAATTGTTGTACACTATTTTCATCTTGGAATAGTAGAAAAGCATAACCTTTGGGTGGAAAATATGATTTTGATTCGGCTTTATGTGGCCAATCTACCACCAAGGGACCAAAACGTCTAAATGAACTGGTAATTTCATCTTCATCAATATCGGGTGGTAGGCCTCCCACAAAGACTTTGCGTGAAAAGCGTGCTGTATGATCGGAACCCTGTGAATGCGGTGACGAACGTGATGGTGAATTTAATTTCATATTTGAATCTAAATAGGCCGTAGCACCATTTCCGGCAGCAATAGCTACTGCATCTACTTCACCCAAATGATGTTCACTCATTTTTTGATTACGCATGCGTTCGGCGGCCATCATAGCCGCTGCATTGACATTGTTATCTCCACCGGGTCCTACAGCACCCATGCCGCGCATTATATCATTTAAACAATGATCCAATGGACGCATATCTAAACCATTTGGCATATAGGGACCACCAGCTCCCATAAATGGTGGAGCATCACCGCCACCAGTAGCGCCAGCGCTGATACTACCATTACCTATTGATAATGTAGGTACTCCTCCGGCCGCTTGAGCAGCATGTATATCTAAAGTATAGCCTGGTGTGGGTGAAGTGCCTCCTTTGGCGGGAAAAGATATACTACGTCTATATTTGTTTGGTGAAATGCCAGTATTTGAATTTGGTGATACACCACCGCTACTACCGCCCGCTTGTGAACCATTGTATGGCGAATTGCCGCCACCGTGTGGTGGTATCGGTGATGAAGGACTATGTGAACCAGCACCACCTTCATGCTGTTGCGATGGATGTGGATGATTTGGTGATAATTGTTGTTGTTTGCCGGGTAATCCGCTACAGAGATTAAGAGTAAAGATGGGAGGGGGGTTTTTTTAATTTTCTTTTTTTTTTAATTAGAATTTGCTTTAAGAGTTTAAAATATATATAATTTTTTAGTTATTAAAGAACAAAAAATTAAACATTGAAATAAATGTTACTTTTTTTAACTGAATCCAGAATATGTGATATAACCTAGAAATAACAACTAACCGGGACAAACAGACTCAGATATGAATTTTTTTACCTTGAATTACAAAAATAGAATAAAACAAGTAAAAAAGTTAAATTCGGCCTTGCCGAATGTAGTGATACCCTCCACAATTTCAAAAAGATTATTGAAAATAACATTATTTAAAAGGAAATTACTTTAAAAAAAAAAAATAACCGCGAAAAAAAATTTTGGTAAAATAAAAATCCGCGATTTTTTTCTTGGTCAAAAAATATGTTCGTACTTGTTTAAATACCATTTGGTGTTCAATTATGTTCACATATGTCAACCAGAAGCCGAATTAAAGCATTTTGTATTTTTAGGTTATGTTGAATGTACTGAAATTTTTGAGGTGTGCTTACATTTTCGTTCATAACTTTTGAACCGCTGAACCGATATCGCTCAAATGCAATACCAAACTTCCCGGGAGAACTTCCAATAAATATGTTGGGTTTTGGTCATCTGTGTGCAATATTTTGTCCGTGACAGCATTTTTCACAGATAGACAGACAGACGGACATCGCTAGAATGTCTAAAAATCGATCGGGCATCATGAATATATATACTTTATGGGGTCCCAGACCGATATTTCGATGAGTTACAAACGGAATGACAAACTTATATATACCCTCTATCACTAAGTGGAGGGTATAAAACAAAAATACAAAAATATAGTAATTGGCTTCCGCCGACCCCAGGGATTCATCCCTAACTCTACGGGATAGTTGTTTTCAGAATAATTAATTATGATATTAACGCATAAGTATCATCATTTAGATGAAGTAAGTATCGTATAGGGAAATTGTAATTTTTTGTGGCTTTTTCGTTAATTTTGACCACCTAAATGTCCGAATATTGCAAAGTGATGCTCTGCAAAGTTGTTAAGCTTAACGCCAGCTTTTCTCAACATCACTTTGCGACATTTGGACATTAAGATGGTCAAAATTTACGAAAATGGCACACAAAACTACAATTTTCCCTATAACTTTAAATCGATATATCTCGATTACTATACCATTTCCAATTGTATTTTAAAAATTTCCAAATGTATTTTAAAATTGTCCAAATTAATTTTAAAATTGTCCATATTAATTTTAAAATTGTCCAAACGTATTTTAAAATTGTCCCAATGTATTTAAAACTGTCCAAATATAGTTTAAAATTGTCCAAATATAGTTTAAAATTGTCCAAATATAGTTTAAAATTGTCCAAATATAGTTTAAAATTGTCCAAATATATTTTAAAATTGTCCAAATTAATTTTAAAATTGTTCAAATGTATTTTAAAATTGCCCAAATTTATTTTAAAATTGTCCAAATATATTTTAAAATTGTCCAAATGTATTTTAAAATTGTCCAAATATATTTTAAAATTTTCCAAATTTATTTAAAATTATCCAAATGTAGTTTAAAATTTTCCAAATGTAGTTTTAAATTGTCCAAATGTATTTTCAAAACTGTTCAAATGTATTTTAAAATTTTCCAAATGTATTTTCAAACTGTCCAAATGTATTTTAAAATTTTTCATAAAATTTTAAAATAAATTTGGACAATTTTAAAATATATTTGGACAATTTTAAAATACATTTGGACAATTTTAAAATACATTTGGACAATTTTAAAATTCATTTGGACAATTTTAAAATTCATTTGGATAATTTTAAAATATATTTGGACAAATTTAAAATTTGGAGAATTTTAAAATTAATTAGGACAATTTGAAAATATATTTGGACAGTTTTAAAATATATTTGGACAGTTTTAAAATATATTTGGACAGTTCTAAAATACATTTGGACAATTTTAAATACATTTGGACAATTTTAAAATTAATTTGGACAATTTTAAAATACATTCGGACAATTTTAAAATTAATTTGGACAATTTTAAAATATATTTGGTCAATTTTAAAATATATTTGGGCAATTTTAAAATAAATTTGGACAATTTTAAAATAAATTTGGACAATTTTAAATTCATTTAGACAATTTTAAAATTCATTTGGACAATTTTAAAATTCATTTGGATAATTTTAAAATATATTTGGACAAATTTAAAATTTAGACAATTTTCAAACTGTCCAAATGCATTTTAAAAATTTTTCAAAAAATTTTAAAATAAATTTGGACAATTTAAAAATATATTAGGAGAATTTTCAAATACATTTGGACAATTTTAAAATACATTTGGACAATTTTAAAATTCATTTGGACAATTTTAATATTCATTTGGATAATTTTAAAATATATTTAGACAAATTTAAAATTTGGACAGTTTTAAAATTAATTAGGACAATTTGAAAATATATTTGGACAGTTTTAAAATATATTTGGACAGTTTGAAAATACATTTGGACAATTTAAAAATATATTAGGAAAATTTTCAAATACATTTGGACAATTTTAAAATACATTTGGACAATTTTAAAATTCATTTGGACAATTTTAATATTCATTTGGATAATTTTAAAATATATTTGGACAAATTTAAAATTTGGACAGTTTTAAAATTAATTAGGACAATTTGAAAATATATTTGGACAGTTTTAAAATATATTTGGACAGTTTGAAAATACATTTGGACAAATTTAAAATATATTTGGACAATTTAAAAATACATTTGGACAATTTTAAAATTTATTTGGACAATTTTAAAATTTATTTGGATAATTTTAAAATATATTTGGACAATTTTAAAATACATTTGGTTAATTTTAAAATATATTTGGTTAATTTTAAAATATATTTAGACAGTTTTAAAATACATTTGGACAATTTTAAAATACATTTGGACAATTTTAAAATTAATTAGGACAATTTGAAAATATATTTGGACAGTTTTTCAATACATTTGGACAATTTTAAAATATATTTGGTTAATTTTAAAATATATTTGGTTAATTTTAAAATATATTTAGACAGTTTTAAAATACATTTGGACAATTTTAAAATACATTTGGACAATTTTAAAATACATTTGGACAATTTTAAAATACATTTGGAAAATTTTTAAATACAATTGGAAATGGTGTAGTGTGCCCAGAAAATTTTAAAATACAATTGGACAATTTTGAAATATTTTCGGACAATTTTAAAATACATTTGGACAATTTTAAAATTAATTTGCACAATTTTAAAATTAATTTGGACCATTTTAAAATACATTTGGGCAATTTTAAAATAAATTTGGACAATTTTAAAATATATTTTGACAATTTTAAAATATATTTTGACAATTTTAAAATACATTTGGACAATTTTAAAATACATTTGGACAATTTTAAAATTTCTTTGGTACTTTACAAAAATTTCTTTGGTACTTTACAAAAAGTACTACATATTTTGGTACTTTACAAAAAGTACCACATATTTTGGTACTTTGGTACAACTATTTTGGTACCTTTAATTTTTTTAAGATGGTCAAAATGCACGAAAAAAGCACAAAAACTACAATCTCCGAAAAATTTTGAAAACATTGAAAATTTAATGAGGAAATTAAATTTTGTCTGGCACTGGCCGAGTAAATATTAGGTCTTTTTAGTTTTAAGATTTGAATACTTATTGTTAGTTCACATAACTTTAGCTAATATTTAATAAATTAAATTAATTAGAAAAAAATAAATAAGCAAAAAGTGAATTTTAAAACAAAAGAAAGTAGGTAAAGCATAATAGATCTGTGCAATGTTAACTTTCAAAATCGTCCACTCTCTTGTTTGTAAGTGATGCCGATATAGTACCCATTTACCAAAATGGTACCCATTAATGGAAAGTACTAAAAAAGTACTTTTTAATAGAAAACATTACAAAAGTATTTTTAAGAAAAGTACCAAAATAGTATTATTTATTAGAAAGTAAAAAAAATACTTTTTATAAGAAAATAACAAAATAAATAATTTTTATTAGAAAGTACCAAAAAAAAGTACTTTTATGGTAAAAAGTATCAAAACAGTACTATTTTGGTACTTTTTATTAGGAAGTACCAAAATAGTAGTACCGAAATAGTACTTTTAAATAAAGAACCAAAAAAGAACTTTTTTATAAAAAGTACCAAAATAACACTTTTTGGTGTTTTTTAAAAAAAGTACCAAAAGGTATTTCTTCAGCGAGTAAATGAATTTGAGAAAAAAAAATTAACATTTTTGGGTTTTTTGGGGGAATTTCGGGAAAAAAAATTAACATTTTTAGGGGGTCGATTTTTATTAATTTGGGGTCGAATTTTATTTATTTTATCACATATTTTAAATTCTAAATTCGGTGGTATTTTCCCATATTTTAGAGTGCTCCTGATATCGGCAATTTTAACCATTTTTCTGGAGAGTAATTTTTTTTATGGTGTCCCTTATATTTGGTAATTTGTATCCTTTTTATAGCCTCCAAACCCACATCGAAATATCTGTCGGGAACCCCCATAAAGTATATGTTTAATTGATCCAATATAAAAAAAATTAAAAAGGATGTAAAAAAATAATTTAAATAATGATAAATTGTATTACTTTAGTGCGAAAAGCATAATAAATAAGCTTGTCAAAATTTACCGCGAGGTGGAAGGTGAAATAATTCAATAATCATCGATAATTTCTTTTTCTGAGTGTATAGTTAAAACAAAAAAATCAAATATATGACAATACAAATTTGGTTTAATTAACTGTCATTTACCACTTCAACACATTTCACTGCTAAAAAATAAATATTTATAATTTTATTTCAATGTTTAATTTTTTTTCTATAATTAAATAATTATAATAATAATTTTATAATAATTGAATATAAATACATATAAATTTGGTTGGTATATTAACCCGCTTTCCGCCCAGCGCTACAAATATGCAACGGTGGAGAGGTGTCTTTATAAATTATATATTTTTTTTAAATATTTTTTACATATAAGCATTTTTAAAATGCTTATTTCTAATTTATATTAACCAAAAACTAATATTTTTGAGAGTATTAAAAAAAAACAGTTACAAGCGAAAATTATATATTTTTGTATATTTTTAATAAATTTTTAATTGAAATGTAAAATTTGTGTTCAAAAAAATTTTGTATTCAAGCATTACATATGTGTTACACTGGGCGTTTAACAAACATTTGTTTTTTTGTAGTTGTTCTTAATGTATTATTTAAAATTAAATTTAAAAATAAATTTGTCATTTTTATAAATATAACGATATTGTATTGGAGTTCGAAAATGAAACTAGCGAAGTTGTATAATTACACAGTGACACAAAATCGAACTTTCTGAATCAGCGCTAGATTTTTTTACACGCATTTAAAGTTTTTGTTTACTGAACATGTCCTACTTTAGGGGCCCCTGGTGGTGTTCCTATTGGACATGTGGGGTCCAGCGTCCAAACTTAAGCTCGAAATTACATTAGATATAACCGGTATGAATTTCGCTTCAATCTGTCCAGTAGCTATTTTCTGAATAGCTAAATTATTAAAAATCAACCAATGTACACCGTTGCGTATGATTGTTATTTAAAGGCAATTACAAAATTAAGCATACGCCACTTATACAGTTTTCAAACAACTATTATTATAACTTTAATAAAAGTTTACCAACTTGAAGTGCGTGTAAAAAAAATCTAGCGCTGCACTAAAAAAAGCCTTTATGGAATATGTCAACTTTCTTTTGCTTTTGGTTTCATCCGATTCCAATTGTGGTTGTTGCTGTGTGTAGGTTAGGTTAGGTTAGGTTGTAAGTGGCTGCTGACGTTTTACGTCAACACACGTAGACTCTGAGGTCCATTGTGATACCACGGGACCGTAATAGGTTTTCCTACTAGTCCCTGTCGTTAAACCATTTTGAGCTTCTTATAAAACTCCTTAGATGTTGAATTTTGACATCCAACAAATCAGAAAGATCGTACAGCTCCCTAGATCCCAGTGAAGCAAGTCTCTGACCAGAAAGTGCCGGGCAATGGCAAATAAAGTGTTCGATAGTTTCCAACTCCTCTTCATCCATGCAACTTCGGCAAAAGTCATTCGACGGCACATTTAACCGCTCTGCGTGCTTCCCTATAAGACAGTGTCCGGTAATTATAGAAACCACCGTCGAAATCTCTCCTCTTGGAAGCGATATCAGCTCACTTGTGCGCCCCTGATTAAGAGAAGGCCAAATCAGTCGTGTTGTCTCACACGTCCATCCATTTGCCCATCTTTGATTAGTCTCCGTCGCAGAACAAAGCCGTAGGTTTTGCTTGCAAGTTTCTAGAGGCATACCAACACATTCCAATTCTGTTGGAACCTGTAAGGTAGTTCCTAGTCTTGCAAGCTCATCGGCTTTGCAATTCCCTGGAATATCTCTGTGCCCTGGGACCCATATGAGTCGTATGTTAAACTGCTTGGCCATCTCATTTAAAGACGTGCGGCAGTTAAGGGCAGATCTTGTTTTCAGAAACATTGAATCCAGGGACTTGACCGCGGCTTGACTGTCAGTATAGATGTTGACTGCGGTTGTAGACAAGACATTGCAGCTCAACCAGTCAGCCACTTCTTTTATTGCCAGCATCTCTGCCTGGTAAACACTGCAATGATCTGGCAATCTACGAGCCAGGCTCAACCCAAGCTCTTCCGAATAGACTCCAAAGCCCACTTGTTCGTGCAGCCTCGATCCATCTGTGTAAAAATTTATGGTAGCTCCACTACCCGGAGTATCCCCCATCCAAGACTCCCTGGATGGTATCATAGTGGTAAAGTGGCGCTCAAAGAGGCTCAAAGAGGGAGCACAGTCCACATTTTGTGGTATTGTTATCTTTTTCAAGATCGCGCTATGGCCACAATCACTGCTCCTCCATTGCAGCGTGCTATTAAGTCGAATTGCCGACGCAGCCGCATACTGCCTACCCAATATGTCCAAGGGTATCAGGTGAAGGAGGATTTCTAATGCAGCCGTAGGTGTAGTTCGAAGAGCACCAGTGATGCACATTGACGCCATTCTCTGTACCTTCGTGATAAAGACAAAGTTCGCTTTTGTTTCCAAAGCAGGCCACCAGACAATGATTCCATACAGCAAAATTGGACGCACCACTGCTGTATAGATCCAATGAACGACTTGAGGGCTAAAACCCCATCGTTTTCCAATGGCCCTTTTACAGGAATACAAAGCAATCGTTGCTTTTCTCACCCGTTCCTCAATATTACGCCTGAAATTCAGCTTCCTATCTAGAAATACTCCAAGATACTTGGCTCCATCTGAGAAGGTGATTTCAGTACCGTCCAGAGAAATAGGATCAAAAGCAGGAATCTTATTTTTCCTTGTAAACAAAACAAGCTCTGTTTTACTAGGATTAACTCCTAGACCACAGTCTCTTGCCCATTTAGACAGATCTTTCAGAGAACCCTGAAGAATGTCCCGCAATGTTGGCAGATGCTTCCCCTTTACCGCTATCGCGACATCGTCAGCATATGCGACAATATGACAACCACGTGCTTCTAGAGATAGTAGCATTGAATTCAGTGCCAGGTTCCAAAGAAGCGGCGAAAGAACACCTCCTTGTGGTGTGCCCCTATTGACAAATCGAGATATGACGGACGCTCCCAATTCAGACGTTATACGTCTATTGGCAAGTAGGTTTTCCACCATTAAAACGATTTCACGCTTTACTCCCAGACCAGACAATGCCAATATTATCGATTCTGGAACGACATTATTAAAAGCCCCCTCAATATCAAGAAAGGCCACCATAGTGTACTCCTTTACCGAAAGCGATCTCTCGATGGTACCAACGAGCTCATGAAGAGCTGTTTCCGTTGATCGTCCCTTGCTGTATGCATGTTGCTTTGTCGAAAGCAACCTCGGGTCAATCACTCTACGCAAATATGAGTCTATCATTCGTTCCATTGTCTTTAACAAAAAAGAAGACAGACTAATTGGTCTGAAATCCTTCGGAGCTGTGTGGGAACTTTTCCCAGCCTTCGGGATAAATACGACTCTGGTATCCCTCCATTTTAAAGGAATATACGACCAGTTGATGCATGCTGTGTATAGATTATACAGCAGCGGGGCTATATAGTCCAACACTTGCTGCAACTCAGCCGGGATTATACCATCAGGTCCCGGGGATTTATAGGGCCTGAAGCTTTTTATCGCCCAGATTAATGTTGGCATATTTATTATTTCCGAAGCAATTTCAGATGCTTGGGCGTCAGAACGTTCCAAAGCTTGAAACGGCGTCATGGAATTGCCCGGAAAATGCGTGTTTAAAAGGAGATCCAGCGACTCTCCACTGGAGGAAGACCACACCCCATTAGGATCTTTCAGGTATCCTAGGGTGCAAGGCGAAGAAGCCAGAACCTTGCGCAGCCTGGATGCCTCAGAAACGTCTTCTATGTTTCCACAGAAGTTTTTCCAAGAATCACATTTTGCATTTCTGATCATCTTTTTATAACTCTTAAGTTGCAGCCTGTATGCAGACCAGTCCTCGTCCGCTCTTGAAAATTTAGCCTTATTAAAGAGCTTTCTGCAGGAATCTCTGCTCGTCTGCAACTCATTTGACCACCAAGGTGGCTTTTTTTTCCCTCTAGGCTTTGCAGAAGGGCAAGACGCATCCAGGCACCTATTACAAACATTTGTTATATGGTCAACCAGACAGTCAATTTCCGCTAAACTATGCGGTTCAGATAGGGGTACTTCATCCAAAAGCAAAGAAAAAGTCTCCCTATATTTCACCCAGTTTGTTCTTCTCAGATTTCTAGAGACTGTCTCAACCGGGGCACGCTCCCTGAGTAAAAACTCAATGTAGCGATGATCTGAGAAAGAATGCTCTTCCAAAACTCTCCAGTCATCAATTCTATCAGACAATGTATCTGATACAAGTGTTACGTCAAGAACCTCTTGCCGCGTACTTGTAACGAAAGTTGGTTCACTACCCTTGTTACAAATATACAGGTTAGTGCTTAACAAAAACTCCAAAAGTGATTCGCCTCTATCATTTGTGTCTGTACTACCCCATATCGAATGATGTGCATTAGCATCACAGCACACTAGTAACTGGTGTCCCCTAGATTCAGACTCCCGAATCAGACCGCCAACCTTCTCCGGGGGTATTGGCCCCGGATTAGGAAAATACGCAGAGGCGAGCCAAATAGATTTCCCATGAAGCTCTAAGCTAGCCGCTGTAACATCCATATCACTAAAAGTTGATAAAAAGAATATATTTAAGCCATTTTTCGCCAAGATGCAGGCTCTTGGTGAGCCCTCACCTTTGGCAACCATCAACTTAAACCCAGGGGTCTTCAATCCGCAAACCCTGCCACCCCGCACCCAGGGCTCTTGGATAAAAACCAAGTCAACTGATCCTGTCGTCAGGCGCAGCAATAGTGCAGCTGAGGCTGCCTTACAGTGATGGAGGTTTATTTGTAGGAACCGCAACATCTTGCTTTTTTTCCACCATCCTTTCCACCACCGTGTTATTGGCTTCATCCTCCGTGTTATCATAGAGGTCGCATTCGTCCCCAGATTCGGTTTCGAATAAGCCAGATATGTGTCCCATCTGTTCTGAATCGGAGGCAACAGAACTCTCCGAATTCCTCACTGCATGGGCCTCGTCCTGAATGTCACCCATAGTGGCATCAGCTTTATCCTCCGTGCCATCACAGAGGTCGCATTCGTTACCAGATTCGGTTTCGAAAATGCCAGATGCATCTCCCATCAGCCTAGAATCGGTCAGCTGAATATCAACCTTTTCCAGATTCTCCTCCCCAGCCGACTCTGCCACTGGCTTGTCTGCTTCCAAAATAGGCTTCTGGTCGCCCTTGTAGACATTGACTCTTATATGAAAAAAGCCAAATCTAATAATGCCGTCAGTCCTGGCTAAAAGCGGAAGCGATTCCTCATTAACCAAGACCACTGCTTGACGACGAGCGCCCTCCATCTCACCCAATCTGGCAATTTGCCAATTCTGAGTTGGAAGGTCAGGATTGCAGACTTTTATCATCTTTAGAATCACCGCAGTGTCACTTGTAGCCATTGGGATCCATGCATGAGCTCTGGGTTGCGAGGGGATATCATGTTTTTCCACAACGTCCAGTCTGGCTCCAGGCCATAACTCTCCCACTTGGCTAATGGCAACCTTAAACACGGCTGCGGATCTTTCGTTTCCAAAAGCAACGAGTTTTACTCGCCCCTGATACCAACCTGCGTTGACAGTAGTAGGGAGAAAATCAGGCATACTCTCAAGAAGCCTATAGTAGATTTCATTTAGTTTAGTTTCAACTAAACTCCACTTGTCCCTTGGAATACTACAATCCCCATTTTGCCTGTTTATCACAGCCCTAACGAAGTTACCTTTCACCACTTCACTAAAAGACTGAGTCCAGACGTTGCCGGTCACCTTAGATCTTTTAGGTAAAGGTTTCTCGTCGGGCGAGCGCAACCTTTTACCAGACTTCGATGACGAGGCCGAAACAGCGCTCTGTTCGTCAGATGCGCGCATTGCCGAAAGTTTGTCCTGTTCTTCAATGACTCCTTTCGCCCATGATAGCGACGCCCTCTCACGTTCGGAGAGCTTCGTTCCATCGAGTTGGCTTAGTCTGTTAATTATTTTCAAACAAAGCCTTCTCTGGTTGTGCCTGACCTTTGATGGCTTAAGTTTCTTTTTCTTTTTACCACCAATATTAGGCTGAGCACCCCTACCAGAATCAAGGCCGGACTTCAAGGTCGCAACCCTAAGACCAGTGCTAGGACCAGCACCAGTCGGTGAGGCAGAGCCTCGAACTAAATCGGTATCATTTGTGTCCATATTTTCATTTTCCTTGATGTGGTAATGAAAATATCACAAAAATACCTATTACGAACAAACCTATTACGAACAATTTTAGTAATTCAATTTATAGCACGGAGTTAAAATAAAACACGTCCACACTCGTCAACAGTTGAACGAAATATCCTTGCTGTGTGTAATTTGACTTATTCATATATTAACCTTTTTACAACATTAAATAAATATACACTGAAAGAAATGATTTTTTTGTAACTTTATTATGAAATAATCATAAATATTTATGGTATTCACTGAAATTTTTACACTTGCAACATTGCAAGATTGCAACTTTTAAAAAAAATGGATCAAATTTTACACTTTTCCATTACCATTACTTTATTTCATTAGAAATATTATTAATAATGGAATTCACGTCAGAAATTTTAGTCTTGCAAAATTGCGCAATGTCGAAATTGCAACTTTTTTTGCTTGTTTCTTTGTGAATAAAAGCAATTGTATTTATATTAAAATATATTTCAAATCTTTTCTTGCAACTACGCATCATATAAAAGGTAATAGAAAAATACAAATGTTATTAAAAAATTGTTTTTAAGAAAAAAGTTGCAATATTGCACTGTTGCAAGAGTCAAAAAATTCTGAAGTGAATACCTTGAATATGTTTACCAAATAAGAAGCTAAAAAAAGTTGCAATTAAGACATTTCGCATTTTTGCAAGACTACAATTACTGGCGTGAATTCCCTCATTATGAAAAGACATTCAGACATTTCATCATATTGATAGTTTTTTCTTTCAGTGTATAAAAATTTTTTTAACTTTATAAATTTGTCACTTGTGGAATTGCAAAATTTGTTTTTAATTGAATTCACGTTAGAAATTTTAGTCTTGCAAAATTGCGTAATATCAAAATCGCAACTTTATTTGCTTGTTAAATAAAAACAATTATATTACAATTGAAACAAATTGCGAAACTTTTCTTGCGACGACGCATCATGGAAAAGGTGATAGAAATATAAAAATTTGATTTGATGAGATTTTAAACTTTTAATGAGGGCTGGCGGGGACATCATTTGCCATTAAATTATACAATTTTATCTCTAACAAGTAAAAAAGGGGTCAGAATAAAACAAATGACATTTTCTTGTCCCCTGGATGGAACTTCAGGACAAGAAATATAGTTTTTTTTAAGAGCTGTTTTAGTTCTTTAAGGGGGAAATTGTCCCTACTGATCCGATTTTGCCCATTTCCGAACTTAACCAGCCCAACGTTTGTGCCCAGTTTTGGGAGTCTAGCTTTCTTACTTTACACTGTGTATTCCACAGAAAACATCGCTAGAATGTCTTAGAATCGACCACTAATCAATAGTGTCCGACCAAATACACCTTTTTTTGGCCGAAGCCGAAGCTAGAACCAAATATTCGCTTTTAGGCGGACTCATTTTTTAGGCTTTATTTTCAAATTTGAGCTTCTTAATGACATCAGCTACGTATAAGCGGTGGAAAATACTTTGCGATACTACATATTTTATCTGGAATGCTTTGTTAGATTTCTCATGCATGTTTTTTGAGGCCATAAATACGATTAAAAACAAGTAAGAAAGTTATAGTCGGTCAAGACCGACCATATAATATCCTACACCAGTGTTTTCCGGAAAATGGGTCCCAAGTTTAAACATGGACCTATTGGATCTACCTTTTGTCAGATCTTTTGTAAGTGTAAAAAACACTCAAAAACCAAATTTGAGTGAAATAGGCTTCTATTTGTACACTCAAAGAATTATGTAGGTAAATTCCACTGAATATTCACTTAAAACAACTGAAATTTTATTTAAAAACCATTCCACTGTTTTTTCATTTAAAATAAAAACACATTACAGTCAATTTTTAATGTTAATTTAATGACTAACCAAAACATTAAAAAACTAGTGAATATTCAGTTATTTTGTATTGAAAAACAGTAAAACTATAGAAGAAATATTTTACTGCCGAAATTAAATGTAACAGAAAATTCGTTTTTAATACAGTAAATAATTTTTTTTAAACTACAGAAACAGTAAAAAAATAAAATCCTTTATAAAATAAGTGATTTTTCTTTTAAAATGACTTTACTGATTACTTTTTAAAATAACCTACAAACAGTTAATGACATAATTTTCTTAGTGTAGGCAATAAACCGATTTAACTGAATATAGGCCAAATTTGTATATCCCGTGTAGAAAAATAATTGGATCAAAACATATCTCTTTTGATAAAAACATATATGGATCATATCTAAATGGATATAATCAGATCTACTCCATATATATTCATATGTGATTCAGATATGTTTTGATCCGTAAATTGAGTCTATCTGACAATTTTGCATATATGAACATATCTGAAAATGTCTGATCATATATGTCCTATATGCCAGATAGACTCAATTTACGGATCTGAAAATATCTGAACCAGATATGAGTATATATGGAGTAGATCTGATTATATCCATTTACATATGATCCATATATGTTTTTATTAAAAGAGATATGTTTCGATCCAATTTTTTTTTTACACGGGATGGGCCCTAAGTCCAAAAATGGTCCGATTATAATGAGGTTTGATTAGGTTATTAAAGTACGCCTTAAACACACACAAACAAATTTTTAATTAAATATTTTTTATTTTCATGAAATTTGAAATTTATGTGAATATCGGGAAGGTGGTTTGTATGGGGGCTACAAGAAGAACTGGTCCGATTTCTTTAAAATTCGGAATGGTGATTTGTGAATACAAAACATGTTTACCTGCCAGATCTGGAAAGGATACCTATTAAAATACGGTTGTTAGGGTCACTTAACCCATATTTAAAGGGGACGTTTGTATGGGGGCTAGGTCCAAACATGGCCCGATTTTTTCCATTTTCAATAGCGTTCGTCCTTGGGTCAAAAGAAGTTTAAGTTTTAAATTTCAGACAAATCGGTTGAAAATTGCGACCTGTATCGCGCGCACAACGTTTACATGGACGGACGGACGGACATCGCTAAATCGATTCAAAAAGTGATTCTGAGTCGATCGAGCTAAAATTTCAAATTTCATAATAACAAGGGAAGTATCTCAACCCTTATGAACCGATTTGCCTGAAACTTAAAATATATATCAAAGAGACAATTCTAAGGTTGGGGTGTCTCGGCTTATCGGCCATATTGGAGATTTAGGGGTTCAAAACATGGGTCAAAAAATGGCGAAAAAAACGTTTTTTGGATTTT
Organism: Pegoplata infirma; assembly: GCA_963921195.1. Lineage (NCBI taxonomy): Eukaryota > Metazoa > Arthropoda > Insecta > Diptera > Anthomyiidae > Pegoplata > Pegoplata infirma. The sequence goes on from OY992539.1 coordinate 30,153,133, forward strand.
TCAGCCATTTCTTTTTAAGAAACTATATGATGTTTTCATATGAGAAGAAAGGTTTTTTTAATGCCTATCTAATGGTGGCATAACCTTGTAAAAATTCGGCTTCTTTAAAAATTTTTTTAAGGAAAATGTGTAAATTTTGGGGGGTACTTATGTGAAGACAAAGACCTACGATATCCATATGGATAAGAAATAATCTTTATTAAATTTAAGTCGACCCGTATTTTTGCTCTAGATGATATTCCTGTTAGTTCGGAAGTTATCAAAATTTTCCCGAAGGTCCACATGGTTACATAAGGGGGCAACGAAATTTTTAAACACCGATATGGCCGATAAGCCGAGACACCCCAACCTTAAAATAGTCTTTTTAATATATATTTTAAGTTTCATGCAAATCGGTTCATAAGGGTTGAGATACTTCCCTTGTAAGTGATTGATAAATGCGACCTGTATCGTGCTCACATCTTTTCCATGGACAGGCGTACTGACGGACATTGCTAAATCGTCTCAGAAAGTGGTTCTAAATCGATCGGTATACTTGAAGGTGGGTCTAGGACCAATATTTCGGGTAGTTACAAACATAAGCACAAATTCATTATACCCTGTACCACAGAGTGGTGTAGGGTATAAATATTCACAAGAAATAGCTTTGCTTTAGAGGGTTAAAGGCCTTTTTTAATAGACTTTTAGGTATTTAAAAAAAAGTACAAAAACTACCCCCTAAAATGGGTCATAAAGGGTTAGTTTATTCAAAAAATCAGAAAACTCGAAAAATGTTTAACCTTTAAATGCAGGTTTATGTGGACTTTTATGAGTTTTTAAAAAAGGACCAAAACAGAACATAGGGAATTTTCTAAAGAAACTCAAAATTTTGGCGATCCTACAAATTTTATAAACAAAACAAGTAAGCATGTAAAATTCGTCTTGATCGAATCCATGAATATCCTCTACAATGCCCAAAACATTTCGAATACAAATTATTTGAATAGAAAAATAGTTTTATAGTAATTTTTTTGACGTTAAAAAGAATTTATATAAAAATTTTGAGTAAAATACTTTTTTATTCATTTTCGTAAAAAAAAAAAATTACTGTATCTTGATTTTTAGTGTAAAAATTTTGTTTTTTAGTTTAAACATTTTTTGAGTGACAAAAACCAATCTCTATTAAAGCGTGTTTTTCAAGAAGTGAATACGAGATAATCAATAATTCATGATTTTGTTCGTAACTTTCACTGGATCGACTTCGCTAAAATTTAATACCAACCTGACCAGGAAAATGTTAAATATAGCCTCCAAATTGTCATTTGGAAGTTAGCATGTTTTAAAAGACAGACAGACGGACGAACATCGCTTGATCGTCTTAAAATCGATCGAGGATCATAAATATATATACAAAACCAATATTTCGAGGTGTTACAAACGGAGTGACAAACTTATATATATATACCTTCTACCACCACACGCAGGGTGTTAAAATTACTGTTAGTTTTTTTTATAAAGAAGTCTTGGCGATCCTGCGAGTTTTACAGACAAAAAAAAAATTAGTTTTTTTTGGAAAAGTCTGTAGGATCTGATACGTTTTTTTTTTTTTGTAGAATGAGTTCAAAATCTAAATGAGTATCTCTAGGAACAAAATTTCGAATCTTAAGACTCAAAAGCTTTTTAAAGTCTTGAGCTTTTCTAATAAAAATTAATTAGCTTATGAAATCTAATCGACAATGCTGCTAATTTGCAGTTAACAAAAATTTTTTTTAATGATTTAGCTTTTTTTATATCTTATTCATTACAAAATTTTTGAAAATTTAAGTTGTTCGTCAAAACTCAATACAATATCGTTATTTTTTAAAACATGCACATTTACAATTTTTTTTAACATAATGTAAACTAAACTTATATACACGAGACAACAACATACAAATAAACACAAAACATTTAAAAAAAATATTAATTAATATTAGAATGGAGACAAGAGTGAGACAGACAGAGCGCGCGCAAGTTTAAATAAGCAAATTCTAATTTCAAAAATCAATTAAAGCTTATTCCGGTTGTGTTGTTTTGAAGGGGAGAAATTTTTTTATTAGTTTTAGATTATTATTTATCCTTTTTTTGGTATCCTTTTTAGTATGTGTAGAAGAAGAAAAAACATTTATAGATGTGAAAATATATTATAAAGTAATGAACATTTCCTCCGTAATGAAAATTTGTATTTTTTTTTTAATAAAATTAGAAAGATGTAAAAAAATTACAAATGTAAAACTGCTAGATGCACACATACACAGGCACTTTACAGTTAGTAAAAGTGGGAGATTAAATACAATCATGGCTTGTAGTAATAAATTTGTCTAATGCATATTACCAGGAAAGAAAAAACCACCTTCCCCTAGCAAAAAATTTTAACTAATTTAATTTTTAAGCTTTTTGTACTATATTAATACAATTTTATAATTTTTTTTAAATATTTTTGTACATCCACGCCCACAAAAGGGGCGGCCCGAAAAAAACAACGTTTTTTATGCCCTGAGTCCAAGTGCAAGACCTTGAATTTCTTCTAGCATTAAATTGTTTAATTTTTTAACCAAAAACACAAAAAACATGTAAAAAAATGGCGATTTTAAGAGGTTGGTTACATCTTCAAGGGAAACATTTTCTCCTGGTCCGATTTTGTCCATTTACGAACTTATTCGGCATACAACCATGAGAAATATTCGTGCTAAACTTTAGAAGTCTAGCTCTTTTATTTTGTATTGAATCGTGTTTCATACAGACGGACGGACATTCATAGAAAGCCTTAGAATCAATCATGGATCAATAAAATATATACCCGTGTAAAAATGTATTAGATCTTATCTGATCTGTTCATATATGTTCATATATGATCGTATCTGATTGTATATAATTATATCTGAAATGTCCAAAATCGAGATCTAATTATATCTCGGATTTGGTCAACATTGCCACAAAATTGACATTTTATTATATCTGACCAGATATAATTATATACAATCAGATGATATCATATATAATTAAATAAAAGTAGATCTGACAAGATCTAATCGATTTTTACACGGGAATATACTTTACGGGGTCTCCGACCAATATTTCGATGCGTCCCTCATACTGTGTGGAGGATATAAAAACAAATTTTATTTCACACCGACCAGCGGTTTAACCTGCCAAATTGTATAGAAAATGTAGTGCCGTTCTTTTTATGTTTAAACTTTGAGGTGTAAAATTTAATACTGAAATCTGAAGCCTTGATTGTATTTAATCTTTAAAGCATTATTATTGTAGTAAGAGTAACGTTGGTAATGATTTTTTTTTTTAATAGAAATCTACGAAGGATGAATTATGGGCTGGAAGGTTGTTGAAAATATTCTTTACATATTGCACAGTATCAACAACAAACTCCTTGAAAATTGTCATCGTTGTGTTAATATATATTTTTTTTATGTTGATATTGCTAGCGGTGGTGGTTGTGATGATGAAGTGTTGCAAAGTTGAAATGTTGCTGTTTTTTAATTTAATTTTCATATATTTTTTTCATTTCTTCGTACACTGAATTTTATTGGTTTTGCAAAGTTATTTAAACATTATTTTTCCGTTTTACGTATTAAAAGTAGGAAAATTTAAATTTTTCTTTTAATAGGATCAAATAAATTTTGATTGCATTAAATACAAATATTTTTTATACTCGGAGATAAACTAGAATATTCAGAGCTGTAAATTTAAAAATGTGGTGAATACCAAGAACTTCTTGAATTTTGAATTTTTCAGACTGTTTTTTCCGCTGGAGGATCCTAGACTTTTTTCAAGTTTCTAGGACAATTATTTAAGAAGATCGAATAAATAACAAAAGTACAATTTTGACCACTTTTTATCCTCTTAGAATCGAAACTTCTGAATAATTTTTTTTTTAATGTTTATTCACCTCTCCTCTGGATGATTTTTGTTTTAGAAGTTAAAAAGTACATTTTTTTAAGCTCTTAGAATCGAAACTTTCTAAAAGATTTTCTTCCACTGGATTATCCTATATTCAAAATTTCAGGTATCTAGAATTATTATTTTAGAATATCGAAAAAGTACCGGTTCTCTTTCAGTACGTTTTTTTCTTCCTGCTGAAGGATCCTATATTACAAAATTTGTGAAACCAATATTTCAGGAGATAAAAAAAAAATGTACCAAAGTCGATTGTAATTTAAATAAGATCAAATATAATTCGTAAAAAAGTTATCAAAATTTGAAAAACATCAATCAAAATATGAAAAAAATCAAAAGAAATTAAAAAATTCCAATTAATAACACCACTAAACATCGAAAATGCGAGTGGAACGCAACCTTAAACATTCGATTACAATAGTTCTGGTTGTTAAAAAATCCGGTCACCAAATTTTTCCTTCACTTCAGGTTTTTGAGAAAATTGAGGTCAAAGTTCAAAAAAAATCGCCGTTTTGGCATTTTTGGAAACTCATAGCGGATGAACCTGATGTGATAGCGACTTAAAATAGTAGAGGGTAAATATTAAATATTATTCTTTGAGATGCAGAACTCAATTGGTAAGTCGCCTTAACCCTTTGGGCACCAATTGTCTTTTATATGATGTCTTATTTCCCAGTATCGAAAAAAACGTTTTTGGCGGAAAGTACCATATTTAAACACAATGGGTGCTCCAACGGTTAAAGTGTCTGATCAAATGAGTTAAGTATCTTAAAAAGCAATGTTTGAGCTTCACCTTAACTTATTTTTAAGTCGTCAACACATCGGGTTCATTCTCTATGAGTTGTCAAATATGTCCAAAAAAAACTCGATTTTTTTGTATTTCAAATTTCTCAAAACCCCTATGTAATGGAAAAGTTTGGAGACTGGATTTGTGACCAGGAGAATATTTGTAATCATGTGTATAAGGTGGCGTTCCATTCGCGTTTCATATTATGATAAGTAGCATAAAAAATCGTAAGACAATTGGTGCCCTAAGGGTTAAGGCAACTGACCAAATGAGTTCAGCATCCTTGAGAGCAATGTTTATCCTTTACCCTTGACTTATTTTTAAGTCGCTATCACATTGGGTTTATCCTCTATGAACTGTCAAAAATGCCCAAACCGGAAATTTTTTTGAACTTTGACCTCAATTTTCTCAAAAACCTGATGTGATAGAAAAGTTTGGAGACCAGATTTGTGATCACTGGAACAATTTCAATTAACTGTATAAGGTCGGGTTCCAGTCGCATCAAGTTTTTTTTTTTTTTCAAAATGTTCACTTGTTCGAATTTAAATTCGTAGATTCCAATGAAATTAGAAGATTCCAATTGAAAAAAAATAATTATAGGCCGCTGTTCCAAAAAAAAGTAATTCACATAAAAAATGTGAAAATGAAAATTTCCGATTTTTTTTTTGGTGTTCTGGATTTCACATCCGAATTTCTTTTTCGTTTTGTTTCACATAAATAAAATTTTGTGAAAGTAAAACAAATGCAATTTTTTCCTTATAATTTTTTAAATTTTAATTATTCGATTTCAACTTCGAATGAAAAGGTGATCAACAAAACACTAAACTTGATTTCATGTGATTCGGAAATTTTCATGTGAATTGAAAAGACAGAACAGAGGCCATAATTTGAAAAAATATCAATTGAAATTCAAACAAGTGAGGAAATTCGGCTGTGCTGAACCTTTTATACCCTTCAACATGTTACAAAAAAAAAATTAAGAGGGGCTTTTTTGGGGGAGGCTTCAGCGGGCGGCTCCGGCGGGGGATGTGTGGGCACCTCCCCCTTGCGAAAAAAGGTTTACTAATTTATTTATTATGCTTTTTGCACTAGAGAGTTATGCAATTTTGTCAGAAGTTGGTTTAGTTCTTAACTTTTTCCCCAGGTCCGATTTTGTCCATTTACGAACTTAACCAGCCTACGACCATAAGACATTTTCGTGGCAAATTTTAGGAGGCCAGCTTTTTTTATTTTGGACTGTATCGTGTCATCTATATACAGACGGACGGACAGACAAACGGAAATTCATAGAATGCCTTAGAATCGATCAATAATATATAAACTTTAAGGGGTCCGTCCCCGACCGATATCTCGATGCGTTACAAACGGAATGACTGTGGTTGGAGGGTGATACCACGGAACTGTAATAGGTTCTCCTACTGGTCACTTCCGTTAAACCAATTTGAATACTAAGATATTGAATTTTGACATCCGACAAATCAGAAAGATCGTGCGCTCCCTGGATCCCAGTAAAGCAAGTCTCCGACCAGAAAGTCGGAAAGTTCGATAGTTTCCAATACCTCCTCATCCATGCATATCCGGCAAACGTCATTTGACGGCATATTAACCGCTTTGCGTGCTTTCCTAAAAGATAGTGTCCGATGATTACAGCAACCACCGTCGAAATCTCCCTTCTTGGAAGCGATATCAGCTCACTTGTGCGCTTCTGATTAACAGTGTTTCTAGATTAGCAATCATCACTTCTATCATACGTCACAATCGATTGTAACAATCGATGTCATTGCTAATCTGGACAATTTATACAATGATGGTTTGCAATTGACGGTAGAGCGCCAGCTCTACTATAGATTGCTAGCAATCAAGTGTCTATATGAAATTGCTAACCATTGCTTACTATCGACTTTGGCGTTTGCAAACTTCAAATGTAACTTTGAACACCCTTCATGTTAGAATTAATGATTGCTAATCTAGACCGGGTGTAAGAGAAGGTCAAATACCAACACATTCCAATTCTGTTGGAACCTGTTAGGTAGTTCCCAGTCTTGCAAGCGTATCGGCTTTGCAATTTCCTGGAATGTCTCTGTGCCCTGGGACCCATATGAGTCGTATGTCAAACTTCTTGGCCATCTCATTTGAAGACGTGCGGCAGGTAAGAGCAGATCTTGTTTTCAGAAACATTGACTCTACGGATTTGACCGCGGCTTAATTGTCAGAATAGATGTTAACTGCGGTTGTAGACAAGACACTGCAACTCAACCAGTCAGCCACCTTCTTTAATGCCAGCATCTCTGCGTGGGAAATTCGGGGATTCCAAATGAAATTTGAAGATTTCAATTAAAATTCTACGATTCAAATTGAAATTTAAAGATTAAATTGAAATTTAAAGATTCAAATTGAATTTTTAAAGATTCGTTATAGGAATCTGAATGTTTTCTTTAGGAAAAAGACCTTAGAATCTGAGGGCTTTCAATAGGAAAAATACCTCAGAATCTAAGGGTTTTCTTTAGGACAAATACCTCAGTGCCTGAGCTCAGAGAAAAATGCTTCATAATATTTATGACATGGTTTCATAAATATTTTTGTCATAAAATTTCATTATATTTATAAAACCTTCATAAATATAATGAAGTTTTATGAAAAAAGTCTTCGAAATGCATTGCATAAAATTTCATGATTTCATAAAAAAAAATCATAAACGTGTCATATGATTTTTAATAATATGATTAAGAAATTGGGGCAAAACAATTATAGCTCCTCAAGCTGATTTTTAAAATTTCAATTCCTTATTTTAGTTCTTCCAAGGTAAATATCATAAATTTGATTTCTAGGAAAAAAATAATGAATTTGCTTTTTTAATGAAACATTTCATAAATACTATGAAACACTTCATAAATATTATGAAACTTTTTAATAAATATAATAAAACTTGTCATTAAATTTCGTCCAATGTAACTGATTCATAAACATTATGAAATATTTAACAAATACTATGAAACATATATTTAACAAATACTATGAAACAGGTGTCTTCGCATAATCCTGCGAATATTTTGGCCCAACACCATCACTAATGCCCAATTACTCGCCAAAGCAAACATGTGTGGATTGGACACACTCTAAGAAGAGAAGAAGACTCCATATGCTTAAGAGCCCTTAATTATAATCCACAAGGTGCAAGAGGACGCGGAAGACCTAAAAATTCATGCCGTCGTTCTTCTTTGGATGATATCAACAGAATGCCCTATTATACTGACAGGAAGATAACAAACTTATTGGAATTAAGAAGTATTGCCAGTGAACGTTCCAGATGGAAAAAAAATTATTGAAAGCCTATGCCCACCATGAGGTAGCTCAAAAATAATTTTGAGCAAGGCTTATTATTATTATTATGAAACATATCATAAAAATAATTTTATTTTTTTTTTAGAATTTCATTTTAAATGAAATACTATTTCATAGTACCAATGAAGTGGTTCATAAATACTATGAAATTGGTTTCTAATATGATCAAATATTTAAGAAAAAATAAATTAAATCTATGAAATTTTATCGTATTTATGAAACTTTTCATACATTTATATTGACACTGAATAATTATGAAACTGTTTCATTGTATTTATTATAAAACTTTTACATTAGATGAACTTTAATGAAGATTTTCATTATATATATGAGGCATTCCACACCAAATGTCCAGCGAAAAAAAACATGTGTACCGTAAACTTCTGAATAGGTGATATGGATAGCCCTATAGGGAACTTAGAAAATTGCGTTTTTGGTTTTTCAATTTTTCAAAAACTGGGCTTAGGAGGCGTGGTCAAATATTGGAAAAATGGTCAAATTTGTGGAGAGTTGCCTTGATTAAATATTTATCACATTAAAACGGAATGCACCACAATGTCAAAAATTTACGTTCTTATATAGTTTTGTATGACCTATCGAATTAAATTTTTTTTTTGGAAAATTTTCAGAACCCGTTCTGAAATTTTCCATTTTTTAAAAAAGTCAATTTATCAAAAATCCGGCCACTTTTTTTTTTTCTTTTTTATTTATTTTTTTAAAAGTTTAGATGTTTGTCCATTAGACCACCCAAATTTGCAAAAGTATTTGTTTGTTAGCTCCACCGGCAGTTTCTGATAGATTGGCCATAAAAAATAATATCTGTGCAAGAACTGGATCTCTCGGTTGCATACAGGCCAGTCGATTTGAACTTTTGACCCTAAAAGTGACCTAAAAGCACTACAAAGCTTTTAAGTGTCATAACTCTTAAAATATGCGTTTTTCTAAAAAATGCTATATAAGTTTTATTTTGCAGAATAAGAACGGAAACATTTCCTTCATACAAATTTTTAGCCTAAGTCTAACACATCGTGGTGTTTTTGGCGATTAAAGTAAAAATTTATGTAAAGACTTAATTTAAAACGACCCTCGTTTAAATTTGGACGGAGACTCAAATAGTCGGTGTCCATTATTTTGTAGAGTAAGACATGTAGTTTTCATAAACCAATTTCATTTGGAATTTATATGGGTGATTTCATTACAGAAGAGCCCAAAGCTGACGTTGAAGTTTCGATTTTCTAAGTGTTGTATTCAAATTTGTGAAATTATTTAATTTTAAACGACCCTCGTTAAAATTTTAATGGAGACAATCGGTTTCCACGATTTGAAGAGTTAGATGTGTACTTTTTGGAAAATATTTGGGGAAAATATTCCAGGCCAAATCACTAACTTTTAGACCCGATCCCCTTCGATTATTTTTTTTTTTTTTTGGATATGTTTTAGTACGTATTAAATGCAACTTGCACTCAAATTTTCAGCCTTTTATACCAAGTTGGTGTTGAGTAATCAATTTAAATGGCGTTTTTTTACAAAAAAAAGTTAAAAAATGCTAATTTTCAATTAATTTTTACCAGTAAAATATATAGATACCTTAAAATAAGTTGGAAAACGTTTTGTTGGTATTTAAACGTAGTTTTAGAAAAAAATATGAAAAAATTATTCGAAGTAATTATCACTTATTTTTTAACGTTTAAAAATTTAAATTAAATTTTTGAAAAAGTCCGAACCCTTAAATTTTTTTTTTAAGTCTAAAAATTCTACTATAAATTACACAATTTTGAAGCCATAATTCGAGATGTGAGCACAAATCGTTCTATTTTTATCAAATTTTGAGAATTGCAGTTTTTTTAGACTCTGGTATGCTATATTTTATATGGTGCTCCAAAATAATTAAATTGGTAAATATTGACCCTAACTTCCCCTAGGTACATTCATTTGCGGGTAAAAATATTTGTTTTTTTTTCTTCTTTATTTAAACAAATTTAGATTAGTTTTGCTTAACATTAACTACAACTAGTCTCATTTAGTGACTAACTAGTAGTTTATTTATAGATATTTATTAGTATTTTATGGGCTCATTGGCTTCGATGTTCAAAATATGTCTCAAAAAAAAATTAGGTTGATCGGACATGGGTAATGCGTGCCGCATCGGCCTTGAATTTAAAAAAAAAAACGGATTAAAAGAAAAAATATGATTTTTTTCTGTTTTTTTATTTTTTTGGTATTTAAGTTAAATTTGACAGGTGGTTACAGAATTTTGATTTGGAGTAAAATGCCTCTGTAATAAGGTACTAAAAACTGTTATGTTATGTAAACTTCCTCAGGCTTCTAACGTGTGGCAGACCACTTGAATAAGGAATACAATCCGGTTCATCAAATTCATTGAAATTTTCTACTGTAATAATATTTTGTTATTTTCCAATTTCAAATGTAATTAGATGACAAGTACTTTTTATATTGTATTTTGCTAACACACTCAGAAAATTATTGCAGTTACTACATGACGGTCGTTTGTGTAGTAAGTAGTAGCTGTTGTTTTTAACTACAATTTCGGTCGTTTTTGTATGAAAAAATCTCAAACAACTTTTTTTGTAGTAGTTTCAAAAAATAACTACAAAAAATATACTACACTGTAGCAATAGTTGATTTATGTAGTTGTTTTTAGTTTTTTTTCTAAAACTCGTTTTTTTCTAGAAATTTTTATTGCAAACGAATGTGTCGAGCGAGTTGGTCGTGCGGGATGCGGAAGGAATTATTTTTATACCAAATAAATAATATCTAAATAAATTAAATTACAATTTATTAAATTTAATTATAACAAAAAATATGTTTTTGGAAAAATATTCTTGAGCGAAAGAAAATAAGTGGATAAATGAGATAACAAGTGTGTATAATATAGCGCTCACATAAGCGTGCGTAAAAACCAATCGGAAAAAAACAAAATAAAATGTGTGCAGTGTTTTGTTTTCTTATGAGCGCGCCATCTTTCTTTTCTTTGTATACACAACAGAGCAGGTACATACTTTTTTGAAACATTTCAAATTAATTCTTTTTTTTTTATAAATCAATTTTGCCAAAGCATTTCGTTTTTTTTTATTCCAGACAAATTTTGATCAGTAGCGGTGAAAATTTGAAATGAACTATTAAAAAAACAAAGGTAAATACAATCAATTTATTTTGTTTAACATTTTATTAATATAATTTTTTTCTTCTATAATTCCAGATAAATACATCAAAAAATTGTCATCATGTCGAAATTCTATACAACCAACTGAAATGTATTGCTTTTTAAATAAATAAATATCAATCATTTAAACGTTTAAGAAATTTTTTAAATAAAATTTCAGGCAATTGTAGAAAAAACAACTGTATTAAACAGTTTTGTAGTAGTTTTTACTACATTTTGTAGTTGAAAATCAATAGTTAAAAACAACAACATGTTCAGTTGTTTTTACCGTTTATGTAGTGGACGCCTTTTCAACGACAAAATGTAGTCAAAACAACTGTCTTTTGTAGTAGATTTTACCGACATACTTTTTTGAGTGCAGGTTTTAAATTAATGCTAAAAATGCCTGTAGTTATCAACACTTGTTTGAAATCTCCATTTTAACTCTTCAAAATCATGGAAACCGATTGTATCCATTAAAATTTTAACGAGGGTCGTTTAAAATAAGGTAATTTTACAAATTTGCATTCAGCATAAATTCCAAATGTAATTGGTTTATGAAGACTACATATCTTACACTACAAAATAATGGACACCGACTATTTGAGTTTCCGTCCAAATTTAAACGAGGGTCGTTTTAAATTAAGTCTTTGCATAAATTTTTACTTTAACCGCCAAAAACACCACGATGTGTTAGACTTAGGCTAAAAATTTGTATGAAGGAAATGTTTCCGTTCTTATTCTGCAAAATAAAACTTATATAGCATTTTTTAGAAAAACGCATATTTTAAGAGTTATGACACTTAAAAGCTTTGTAGTGCTTTTAGGTCACTTTTAGGGTCAAAAGTTCAAATCGACTGGCTTGTATGCAACCGAGAGATCCAGTTCTTGCACAGATATTATTTTTTATGGCCAATCTCTCAGAAACTGCCGGTGGAGCGAACAAAAAAATACTTTTGCAAATCCCATACATTTTTTGGGTGGTCTATTGTCCACCCGAGTAAAAAAAATTGATATAGGGCTATATATAATTATATATAGGGCTATATATAACTATATATAGGGCTATATATAATTATATATAATTATATCCAAAAAATGGTGGATATAATTATATATAATTAGATATAAGTATATATAATTATATATGATTATATATAATTATATCCAAAAATTGGGTATATCTGATTATATATAGTTATATATAATTAGATATAGTTATATATAAAAAGCTCCCTACGCATTTCGACCAGAAATTAGCATATTTCACCTAGATCTTTATCATTTTTTAATTTAAATATATGTATTTTAATTTTTTGTTGCATTTATTGAAACAAATTATCACTACACTTTTACAATTACAAAAAAGCTTACAAAAAAAAACTTACAAAAAAACTTTCTGAAGTAAATACCAACACTATCAAAATAAATCGAATGTGTATCAAGCCAATACTATTATCGGAGGAGGAAGTGATTTTAGTCAGGGACTCTACGCGGATTTTTCGCATTTTGAAGGTACGAATCTTTATACAATCATATGTACATATTTGTATTCTTTGGTAAAATTTAAATGACCAAATCTCTTTAAGATAAGGGGATAACCATATGCATTTGTTGCAAAAAATATATACATATATTTATTGCAAAATCCACGTTTCATGGGTTGCTAATCCGAAATCACTTCCTTACCATCTAATAGTAAAAGCTATCTCACATTTAAAAATGTAAAAACTGATTTTAACGGTTCAGCCATATTTTTTTGAGTCATCTATTTTCCATTATTGTTGTTTTTATTAAATTATTCTAAATTATTGGGTCCACATCCTCCTCTCTGCTAATAGCTCTTGAAATTTTTGTTCATAAACCTGAAAATAAATTGCATTATGTAGTTGCATTATGCAAAGATTGTTCTTGTGATTAATTTACCTTTAATTAAAAAATTATGGTTATCAACAGCAAAATATCATCCGCTTAAAATTTTTAGGAATTAAATAAAACAAAATTTGAAGTTTAAAAGTTTTCAAAACAAAATAAAAATCAAATGAAAAATTCAATAAAAAAAAATAAAAATAAAGCAAAGTAAAGTAAAGTAACTGAAAAAGACAAAAAAGGATTTTAACAGGACATGTAGTAGGATAAAACTTTTTACATTTTTTTATAAATAACAAAACCTTTATAGCGTAGCCGTTTATACCATGAAAAATATTCGCGATCTTAAAAATGTTCACGCAGTAAACGCGATTAAGTTTTTGATTTTAGTTTTTCTTTTGAGTATTAGAAAAACAATTCAATTGCAAGGTATGTTCTTATAATTTCATTCATATAAACATTTGAATGGAGGGCGCGAAAAAAATCGCGATATTATGACGCTATTTCTTGTTTTTTTTTTTACATGAAGTCAATTTTAGTGTAAAGTAAGCTGTTAATGTAATGTAATTGTTTTTATCAGCTAATAATAATAATGAAATCGCGGTAATTTGGTGTTATTTCGCAAGTGTTATAAATTAATGATATGGTACCTAGTGACAGTGATAATTTAAAATATATTAGGTTTTTGTGAGCGCAATGTAAAAAAAAATCTTACGGAAACTTTAAAAATTGCATTCGGTGCATGAACTATTTTCACTAAAATGACATAAAAAATAATTTTTATTATTAGTACAATATTGTCCACAGCGTGGTGCGACAAAGCAAATTTGCCAAACAAAGTTTAAACACTAATGTGTATGCATTCATGCTGAAAAATAACACTAAAAACTGTAAAAAGTAGAATCCCAATTAAGAAATTTTGCCCTATATATAAACATGTATAATTATATATAGGGCTATATATAATTATATATAATTATATATAGCACAATATAAGAAATTCTTGTGGAACAGCATTTATATATAATTATATATATCCCTATATATAATCATATATAATTATATCTAAATATATATAATTATATATAATCTTTTTTACTCGGGCATCCACACAAAAAAAAATCACAAACACGTTCATCTTTTTTTTTCGAGAAAATCGCATTTGAACTTTAAATTTCATAACAATTTAGTAATTTGCTTGTATTTTCTTGTGTCAACAGAGCGTATGACGAATATTTATGCAATTAATATTACTCATTCGCAACTTTAAAACAAAGAAATACAAGCAAATAACAAAATTGTTATGAAATTTAAAGTTCAAATGCGATTTTCTCGAAAAAAAAAGATGAACGTGTTTCTGATTTTTTTTGTGTGGATGGACAAACATCTAAACTTTTAAAAAAATAAATAAAAAAGAAAAAAAAAAAGTGGCCGGATTTTTGATAAATTGACTTTTTTAAAAAATGGAAAATTTCAGAACGGGTTCTGAAAATTTTCCAAAAAAAAAAATTTTTAATCGATAGCCCATACAAAACTATATAAGAACGTAAATTTTTGACATTGTGGTGCATTCCGTTTTAATGTGATAAATATTTAATCAAGGCAACTCGCCACAAATTTTACCATTTTTCCAATATTTGACCACGCCTCCTAAGCCCAGTTTTCGAAAATTTGAAAAACCAAAAACGCAATTTTCTTAGTTACATATAGGGCTATCCAAACAACCTATTCAGAAATTTACGGGACACATGTTTTTCTGTAGCGGGACATTTGGTGTGGAATGCCTCATATAACGTTTTTCATAAATATAATGATGCTTTTTCTTTGAGTATGAGGGATTTTTTTCTGGACAAGGAAGTTTCTCTATAGGAAATATATCTCAGAATCTGAGGGTATTTCAGTAGAAGTAAGTACAAAAATGCTAAAGGTTTTCTATAGAAAGAATATGAAGAGTTTTCTATTGGAAAAAGTTATAGAAATAATATGAAGAGTTTTCTATTGGAAAAAGTTCTTACAATCTGTCGGTTTTTCTAAAAGAAAGAAAGTCCTCATAATCTAAGTTTGAAATAAGTTTCCAATCGAATTTTTTAGTTGTACGAAATGCAGATCTACGAAGGATTTCATTCCTTCGATTTGGCGTTGAAATGAAACTTTAATGATTGGATTGTCCAGAAAAATTTTAACAAATAACATTTGGTCTCATTCGATTTTAAAATATCTCACAATCTAAGAGTATTTCTGTAGAAGGAAGTAGAAAAATGCTAAAGGTTTTCTATAGAAAGAATATGAAGAGTTTTCTATTGGAAAAAATTATAGAAAGAAAATGAAGAGTTTTTTCATAATCGAAGTTTGACAATCAAATCATCGAATTTTTTAGTTGTACGAAGTTCAGATTCACGAAGGATTTCATTCCTTCGATTTGGCGTTGAAATGAAACTTTAATGATTGGATTGTCCAATAAAATTTAAAAAAATCACATTTGGTCTCATTCGATTTTAAAATATTGAAGGCTTTCTTTTCTTTCGACTTCAATATTTAAAATCAAATGAATTTTTTTGAAATTTATTTGAAAAAGATTTCAATCTTCTGAAGATTTTTCTGTTAATGTCTTAATTTATATCTTTCTTTGTTGAAATAATTCTTATTAACTAAATTTTTAAAATATATAAAAAATATGTTTATGTATTAATACAGTAAAATAAGGTTGTGTGCTTTAAAGTTTTGTCAGCATTAAATATAGTTTTCGAGTGTTTTTTTTGTATTCTACAAAAAGTTTTAGTATTATTAAATTAATTTTAAAAAATAGTATACTGATTTATTAATGTGATAGATTGATTAGTTGTTAAAGTTTAGGTATAAACGGCCCAGAATAACAAACATACATTTTCGTTTTAAACTTTTTTTTTTGTAACGCCTCGATTTTCACTTCTTTTTTTTTTAATAATTTGAAAAAATTTTGATTATAGATGTAAAGACAAGGTTATTTATTTATAGACCACGGAAAAACTTTAAAAATTTTTGGTATTATAAATAATTATAGTGTAGTAGTTTTACCATAAAAAAAATACATACAAGAGACACACAAACCGTTGAGCGGAAAAAGGTTAATATATATTTTAAAATTATCTACTACTCTAAATACGTTATAATAAAAATTTGTTAATACTAGTTAGATAATTTATGCATACTATTTTTGTTATTAATTTAAGTTTATTAATTAAGGGAAACTTGCCGGAATTTGTCGAAATTCTTAAAAACATCTATTACTGGTAATTGTAAACAAGTTAAATTAACCTCTTTGAGAAGAAAAACAAGTAAAAAAGTTAAATTCGGCCTCGCCGAATGTAGTGATACCCTCTTCAATTTTAAAAAGATTATTGCAAAAGACTTTTTTTAAAATTACTTTTGAAATAAAAAAAAAAAAAATTTTTGAAAAAAAATTTCCGCGAAAAAAAAATTTTGGTAAAAAAAATCGGCGATTTTTTTCTTTTTTTGTCAAAAAATATGTTTGAACTTGTTTAAATACCATTTTGTGTTCAATTATGTTCACATATGTCAACCAGCAGCCGAATTAAAGCATTTTGTATTTTTAGGTTATGTTGAATGTACTAAAATTTTTGAGGTGTTCCTACATTTTTGTTCATAACTTTTGAACCGCTGAACTGATATCGCTCAAATGCAATACCAAACTTCTCGGAAGAACTTCCAATAAATATGTTATGTTTCAGTCATATCCGTGTAGTATTTTGGTCGTGATCACCATTTCCACAGACAGACGGACATCGCTAGAATGTCTTAAAATCGATCAGGGATCATGAATATATATACTTTATGGGGTTCCAGACCGATATTTCGATGAGTTACAAACGGAATGACAAACTTATATATACCCTCTATCACTAATGCTCGTAATTTCAACAAGTAGCCCGAGTAAAAAAAAATTGTATGGTAAAACATGTTATCTTATAAAATTATATATAATTTTTTGGATCTGATTTTGCTAAATTTCATCCGAAAATTGGCCGCGCCAAAGTTATCTCATAACATCTTATAATATATGAAGTTACAGTTTAATATTTTATTGTATGTGATTTCATCCGGAAATTGGCCGCGCCAAAGTTATCCCAAATTATCTATTATCATGATTTTGTATTAAATATGATATGATATGATGTAATTTCATCCGGAAATTGGCCGCGCCAAAGTTATCTTAAAATATCCAATATCATGATTTTATATTAAATTGGATATTATATAATGTAATTTCATCCGAAATTTGGCCGCGCCAAAGTTATCTTATAATATCTGATATCTTGATTTTATAAAAAAATTGTTGGATACATTTTTATCCAAAAAATGTTTCTGTTTTTAGATTTATTTTTAGATATAATAATGTCAAACTGAAAATAAATAAAAAAAAAAAAAAAAACTTCGAACGGACGGGGATTAGAACCACAAGTCTTCCGTTTTGTAATCGCAATCTCTACCCTCTAGACCAGCGGACGTTGTTAGCAAATAACAACTTTAAAAGACTTAGTTTTAAATAAATTGATCGTATCTAATTATATCAAATTGATCTAACATATAGTAATATATGATTACATCCAATTAAATATGTTATTCACTTGTACACAATTTTCAAAAAGACTTAGAAAATTTTTGATAAAATTTGCAAAAAAAAAAAAAAATTGGAATGACGTACAGCGCTATTAGGGGCTTCCATGGTAAGCTTAAACAATAATTTTAATGTAACGGTATGCCTTATTTCCAAGTCATAGGCTTCCAAAGTGAAATAAGACTTTGGCTTGAAAGTTTGAAATTTTTCATGGAATCAGGAAATCAGAATTAGATTTGAGATCGGGTTCCAAAAATCATTGATAATTTGATAATTTAAACCAAATATAGCTATTATTAACTATATAAATGCAATATAAATTTTTAAAAATGATTGCAAAAATTAAAAAAGTAAAATTTTTTAAGTTCTAAAAAAACAAATGCAATAAAAAAGTGTTTTCTATTTAAAAAAAAAATAAAAAAATATATTTTTTTCTGGAATCGAACTCGGGTTCCCAAAAATGATAGATAATTTTATAATAAATTAAATATAGTTATATATAACTATATAAAAGCAATATAATTTTTTAAAAATGATTGCAAAAATTCAAAAAAAGAAAAATTTTTAGTTCTAAAAAAAATAAATGCAATAAAAAAGTGTTTTTTATTTAAAAAAAATATATTTTTTTTCTGGAATCGAACTCGGGTTCCCAAAAATTATAGATAATTTTATAATAAATCAAATATAGTTATATATAACTATATAAAAGAAAAATAATTTTTTAAAAATGATTGCAAAAATTCCAAAAATGAAAATTTTTTAGTTCCTAAAAAATTAAACGCAATAAAAAAGTGTTTTCTATTTAAAAAAAAAAATAAAAAAAACTTTTTTGTTCTCGACTGGGCCGGGAATCGAACTCGGGTTTCCAAAAATCATATTTAATCTTATATGATACAATAAAAAGTTTTGTATAACCATATATGTTGACACACAAAAACAAATTTTGAAATACTGGCATATATAATTATATATGGCTAGTGGTTTGGTCAAAAAAATATTTTTTTTATACATGATTATATCAAAATATATATTCCATTACATATGCGACCATTTATAAATATATATTGAGTTTTGACGAAATTTGCGTATATATAGTACCATACAAACACAGATATGTTATCGTTTAAGACACATATAATTATATCTATTATTTTTGTTGAAAATTTTTTTAGTATGGAACCATATATAATTTTAAATGGTATTATATTAGTCATATATAATTATACATAAATTGATACTGGATTTTTTGTTTAGTATAGTCCTATACATAATTGGATATAAAGTCACGTATAATAATGTATGAAATCGGATTAAGTTTTATGTGCAACGTATGATTACATCTACCATTTATATTAATATATTATGAACAATATAATTAGATATGATTTTATATGACATCATTTAAAAAAATTGGAAAATTTCAAAGTGAGATATAATTTTATACTTTGACTCATATAGTTGTATATGGTTTTATGAAAACATATAAAATAATATACATTTATATAAATTCCTTTTTACTCGGGTAGGTAACTACGGGTGTAAAATACCTAATAGATATCTTTACCTAGCCGGTAAAATAACATTGAAAATTATATTTACCTAACAGTTAAGTTTACGAAATTTTACTTACACGGTAGATATCTATGCACCGATAGTTATCTGCTTGTTGAAATTACGGCCATAAGTGGAGGGTATAATAAAAATCCGAAAAATGTTTTTCCCCCAAATTCCAGATTTTATTTTGTTGTTTAAATACTATTATTTCGCATATGTCAACCAGCAGCCGTATTTAAGGGTTTTTAATACCTTTATTTATAAAAAAAAAGTTAAAACGTTTAATTTAAACATATTGGATCCATGTCATTCCGATAACTTCATAATCATTTTTTATGATTCTTATCCACGTTAAGCGTGGGTGAACTGGACCTCGTTTACCTTGCGGTTTCCATTCCTTCGCTGCGAATGATATTTCATGTGGGGGCTTTCTAAGTGAATGCCCAATCCATTTCTATTTACGTTTATTTAGCTCATTCTCGATCAAGTTGAGGTTCGAGAAGCTGTTCATTAATGACCCAGTACGGCCAGAAGATTTGTAGAATTTTGCGTACACAGCTGTTTGTAAATGATTGTGGCTTTCTTAGACTGTGTTTCGCTTGTAACACTACCCAGTCGGGATAGAATCAGGCCTGACATACTGCTGACTCTCCCTTTATAAAATTGTTGACATCTTTATAGAATTTTTCAAAATGTCCCCAATGACATGTCAGCGATTGGTCAGAGGTGGTTTAAACGAATTGTTGGTGGCCACCGATACTGGTGGGAACTTCTGACCAACTGCTGATATGTCATTGGGGACACTTTTGTATGAAGATGTCACCAATTTGATAAAGGGAGAGTCAGCAGTATGTCAGCGGTGATTTTATTTTGTCAAATGGCTACCGTGATATTGCTTGATCTCCAAATTTTGTAAAGTGATTGGAGGGCAGATTGAGCTTCGTTGATCCGGTCATTCATATCTTTCTCTAACCCACCATCTACAGTAATTGTACTACCAAAGTAGCAACATGAATCCAAATCGTTTATTGCGACTCCATTAAGATGAATGGGAAGATTGTTTGCTGCTACAACACGCATGAGCTTTATTTTCTTTATATTTATCTTCAGACCTACTTTTTCGACGGTCTTAGCCAAATGGAATAATTAGGCCTGCATGTCGCTGTGCAAATAGACTGATTTCATCAGCATAATCGATGTCGGTTAGACGTTTCAATAAGTTCCATTGGAAGTCAAATGGAGAAAAGTGTGTCTGTTGAATTACACAATCAATAAGTATAAGAAAGAGCGTTGGAGAAAGGGCACTACCTTGCCATAAGCCAGATCCAATTGAGAATGGTTGGCTTTACGTTCCATTAAATCGAAATCGTCTTCGGTATATAGCTCGCGTATTAGGTTAACAATTTATTCTGGAAATCATCTACAGTTGAGTGAGGCCCAGAGAGCTTTTCATGACACATTTTCAAACGTACGTTGAAGTCCACAAAAAGTAGGTACAAGGGGATGTTGAGTTCAACGGATTGTTCTATTATAATTCTTAGGGTGGTCAAATGATCTGCACAAGAACGATTTGTCCTGAAGCCTGCTTGTTTTTTGCGTAAGTTTGCCTTGATTATAAGGACAATTACTTTGTTGATGGTGTTGAGAAGTGTAATAACACGCCAAATACCCTAGTAAAAATGTTTAGATATATTCTTATATATCACATCTTATCCGAGAGTACTGATCCGAGATTTTAAAGATCATTACTGATCCAAAAAATGGATCGCTAAGATTAGATCAGTTTTAATCGGACGGATACAATGTCACACAGAAAAAAAAATATTTGCCAATGAACTACTTTCATAGTATTTATGAACAAATTCGTACAATTTATTAACTTTTTCATAATACTTATAAACTTTTTCATAGTATTTATGAAAAATGTTAAATAGTTCTTAAATTTCACATATTATGATTTATTCATAAATACTTTGAAAAAGTCTATAAGTATTATGAAAAAGTTAATAAATTGTATGAATTTGTTCATAAATACTATGAATGCGTTCATTGGAAATTTTTTTTGTGTGCATCTAAAAATTGGTTTATATAATGAGATAAACCCATTTTTTGGATGGCATTGCATCCGTCCGGTTAAAACTGACATAATCTAAGCGATCCATTTTTCGAATCAGTACTGATCCTTCACATTTTAACTTGGGTATTGTTACTACGGTCCATTTCTTCAATTCCTTCCGTTTTGTTCTTAGTTTCCCAAATATGACGCATTATTGGTGTAAGCTCGTCGGCTAATGGCGACTTGTTGTTTTTCAGCTGCCGCAAAGTGTTTTTTACTTTTTCGAGAGTAGTAATCGAGAATGATATGGTTCTGGGCAGGAACTTTCATCGAAGTTGTTTGTGTTATTTGATGAATAGCTAAAAATCGCGCCAATTACGTAATTTATCTTCTGTTGATGTTAGCTCGCTTCCGCCAAGGTCTTTTATAACCGTAATTTTTCTAGTATTGAACCTTGGAGTTGATTGATTGCTTGATACACTTGAACAAGTTTAAGATTCCTTAAAAATATGCAAAATTTGCAATAATTTTATTTCTTCCTTACGCTTAAAACTATTAATAAAAATTTATACTCATAAAAATTATAAAATTTGTTTTGAAACAAAAACGCGCTTGCTTTGTAAACAGTTCATGTTCATTCATAATTTGTTAAAAAAAAAACATAAATGTTGAATAGAAAAATTCTGTTATCTGCATATTTTAATCAAGTACTAACAAAACATCTCTTTAAAACGCAAAAAAACCTACATAATACTTATTAAAGCAGTACACCAATCTCCCACCCCCAGCATAAAGCGTGGGTGTCTTGTTGGATGACAAAATGTAAATATTTAAGGGTGGCTGTCAGACAAAAAGTTTCCAGTTTTTAGTTACAAAATAGAATAGAAAAATATAATAATTTGAAAAAAAAATTCTATAAAAATGCATACACATGTATAATGCACTTTAAATGCAATGACGTTGAATCCTTGTGTGATGGAATGTTTATTTTTTAGATGCATGTGTTGTCGTCGTCGTTCTTGTTGTTGTCAACATAAAAGTCATTACCATTAACAACACAACAAGAAACAGAAAACACTACCTAAACAACATTTTCAACATTCATTATATTGTCAACTTTAAGCAGGGCTTTAAAAGAATTTCAAACGAAATTTTTTAAAAATGGATACATTTTACGAAATGCGTTACCATATCGGGCGTATTATTCGCCGAAATCTACTTTTGAGTATCATGCAAATAAAATTCGAAATGAAAAAGATTTTGGTGAAAAAAAAATTTAGTTAAAAAAAATTTATGAAAAAAAAAATTATGTAAAAAACAAGTAAGAAAGTCATAGTCGGTCAAGACCTACCATATGATACCCTACTCCAGGGTTTTCCGGAAAATGGGTCCCAAGTCCAAACATGGACCGATTGGATCTATCTTTTGTTAGATCTTTATTTGGTGTAGAAAACACACACAGATAAAATTTTAGTGGAATTGGTTTATTTTTTTGTCAATAGACCGATTTAACTGATTATCGGTCGACATTTTTATATGGGGGACTAAGTCCAAAAATGGTCCAATTATATTCCGATTTGATTAGTGAGTGAATTGTGTGAATATCGGAGGGTGGTTTGTATGGGGACTACCAGAAGGACTGACCCGATTCCTTTAAAATTTAGAATGGTGATTCGTGCATACAAAATTTGTTTACCTGCTAAATTTTAAAGCGATATCTGTTATAATACGGTTATTAGTCATTTAAGCTGAATCCAAAGGGGGCGTTTGTATGGGAGCTAGGTCTTAACATAGACCGATTTTCTTTAATTTCAATAGGCTTCGTCCTTTGGCCAAAAGATGCTTAAGTTTAAAATTTCAAGTCAATTGATTGAAAATTGCAACCTGTATCGTGCTTAAACCGATAGATGGATAGACGGACGGACGGACATCGCTAAATCGACTCAAAAAGTAATTCTGAGTCAATCGGTATACTTGAAGGCAGGTCTAGGACCAATATTTCGGGTAGTTACAAACATCAGCACAAACTCATTATACCCTGTACCACAGAGTGGTGTAGGGTATAACAATTTAGGTTAAACAAGTAAAAAAGTTAAATTCGGCCTTGCCGAATGTAGTGATACCCTCCACAATTTCAAAAAGATTATTGCAAAAAACTTTATTTAAAAGGAAATTACTTTTGAAAAAAAAAAAATTTTGAAAAAAAAATTTCCGCGAAAAAAAATTTTGGTAAAAAAAATCCGCGATTTTTTTCTTTTTTTGTCAAAAAATATGTTCGTACTTGTTTAAAAACCATTTAGTGTTCAATTATAATCACATATGCCAACCAGAAGCCGAATTAAAGCATTTTGTATATTTTGGTTATGTTGAATGTACTGAAATTTTTGAGGTGTGCTTACATTATCGTTCATAACTTTTGAACCGCTGAACCGATATTGCTCAAATGCAATACCAAACTTCTCGGGAGAACTTCCAATGAATATGTTAAGTTTCAGTCATCTCTGTGCAATATTTTGTCAGCGACAGCATTTTCCACAGACAGACAGACAGACGGACAGACGGACAGACGGACATCGCTAGAATGTCTTAAAATCGATCGGGCATCATAAATATATATACTTATGGGGTCCCAGATCGATATTTCGATGAGTTACAAACGGAATGACAAACTTATATATACCCTCTATCACTAAGTGGAGGGTATAAAAATGTTTGGGAAATATTTTTTTTTAGAAAAAAATTTAAGAAAATACAAGAAAATGAACAGAGCAATCGCGATAATTTTTTACCATTAGATGCCGACATGAGGATCATGCCCGTCAAATACCCAAATGCTCCCCGAGGTATAGTTTCTGAATTACATCAAAAATGACAGTTAAAAATGGTAACATAGCTTTTTTTGACTTGTGTTATCATAAGCGTATTGTTCGGTAAATGCTACCGATACGATAAAAAGTCAATAAAGCAATAATGTCGTCCTCATCAGAGGAACATTCTCTCTTGAAATCTAAATGCTCTCTGAGTTGTAGTTTTTGAGTTACATCTTGCTGTTGTTTTTCACTCACACTCACGACAGGAATTTTCCAATCACTCACTCACACTCTCTCAAAATAACGTGAGTAAATTTCAGACAACCCGGGTAAAAATGGATTAGAGAATAAACACAATTGGAGCGGGAAGCATTTTTCCGCAACTGTTCACACACGTTTTATATGACAACAAAATTCCGCCGCGTTTTTCCGCCAAACTAGATTCAATTCTATTTTTATGAGGACAATTGCGTTTTTCCGCTTCCCGCTCCAATCGTGATTATTCTCTTAGGCTAGGGATGGTGGACCTCAAAATTTTGAAGTCCTTGCATAGACCGGCTGGTCCATAGCAATACCAAATTTTTCTTCAGCATTTATTTATTATATTTAGCGTATGGATTACAATACAAAAGAAAGAACAATAAATCATAAGTTTGAAAGGGTTACAATTTTTTTTTCATAGATTTAATGAATTTAGCCTAGCAACTGCGTCTGGTGTTAAGTTGTTGATGTTACTTAACGGCCCTTTTCAAGAAAAAATGGTAGATTCTCGATGAATTTGTTCTGTTGTTTGCAGAGGAGCACCACACTGACATGTAGGATCATCCACATAACCCCAGTTGTAGAGGGTTTCTAAGATTCTATCGGTGCCAGTTCGTAATCTATTTAAGTTCCAACATGCTTTCCTTGGTAGTTTGAGGTCGAGGTCGGTTTTGCTGCTTCTTTCGTCAAAGATGGGACTCGATCGACGTGAATTTGACCAGTCACACGTCCAAGCTGTGTTAATTTCAAAAATTTCATTTGATAGATTTTTGGCAAGATCTAAAGGCGCTTTTCTTGATTCAAGTCTTCGTCTGGGAGGATTGATTAGATCGGTATTTAATGGAATAAGATCATTGTTTTGGATCTTATTATATTGTCGTAACAGTGCCTGTTTTCTTCTCATCTGTGGAGGTGCGATGTTGCATAGTTTTGGGAGCCACTCTGTTGGAGTTGGACGCAGTGTTCCAGAGATCAACCTCATTGTTGCGTTAAGTTGAGTGACAATTTTTTGTGTGTGGCGACTATTGAGCCAAACTGGGCTACCATATTCAGCAGCAGAATAAACTAGTGACAGCGCGGAGATGCGCAAGCAGTTTTTGAACAATGTTGTTTCTAGTTTTCAGTTTTTGTGAGGTTTTTGATAGATGCGCGTTAAATGAGAGGGCCTATCCAGTGTAATTCCAAGGTATTTTGGGTTTGTGTTGTGTAACAGCCGTGTGTTGTTAATGAAAACATTTAGTTCTCGATGTGATTCCTGGTGATTTAAATATGAAAACAGCTTACTTCAGTTTTGGAGGGGCTAGGGATAAGTCGCCAGTTTTTACAATATGAAGATAGTCTGCTAAGGTCTGATGTTAGGACATTTTCCAACTCGGAAAAAGAAGAATGTTGGTAGGCGATCGCCATGTCATCGGCGAAGATAAATTTACGGGATATTGATGACGGTAGATCGTGAATGTAGAGGTTAAACAACGTTGGGGCTAGTACGGAACCTTGTGGTCCGTTGTTTAGTTTACGAGTTCTACTACGTTTATCGTTCAAGTACATGTTAAACAGACGGTCACAGAGCATGAAGCTGATAAGGTTGCATATTCTGATACAGGGATTACCTTCAACAATTTATATAACAGCCCCTTTTTCCACACTGTATCATATGCCACAGTAAGGTCGACGAAAACGGTTGCTGTTTCAAGTTGTTTCTGGAAGCCGTATTCGATGAAATTGGTCACAGCCAGCCAATACTTTGTCTGTGCAGCTTCTTTGTTTTCTAAATCCTGCCTGTTCTTGAGGGATTATTCGGTCGATTTCCGGACCAATTCTATTTAAAATAAGACGTTCGAGCAGCTTAAACAAAAGCGACAACAGGACGATAATTTTGGGGCAGGTCTGCAGATTTATTTGGCTTCAGCAAGGCAATGGTTTTAGATTTTTTAAAAGATGTAGGTAGTTGGTTTGAGGTCATGATGTTTGAGAAAAATAGAGTGAGCCATATTTATGTCTTTGGTCCGCTATTTTTTAGAAAATCTGGATATATACCATCTACTCCTGCTGCTGTTCCAACTTTCATAGCTCTCAACGCGTCATTCACTTCCTTTAAAGTAAAAGGATTGGAGTACTGAGCATTTGAGGAGGCATGTGATCTAAGGACTTTATATTCTTTTTAAACGTTGATGGAAAATAATTTTAATTGGAAAATAATTTTTCAGAATCAGATTTTGAGACGCCCACGATATGAGAAGCTATGCAGTTTGGATCTAAAGTTGGTTTGTTTGATGGTGGAGGAATATCCTTCAGCAACAAGGATAAAACGCCTTTCTCCACGTTGCAAACAGTTTTACGGATATAAGGTCCATAACTGCGATTTCATCCAAAATCTCGAGTTCTGTTTTGCCAAAAATTCGCTCGCGATGCCTGGCATTTGCAAAGGATATGTTCAACTGTTTCAAATGCATTTGGTTCATCGCATCTTCTACAATTGGAATCAGAGATGAGCCAAGACGTTCTTGCGTGGAAAGTAATTGGGCAGTTTTCTGTGACCACTACTGTAAGCAAACGACTTTCCTTTTCTTTAGAGAAAGTTGGTAGCGAGTTCTTCTTCTGAGGCCGTAACGCGTCCAGATTATTCTGATAATTTTGCTTGTACTAAACTCTCTCATCTTTTAACCACCGATCGTGTAAAATGGGCGTTAGAAGTTTTGAGTCTTGCACTTACAAGGGAAGTCTCCCTACTGTCACCCGGCGATGTTTATGGAATTGGTTTTATTTTGTAGAGCAGGAAAAAATAAAGGAAACGTATTTTTTTAGCTGACCAAATTCATATTTAGGTGGTGCAAATGAGGAGGAAAGGAACGGTAACTTTTAAATTTTTTTCGTTGATCTCCTATATATGCAAAGAAACCAAGTCGTATTACATACCAAATGAAAGGTCTTTGGAAAACCTATATTCGTGTGCAAAGAACGTGTCCAAACATGCAGAACTTTTCGTCACATTGAGTAATATGACAAAATTTTAGGACATTTTTGTTAATAAGTCGAAAAATATTAACTTTTTTGGCACGTTGTTAGCCCTACGAAATAGGTCTTTTAAATACCTTTAATTTTATTAAATAGACGTAAATCGCAAAAAACTGGAAAAGGTCAACTTTCCTTGTACAAATCGATCCCCCTAAAAATGAGTTTGGGCCGCTTAAAAAGTACATGTGTCAAGTTAATTTTCGTTCTGAACAACATACCCAAATTTCATGAAGATCGGAGGGTGACACCCTGTTAGACACGAAGGACTATAAATGTTGTTTTTTTGTCCGTCCCCTTTTGAGGGCGTGGTTTTAAAAAAAATAGGTTAGTTTTGCAAATAATCTTTTACCTTATGGAGGGTATCAATACATTCGGCAAGCCCGAATTAAACTTTTTTACTTGTTTTTATTCTTAAAAGGTTTTCTAAAGGATCCTGAGAAAATTTAGCCTATAAAAAAATTATTTAAGTTTCTGACTTCATAGACGTAGGCTGTTATTATTTGTTTACTGCAGTTTAAAGAAGAGTTGAGGGTAGTGTGAGAGCAATGTAGAAAAAGTGCAGTAACTTTATTTTTTTTTAAATGTATGAACATATTATATGACTGTAAGCATTATGTCTAGCCAGTCGGGGCAAAATAGAAATAAAAAACATATATACAGGCTGGCAGGCTGTCAGACATCTTTTATTCCCATTTTTATTTTTTCATTCATGTTTATTTGATTTTTGACGAATTGCAAGAACAAAACAAAAAATAAAATGCGGAAAAAACAAAACAAAATCCAAAAAAAAATAGGAGTTTTGTGAATGAAGCAGCAAAATCTGTAACGGGTTGCCAAGTTTCTCCTTAATGAAAGTCCTTTTTAAAATCTGATTTTTTTTTTTAACAGTTCCTAAATGCATACAAAAACTAAAACACTAAATGTTTCATACCATTACAAAAACAAAGGAAAAAACCACTTTCAACACCACCACCACTTCTGCTGGCTAGACTAACAATAACCCTAAAAATCCAGTGTTTAGTGGAGTGGTTTTGTGATGTTAACAAGAGTTAAAAGTTTTCGCAAGTTATTGTGGAGTTATTTTAGGGGTAAAGAGATTTAGCTTTTAGATTTTTTACAAAACAGATTTTTAGAGATTTGTTTTTAAAAATTAATTTTTAATGTATGTGTGTGTTTTTATAACTTTGTCAACACATCCGTTTATCTTCAACACATCCGTTTAAATCTCATTCATATATTTATGAGGGAGTCTTGCATTTTAGTAGATATAGATAACGCACTTTGATGCATAATGCAAATTGAGTAAACGCACCTTTACTTTAGGAAATATTTTGCTTCCGGGTATTGCAAAAAAAACTAATAATGGAATTCACGTCAGCAACTTAAGGCTAGGACCGGATGGTCCACAATAATTCCTTAGCCACTCGTGATAGAACTCGTTAGTCCTCAATGCAAATAGTACCAAATGCCTTAGGTCGACATTCCAAACCGTTTCATGTCTGTACAAGCTGGACATTGTACAAGCAGGACTGTACCACATTAACATCAGAATTGGCAGCATTCCACGTTTCACATCCGTAAAGGACAACTGACTTAACGTTTGAGTTGAAAATATTCAGCTTTGTTCTTATCGAAAGCATTGAAGACTTCCAAAATTTGTTTAACCTTCCGAACGACTGCCGTCCTTTCTTTACCGGGTCTAAAATAGCAGTACTAGCAGTACCAAGGTAAAAAAGGATTCTAACTCTTCAAGTTGAATTCCGTTGATGTGGAGAGGTGTGTTGTTAGGGGTGTGAATGCGTAATACTTTTGTTTTTAGAATGATAATCTTAAGACCAGCAATTGAAGCATACTCGACAACAGTGCGAAGGTTATTTGTCATATCAACATGGCTGTGTGTAAGAAGTAGTGCCCCCCATTTCCCGGTTCTCGGTATTCCCGGGAATACCGGTATTCCCGGTTCTAGATATATTCCCGGGAATACCGGTATTTCCGGTTCTGATCCTGGAACCGGTTCTGAAAAACCAAAAAATACTATACCATAAAATATTTAAATTACACTTTTTAATCAGTATTTCAGAAGCTTTAAGTTGTGTTTGTAAAATTATTTAAAAATCATGTAACTATTATTTCTTAAATTCAAAAAATAAAATGGAGATGGTGTTTTTCACATGGTTTGTATTTTTTTGGTTAAAGCAAAGACAAAATTGTAATTTTACAAAATATACATACCGGTAGTACCGGGAATACCGTCAGAACCGGAACCGGGAATACCGGTATTCCCGGGAATGAATTAAGAACCGGGAAACGGGTACCATTTTCCGGTAATACCGAGAACCGGGAATACCGGTATTCCCGGTTCTACGGTACTGACCGTAGGCACTAGTAAGAAGGCATATGTCGTCCGCGTATTCGAGGTCCACCAGCCTCTCTTGAAGTCCCCATGATATTCCGTTTCTTTGAGTTGTGGTTTGTCGCATGATGTCATCCAATACTACGTTAAAAAGAAATGGGGATAAAACGCAGCCTTGACGAACTCCCTTCTTGATGCTTATCTTATCGGACAAATCATTTTCATGGAGAATTCTGCATGTTGCGTTCGCGTACATTGCCTATAATTGCAACCATCTTTGGAGGAACTCCCTTACACTCTAATGCCCTCCAGATAGCGTTATGGTGCAGCGTATCAAATGCCTTCTCAAAGTCGATGAACACGAGGTAAAGTGGGGATCTCCATTCTACGGATTGTTCAACAATTATCCTTAGACTATTGACATGATCAACACAAGATTTTCCGTGGCGAAAACCAGCCTGTTCACTTCGTAGATATGGGGAAATGACATTAGAAAGCCTTTTCTTAATGATGCGAAAAAGCGTGATACCTCTTCAATTACTACGCTCGGATAGATCACCCTTTTTCGGGATTTTAACGATAACACCTTCAAGTAATTCATCAGGTACATGGTTGGAAGACCAAAATTGTTCAATAAGTGGATGTAAAAGTTTGGAACTGATCATTGGATCGATCAGTAGTAGCTCGGGAGGGATGCTATCTAAACCAGCGGACTTGTTGTGTTTTAGTGCTTTGATGGCCTCATTAATTTCTAGAATCGAGGGGCACTCCGTTCTTATATCCTGCTTGACCTCATGTGACTCGCATCAACAAAGTGGTTGTGTCTGGGTGTTAGATGTTTCAGACAACATTACCTTGTAGAAATCAGTCCACAGCTGCATTAGTTTGTCTTTAGATGTTGTGAGATCACCGTTATCATCCTTTAAGGGCCTTCCACCGAGTACAGAAACTTTTGTAAGTCTTTTGA
This sequence comes from Pegoplata infirma, assembly GCA_963921195.1. Classification (NCBI taxonomy): domain Eukaryota; kingdom Metazoa; phylum Arthropoda; class Insecta; order Diptera; family Anthomyiidae; genus Pegoplata; species Pegoplata infirma. The sequence continues at coordinate 30,183,858 of OY992539.1, forward strand.
TAGCGCCATACATGTCTCGGCTACGCTTTGATTTCACGGTCCAGTCTTGAAAATTCTACCTGACTTAAACTCTTAGCAATGCGAGTTTTGGCTGTGTTTATGGTGTTCTTAGCTATTTTCCTTTCTGCTATAAGCTTCCAGGTTTCATCTGACATCCAATCTTTCCGATTTTTAGGGGGGTCGATTTGTACAGGGGGAAATTGACCTTTTTTATTTTTTACGATTTACACCCATTTAGACAAAATTAATAGAGGCATATGTGGTATCAGATTAAATGTATTTAAAATACCTATCTCGTGATGCTAACAATGTGCAAAAAAAGTAAATATTTTTCGACTTATTAACAAAAATGTCCTAGAATGTTAGTATTTTACTCAATATGACAAAAAGTTGTGCATGTTTTGACACGTTCTTTACACACGAAGATAGGTTTTCCATACATGACTAACGTAGTGTAGTATAGGAGATAAACGCAAAAAACTGAAAAATAACCGTTTCTACCACCCTCATTATCACCCCCCAAATATGAATTTGGACCGCTAAAAAAAAATCCCTTTATTTTTCCTGCTCTACAAAATGAAACCAATTCCAAAAAGATCGGCGGGTGACACCAGGGAGACCTTCCTTGTTAGACTATTAGAACTGTTTTTTTTTTGCCCGCCCCCTTTTGAGGGCGTGGATATAAAAAAATAGTTTAGATAACAATAAAATTGTATTACTTTAGTACAAAAAGCCTAATAAATATAAATGAATTTGTAAACATGTAAGTATCGCGAGGGGAAGATACTCCCCATTTGAAATTTTTTTTTTTAATGTTGTAGGGTATAAAAGATTCGGCACAACCGAATTTAACTCTTAACTTTTTAATATCTACAACAAACCCCATTAAGTTTATTTAATTGATAAAATGTCTATATTTAGTTTTTATTGAGTTAAACAAATTAATTTCTAATGTCATTAGTTTTATATCGGCATTGCCACCCATGTTTTCAAGATAACACGATATGAATATTAAATATGGCAATTGATATTTGACTCATGCTTGAAATACGATTTTGTTTTGTGGGAAATCCAGAAAATTTTTAAAGGTTTTTCCCTTTATAAAAGCTAGTTCTTAAAAAAAATTAATCTTTTTACCGGAAAAACTTGAAAATCCAGCTAAAAAATATATAAATTATTCTTGGAACGATTTCCCTTTTTAAAAATAACAACATTTAACTTAGATCACCTTAAATAGTATGCATAAATTTTCCATCTAAACTCATTTAGAAACTACATTAACAAAGAACAAAATTTGAAAAATCACTTACCTTTTACGATTAAAGAAGTTGCCTTGTAGAAAATTATTACGGGTATTTACTTCATCAGGCTAAAATTAAAAAAACGAGATGATGGGAAAAATCCCAAATAAATAATTTTTTACAGATTTATTCATATTAATTCTACAAAAAAAAAATGAAAAATTGCTGAAACATTTATAAATAAAACCAAATAAATTTACACCTCATGTTATTTGCTGGCAGGCAGTCGGTCAGAGCCAACCAGATGTAAATGTGTTGGATTGCATAAAAAAAAAATTATAACAACGAAACTATAATACTATCAGACAGATATGACAAAATATATGCACATGAAACATATACAATAGGGATATTCACATGCACATACGAATTTTGTAAACAATGTGCTTCACATCTGTCGCTTATGTTCTTCGTGAACAATTTATTTAAGTATTTTTATGTTACATCGCTGTATCTATATTGTATTTATATTGTATTTAAATAAATATATATAAGAAAATTATTGCAGTTACTTCATGACGATGGTTTGTGTAGTAAGTTTTTTTTTATGAAATATCTCAAACAACTTTTTTTTGTAGTTGTTTTAAAAAATAATTACAAAAATATACTACATTGTAGTAATAGTTGTTTTTAGTCTATAAAAAAACTTGTATTTTTTTTAAATGTTTAGAAAAACGGATGTGTTAAACGAGTTGGACGTGTGAGATGCATCAGAAATTATTACCAAATAATAATGCATAAATTAATTTATTTACTATTTTTAAAATGTAATATAAATATTTTTTTGTTTTTTTAAACATTTTTACCATTTGAAAAGTTTTAAAGTTTTTTTTGTTGTTAATAAAAATATTACAACGATTTGAGTTACATCATCTATGAAAAGGCCATAGAAGCAAAACAAACTGCTCTGTGTGCATTTATCGATATACAGGGAGCTTTCGATAACACATCTTATGCTGCTATTGAGAAAACTATGATAAGAAAGGATATTCCTAGGCTTATAATAAATTGGACTCTGGAGATGTTAACATCTAGGGTTATTACGTTCAATATAGGTAGCACATCTATGACCATCAACGCTACAAGGGGATGCCCACAGGGTGGTGTCTTATCTCCTTTATTGTGGACCTTGGTCATAGATGAGCTGCTGGAAGAACTTAATGACTCTGGATTTAAGACCTTCGGCTACGCTGACGATCTTGTCATTGCTGTCACCGGCTGGCATGAGCCGACTATTTCGGACCGCATGCAACAGGCTCTTGATATGACCCAAAACTGGTGTCAATCAAAGGGGTTATCTATTAACCCAGCTAAAACCATATTAGTACCTTTCACTAGGAAGAGAAAACTCAACCTAACCATGCCAACTTTAAATGGCACAACTATAGGTTTTTCAGATGAGGTTAAATATCTTGGAATTACATTAGACAAATCCTTGCTATGGAACCAGCATCTAGATAATTTAACTACAAAAGCCACTAGGGCAACATATGCCTGTCAGAGGCTTTTTGGGAAAACCTGGGGACTGAAACCGCACATGATCTTCTGGTCCTTTAACACCATTGTGAAACCTATGCTTACCTATGCTGCCCTGGTATGGTGGCCTAAGGTTGATCAAAGCACGGCCAGGACAATCTTGGACAAAGTCTACAGACTCGTTTGCATCGGCATCACCGGTGCTGGTAAAACATGTCCAACCTACGCCATTGGGGCCTTGCTTAGCATTCCACCATTACATATCTCGGTAATGGAGAATGCTTGCAAGAGCGCCCTCAGGTTGACAGGACTTGGTAATATGAAGGAAGGTGACTTACGGGGACACATGAAAATCGTTGAGCTTTTTATAAATGACCCTGTTCTAAAAGTCAAGGACAGAATATTACCAACACGGGTATTCACTAGGAACTTTGAAATTAAAATCCTTGAACGGAGCGAATGGGCAAACATGACCTGGGACCCTGATCCTGATTCCATGATATGGTATACGGACGGGTCCAAGCAAACCAACAAGGATACGGGCGCAGGTATCTTCGGACCCAACTTTCAGCGCGCTTTGCCCATGGGCAAATCTCCATCAATATTTCAGGCGGAACTGTACGCCATCCACATATGCGTGACCGAATGTCTTCGTAGAAGGGCAAAAGGCTCACGCATATATATAATGTCTGACAGTCAGGCTGCACTGAAAGCTCTCAAAGCTTATGATGTGTCATCCGGACTTGTCATGAACTGTGTTGAATCCCTTAACAGACTAGGACGGGATAACGACCTGACCCTGGTATGGATTCCGGGTCACGAGGGTCATACGGGGAACGAACGTGCCGATTGTCTGGCAAACCGTGGTGCCCGTAGACCATTCATCGGTCCGGAACCATTCTTTGGTCTTCCGATGGGACATGTTAGGGAAAAACTCAAAATATGGAGTGAATCTAAGTTCATCGAACACTGGAACTTTTGTGCTGGCCAAAGGCAGGCGAAGAGATTCATCACTCCATCCAGTTCGGCAGCAAAGCTGCTACTATCCTTGGACAAAAAGGATCTCCGGATTCTAACGTCTTACCTAACTGGACATTGCAACTTACGCTACCACCTTAGAAAAAGGTATCTATCTGACACGGACACGTGCAGATTCTGCGAGATAGATGAGGAGACTGCAGAACATGTTCTTTGTACATGCCCAAGACTGACTGGTAGAAGGCTTCGACATCTGGGGGGACACTTATTATCTCCAACTGACATACGGAACTCTCTGCCAAATAGGATTCTCGGCTTTATTAAAAGCCTGAATATTTAGGGCACCCCCTCTCAGGCTGCACAAAAGATCATTTTGGTCGCAGTGCATAGGGCCTCTTTAATCTAATCTAATCTGAGTTACATTAAAAACAACTGTAATTTGAAGTTGTGTTTACCGTTTTTTGTAGTTGTTAATCAATAGTTTAAAACAACAACATTATTTATTGATTTTACCGAAAAATTTAGTAAACGCCAAAACAACTTACAAATGTAGTAGTTTTGACTGACTTTTGTAGTGCATTCTACTGACATAATTTTTTGTGTACAATAGTGGTATAAAAAACCGATTTTGCAGAAAACGTGCTTAAAAGTTTTTAATTGAAAAATGCCGGTACATATAAAAATTAATAATGGAATGTTCATATTCAAAGGGGTTATAAAGAGTTAAAAAAGTGTACTTTAGTACTTTTTTCATTTCCAAGTAAAATGGTCCTAAAAACTTTTGGAATAAAGGATCCTAGCAGAAAACACATTCTTAAAAAATTACTTTTTGAAAATTCCTATTCTAAGGGCCTTAAAAGGGATAAAATAGAGTACTTTGGTACTTTTTTATGTCCTTAAATAATGGGCACAGAAACTTTGAACTGTCAAATATTTGAACATCCAGTCAAAAAAGACATTCTGAAGAAAGTTCTTTTTAGAAATTCCGATAGTGTTAAAAACTTAACTTTGGTACTTTTTCTATCTTTTGAAATGATGGTTCTAAAAAATTTAAATAATGTGGAATGTAGGATCAATTAGCGAAAAATATTCTAACAAAAGTACTTCATACAAATTTGTTTCGATGCTAAAAGGGTAAAAATTCGTACTTTGGTACTTTTTCGATCATTGGGAAAAAAATATTTTTTTTTAATTCTATTCAAAGATGCAAAAAAGAAAAAGGATGAACTTTGGTTTTTATCTCCAGAATCTTGAAATTTTAAATGTTGGATACTTTATCCGAAAAAAGGTTTTTGTACTCAAAAAACTTAGAAAATTTTTCAAAAAAATTTTCGAAACTTCGAATATTTAAAAAAAAAAAATCTAAAAACATTTTTTATGATTTTTTTTACTTAAAATACAAAAAAAAAAATTGACAAAAAATTGTTATTCAAAAATAGTTTTAGAACTTAAGATTTTTAAAAAAATAAATATAAAGAACTCTTAAAACGCTTTTCGAATACGCTCGCAAAGCGTACCAAAAAAACGTTTTGAGATTGCTTGTTTTTTGTTATAGAGCTTTCAGAACACTTTTCAAAAACGCTCGCAAAGCGTTTGAAAATAGCGTTTTGAGAATGCTTTTTTTTTTGTTACAGTGCTTTCAGAACGCTTTTTTTTTAGAAACGTTGTCAATTTCTGCTTGGGTGGGAACGAAATGAAATGGAACCGGGAACGATATGGAATATAACGGGGAACGAAACGACAATGGGATTAATAGGGGAGAACTAGTACTTTTTATTACTATTGAATTAAAAGGGAACGAAAATGGGATAAAAAAGGGGGTAAAGAGAGAATTGGTACTTTTTATATCTACTAAATTAAAAATCCCAGAATCACAAAATTTGACATGTAGAATCCCACAATTTTTAGGGCGAAAAGAAGTTTATAAAAAAAAAAAATGTTTTCAAAATCTTAAAATTTTCCACGTAAATTCCCCTAATTTATGTGAAATAACTGCAAAAATGAAAAAGTTCTATAAATTTGCATACACATTTGCAGCAAATCAAGTGGTTACGAAAGAATATATATAATTTTTTTGTTATTTTTAATATATGCACCAAAGAACAATAAAACAAAAAATAAAAAAATACATTTTTAAAGTACAGAACAATTTGTTTATAATGAATTTTTCATTAGGGGTTTGTTGTCGGATATAAAAATAATAATAAAAAAAACACACACACAACACACGACAGATAATACAATTAAATTTTTTAAATTAACAAGAAATAAACTTATGTTTTATGATTTTTTTTTTTCGTTTTTTTTTTTTTAAACAACAACAACAAACATTTTAATTAAAATTAAATTTAAACGGTAAAAATGTTTGGCAATTAAACTGTGAAGATAATTTTGTAAATACAGTGGGGTGATATGGAAGATAAAATAACTCGTGGTAATAAAAATAAAACAGAAATGCTTCTGGTAATTTAATTTAAAATAGGTGAAAATTAAAAGAGTTGTAGTTTGCAAAACAAAACTCGATATAAAACTTTTAATAAAGAGCTGATACGAATTTTGAGCTTTTTAAAAAAACAAATCTCAAAATACGTTAAAAAGTTAAAAAGTCAACCAACCTGGACAAGGGATTTAGTCGCAAAACTGTTTATTTATAAATTTCATATGTTATTGGAAAGACATTAATTAAAATTCACGTGAAGATTTCATTTGAAATTTAAATAAATTTGAAATTATTTAAAATCAATTTGGAAGTGAAATTGAGTCTATCACACAAAAACGTAAAACGGAATATATTCCGAAATCAAATCACTACCAATCAAATATTAACTACAAATGATTTTGACTACAAAAATTTTTATTTTGAGTTACAAAGTTTTAAGACATTTTTGCAAAAAACACCAGTGCAAAATACACCAGTGTTTTCCGGAAAATGGGTCCCAAGTTCAAACATGGACCGATTAGATCTATATTTTGTTAAATCTTTAATAAGTGTAAAAAACACTCACAAATCAAATATGAGTGAAATAGGCATGTATTTGTTGCCAATAAACCGATTTAACTGAATATCGGGCGAAATTTTCATATAGGGCTTAAGTCCAAAAATGGTCCGATTATAATCAGATTTAATAAGGTTATTAAAGTACGCGTTAAACACACACAACAAATTTTAATTAAATATTTTTTATTTGCATGAAATTTTAGAGGCTTACGTGAATATCGGGAAGGTGGTTTGTATGGGGGCTAGCAGAAGAAGTAGTCCGATTTCTTTAAAATTCGGAATGGTGATTTGTGAATACAAAACACGTTTACCTGCCTAATTTCGAAAGAATATCTATTAAATCGACTCAAAAAGTGATTCTGAGTCGATCGGTATAGTTAAAAGTGGGTCTAGGACCAATATTTCGGGTAGTTATATTTTACCCCACTACCCTCCAACCCACAATCCGAAAATTTTCAAACCGCTGCCATTTCGCACACTTGCATTTTCGGGGGATGGTCGTAATAAATATATTTTCATGAAATGAGCCAAGGAATCGCTGGTAAAATTCGGCGGGTCGAGACTGAATCACCCTGTAGAACCCTATCACTTGATAGTTATTTTAGTGTATGTCCCGTTTTCACCTGTCACGGGTGATTTCGAATCGAGAAACTTTTTTAAAACAAGCAATAAATAATCTATAAATGGGCCTCGAGCTAGAAGAATACTCTAATCGAATCTTGAAAAAAAAAATATGTTTGGTACGGCCGAATTTAACTGAACTTGTTTTCCTTAACATTTAATTATTTTTCTACGAGAAGAAATAATTAAAAATTTTATAGGGTTTCTTTTAGAAAACTATAAAAAACAATAAATTAAGAACTTTCCAAATTTCTTTGAGGGAATGTTTGTTTTTAATCTGCTACAGAATAAACGTCTATCAATCAACACCGATAATTGAAACACTTAAATTACTTTTGCAAAATTATTACATTCATTAATATTATTTTTTGTTTACCTTATGTTTTTTACGCATTTTCGTTAATAATTTCTTTATTATTTTTTTCGTTTTGCACAATTATTGATATACAATTTTATGTTTGTATATACTTTTGTGACTCATAAAAGAATATTTTTATTTTGTAAATAGAAATTTCTTAAATAAAAACAATAAAACCACATAACACTCTCTACAAGAACTGCACGTTTTTTTTTATAAATAAAAAATAAAACAAGAAAAATTAAATATTTGTTACAAATATTACGATACCATACTTGGACAAATATTTAAATAATACTAAAAAATCAAAGTGCTACAAATAGTTATCCAAGTTCGAAATTGTAAAACAAATTGATGACAAATCAAAAAATCCCCTTCCTTTGGAAACAAAAAAAAATAATAAAAATAATTATGTGTTAACCCATTTTGGACTACTAAAAGATTTACAACAAAAGAAATGATTTCAAAATTTATATAAAAGAAAACTGAAGAATAAAGAATTTATGGGAAGCAAGTAAAAGTAATAATTTGGCATGTGACAGACATATTCCCGTTTTTTTTGGATTGAAATCACTCTTAAAAATCAAAGTAGAATTAAATCATTCTGAAAAATTATTTCGTTTTACTTTCTTTAAGGAAAACTTTGAAACCACTTTCGAACGGAACTGACTCTGTGACAGGCCCCAAAAAATGTCCTCCAGTTTTTTGTTTTATGTTTTTAGTTTTTTCGAATTTTTCTGTTTTTTTTAGATTTTCTGAATCACAGACACATTTCCGTTCTTTACGGATTTAAATCACTTTCAAAAATTAAAGTAGAATTAAATTGCATGAAAGTGGTTTCATTCCGAAAAACTTTTTCGTTTTCCGTTTTGAGAGGAAAACTTTGAAAACACTTTAGAATGGAATAGACTCTTGTCCTTACATTTTCGTTTATAACTTTTGAAACGCTAAACCGATATCGCTTAAATGCAATATCAAACTTCTCGAAGAAACAACAAGTAAATATTGTAACTGGCAGTCATATCTGTGTAATATTTTGGCCGTGATAACCAAATCAACTGACAATGCTAAACCAATTTAAAAATCTTGGAGATTTCTTAAGAAAAACCTTTACAAATAAGAAATTTGTACAGATCGTTTTGAATCTTTTTTAAAAAAATTCTATAATCTGTCGATGTAAATTACCAAAACGGGTTAACAAATGTGGGTGATGCCTTATAATAATAGGGTTTTTAAATACAATTTTAAAATACATATTACACTTACATTATTTATAGGATTTTGATGATGTTGTGAAGGGCTTGTTGATAGGGAATCACCACCACCACCACCACTAGCGCCTGTAGCTGAAGCATTTGAATTATTTGTATTAGAACCTACTGTCGAACCACCACCACTACCTCCACCGCCGCCACCACTTCCAGTATTTGTGGCTGACGTATTAGTGGTATTAGTTGTATGAAATGATTGAAATATGTCATCAATACATTCATCACCAGCATTAAAGCGTACAGTTATGGGTACTGTAGTCTGGGTAGAGGAGGTTTGACCAGCTGTTGTAGATTTATTTGTGCTAGTTGATGATGAGGCATTATTAGTAGATGATGTTGAAGAACCTTTAAATAGATAAAAAAAAATAATAAATGTCATGTTTTTCAAAATAATTTAAAACTGTTATTTTTTAAAATCTGAGGGGTTTCTATGGGTAAAACATTCTTAGAAGTCCGATTCTAAGATAGTAAAAAGGGGGTAAATTGTACTTTTTGTGCTTTTTTTTTTAAATTGGTAGTGGAAATTTGGAATGTAGAATCTTCCAGCGAAAAATACATTCTGAAAAACATCAATTGAAATTCAGTTGATATTTTTCCGATTGCAATTTGAATCTTCAAATTACAATTGATCTATTTCGAATTACAATTGATCTATTTTAAATTACAATTGGAATCTTCGAATTACAATTGATCTTTTCCGAATAACAATTGATCTTTTGTGAATTAAATTGATATTTTTCGAATTAAAATTTTTGTTTTTCGAATTACTATTGGAATTTTCGAATTACAAATGAAATTTTTCAAATAGAATCTTCGAATTACATGTAAAATCTTCAAATTGTACATGGAAAAAATAATTCTAATTCGAAAAAGATTAAATGTAATTCGAAAAAGATCAATTGTAATTCGAAAAAAAAACAATTGTAGAAAAAAAATCTATTTCGAGCATACAAGGGACTATTTAAATAAATGGACTAATTAATTGACGATTTCATTGGCATTATATTGAAACTAATGCCAATGAAATGTTTAGCATTGCCATTGTTTCAATCATGCCTGTTAAGGAATTAGTAGCATTAGTAATGCCAATTATGAAAAATTTCATTGGCATTAATAAATGCCTTAATGAAAACAAAGCATTAGCATTATTAAAAGTCGTGTTTCTGTCAGCGAGTTGTGAAAAAAAATTTTTGGTTAAAACTTAAAATTGCTATATCTCGAAAACTAAGCCAGATAGAAGAAAATGGAGGGCATTTTTGGTTCTTAGAATCTCCATAGTTTCGCCGGTCCTCTTCACATGTGTGGACCCTAATAGTTAAAAATTTTGAATCTAAAAAATTGGCACTCCCGAAAGTTTAAAAATTCACATACCTTTAGCATTATCTTGCTTATTTTTCCAGGTACTGCAATTTTAGAAACTAAATAACTAAAAAACTATTGCTCTGAGGGTTTTCTAGTAATGGCAGACGAGTTCTATAAACCAAGAGCTACAAAAATGCTTTTGGACTTTTTGTTGTGTCACCAATATTTACCGAGATATAAGCATTTTCAAATGTTAGGACCACATATGTGAAGAGGACCCGCGAAAGTATGGAGATTCAAAGAACCAAAAATTTAAAAATTCCCATGTATGATTTCGAGTAACAATTGATCTTTTTTGAATAACAATTGCTCTTTTCCCAGGAAAATTTTTTGGAACAGATTCCTATTACAATCGATTCTTGAATATATTTTACGGTAATCACAACAAAATTTTCTATGAAAAATTATTTTTCAAAAAAACTACTTGCTCTAAAAAACGATTGCTTTCGGGACAATTTCAAACAAAAATCATTGATTCTGGAATGTTAAGTAGAACCGGTTGCAGGGTAATATGATGCGTTCTGGAACCGATTATTTGGAACAGAAATTTTTGCTGGGTTGCTAATTACAATTGATCTTTTTTGAATTATAATTTATCTTGTTAGAATTAGAATAGAAATTTTCAAATTAAAAATGGAATCTCCGAAATACAAGTAGAAATTTCGAATTACAATTGAAGGGCTTACTGCAAGAACTTGATAAGCAACATTTTATTTTTTCGTGTTTTTCGCCTTCTGCTGATGTTCCATTGAGAGATTTTTGGCAGAAGACTTGCTTTAACCCTTCGTACAAGTATATTGAGAATAAAAGTTCTGCAAAAGTACTAAGCTTTAAGGCAAAAACCACCATAAAATGAAATGTTGCTTATCGAGTTTTTACAATAAGCACTTCAATTGATCTCTTTTGAATAACATTTGTATATGGTGTAGAAAAACTTGAAACAAGGTTTTGGATTTTTGAAAATTATATTTAATAGTTTTAATGCGCTTAACACGAATATCAATAAAATGGTTTTCGAGATATTGCTATGTGAAATTTGCTAAAAAAAATGGCGCTTATTTTGTACTGTTAAGAAAAAAAAAATAAACAAGTAAAAAAGTTAAATTCGGCCTTGCCAAATGTATTGATACACTCCAAAATTGCAAAAACATTATTGCAAAAAACTTAAGTTTAAGGGAAATTACTTCAGAAAAAAAAATTTCCGCGAAAAACAAAAATTTGGAAAAAACCGCGATTTTGTTCTTTTTTTGCAAAAAATGTGTTCGTACTTGTTAAAATACCATTCGGCGTTCAATTATGGTCACATATGTCAACCAGCAGCCGAATTAAAGCATTTCGTATTTTTAGGATATGTTGAATGTACCAAAATTTTTGAGGTGTCTTTACATTTTCGTTCATAACTTTTGAACCGATGAACCGATATCGCTCAAATGCAATAACCAAACTGCTCGGAAGAGCTTCCAATAAATATGTTAAGTTTCAGTCATCTCCGTGTGATATCTTGGCCGTGATCGCCATTTCCACAGACAGACAGACGGACATCGCTAGAATGTCTTAAAATCGATCACTGATCAATAATATACTTTATAGGGTCCCAAACCGATATTTTGATGAGTTACAAACGGAACGACAAACTTATATATACCCTCTATCACTAGGTGGAGGGTATTAAAAACTCAAATTTGCATTTCATGACTCTTTTAAGGAGAAAAAAAATTTTTTTTTTTTAAATTAATTTGAGCCAAATCTGACAATTTTAACCCGTGGCGCCTTTCAAAAGTTTTGGTTTTTTAGAACATGTTCTTAAAAAAACACTAAAATTTGATCAACGGGTGCCATAGGTCAAAATGGTTTGATTTGGCTCAACTTAAGTTTAAATAAAAGTTTGTCATAAGCTCTATGAGAAATAGTCAAAAGAAAACAATTTTGAGATTTTTAAAAAAAATATCATGAACTTAGGGAAAACTATAATTCAAATGGCGATATCTGGAAAACCAATCTGGAAAACCTTCACCGCTTTCAGAAATGTTTGCATATTCGTATTCAGCATGAAAAAATTATTAAAAATAACATATCGCAAGAAAATTTATTTTTTTTAAATCCGAAATTTTAGTGGAAAGTTTCCAAAAATTCAAAACTTTAATCAAAGGGCGCCACGGGTTAAAATGATCGGATTTGCCTCAAATTGAGTTTAAATGAAAGGTTGCCTCAAGCTCTACAAAACAGTCAATAAAAATAAATTCATTTTTTTTACGTAGGAAAAAAACGCCATTTTTTTGGAAATTTGTTGACAAATTTCAAATGGAGAGATCTCGAAAACGGCTTGACCGATTTAGAATTTTTTTGATATTCGTATTCAGCATAACAATTTGGTTCAATTTTATTTAAATGTTTCTATCTCTATAAAAGTGTCAAGGGAAGGAAGTATTAAAATTTTTTTAAATTAATTCTGAATGTAGAAAAAACCGCCATTTTTTGCAAATTTCAATTTTCTGAATTTTTTCTTGAGCCTTTTAAAGAACTCAAGACAAACTTGCATTTAAAATTAGCCAAATCGGATAATTTTATTACATGGCGTCCTCTAGTTAAGTTTTGGTTTCCTAAAAAATTTGCAGATCATTTTATTCCGTGGAGCCCTTCTATCAAAGTCTTGGTTTTTTAGAAAATTTTCACAAATTTTCAGACATTTTTTAATATTTGTTATTAGCATACCACAGCTAACAAAAATAATACATCGTAAGATTATATTTTTATTTTTCAAAAATTCAAAATTTTGGAAAAAAAAAATCAAAAATTCAAAACTTTGATCAAAGCGCGCCACGGGTTTAAATGATTAGATTTAATTCAAATTAAGTTCAAATAAATGACTAGCTTAAGCTCTATGCAAGGGTCAAAAGAAATTTTAAGATTTTTTTAAAAAAATTCTTGAACGTTGGAAAAAACCGCCATTTTCTAATAGCGATATCTTGACAACTTTTCGACCGATTTTAAAACTTTCAGTGTTCAGCACATCAAAGATAAAATAAAATTGTTGGAAGAAATATATTTTTTTAATTTTTCTTTTTAACATTTTTAAAAAACTCAATACAAAAATTTGTTTTCATTGTTATAATCTATTGTAAAAAAACCTTTAACAATTTCCTAAGGATCTGTTTTTATTAAAAAATTGTCTTATATGATTTATACTTACTTTTGGATATTTTTAATGAATCCATTTTTATTTTGTTTTATGTAAAACGAAAAAATTTTATTGGATTTTTTTCTCTGCTTCAGTTTTTCTTTTTAATTTTTTGTTAAAAAGTTCTAGTTTTGATGTATTACGGAATAAGTAACAACTGTTTGTTGCCTTTATTTTCAGCTTTTTCTCGATTTTTTTGTTCTTTCTTTTCTCTGGCTATTATTAAAAACAAGCAAATGTAGCGTCAACAAAATGACACCGCTGCCACTCTAGTCTTGTGTAGTTGACAATTTCTTATTCTTGGTATTTCTGTATAATTTTTTTTTAGTTCAATTTCTTGCCCTAATTTTAGAACGTCACATTTTGTTGTCGTTGGTGTTGTTGAGTTGAGTGTATGCCCCGCCGGAGTAGTACCGGTAGTAGTTGGTTGTAGTAGCCAGAGTAGCACCAAATAATTGTTGGTTGTATTGGATTTGATATTTTGTTTAGTTTTTTTGTATTAAAAAACACATTCGAGTACAAAATTCATCATCAAAAATAAATCATAAAAACGAATCAGCAGCAGCAAAATATCCAATTCAGCAACAGCAGCATAACAAACAATGTATGGTCAATTGTTTTTTGAGAGTAGCAGCATTTGTTGTGTTGTTGGTTATAGTAGAAGTAGTTCAGGTATCATTTCCAAGGTAAACAATAGTAGTATTAAATTTGAAAAGAAAAAGAAAAAAATAAACAAATATATGAAATAGATTGAATTTTTTTTTATTTTAATGTATTGTTATTGAAGTGAAAAAGTACTTAATATTAGAAATTTTTTTTCATTTATGTTTTTTGATGAAATTGTTTTATGTATGACAAAGTTGTAAAAAAAGGCATATGTAGTTTACTTGAAATTTTGATTGTAATGGTTTAAAGTTTTTTCGCGATAAAAGCTTAGGGAACTTAAAAAGCTTTTAAAGCTCATGTGACAAAACTATGTGACAATGGTCGTTTAACCCATATTATTCTACCAGATTAAAAAACTCTTTCAATTATTTAACAAAACTTAATGGAAGGTTCGATAAGACTTTGGTACCAGAATTTTGTTGGATAAGAACTTTTTTGATAAAACTTTTTAAAAACAAAGATGTCAACACAGAGATTTGGTGAATGTTAAACATTTTAAATGCAAAAAACATCTCATTTCAAATAGATATTTTCAAAATTTTTACAAAGGTGAATTAAGAATGCATTGTAGTTTTTACAGACAGCCAGACGGACATTCATAAAATGTCTTAAGATTCGATTATGGATCAATAACACCGTCCAACAAATTTCAAGTTCTGGTTGTACACATCAGACATGTGCACGGATATATTCTTTTCTTCGCTTACACCGAATCATTCGCTTCAGAGTACACCACTTTTAGAGTACAGCGTTTGCGAATTATAATGTTTAGAATGATGAGTAATAACGAAACGAATATTTTTATTGTTTGAACGTTTAGAACGTTTAAAAAACATTCGTTTCTAGAATGACAAACAAAAAAAAACTAATTTTTTTTTTTTAAAAAGTTCACATCGTGTTTTTGAAAAATTTATTTTTCTTAAAATAAAGTTTTGGGTCCTAAAAATTAAGTATTAAAACTAAAATTGCCATATCTCGAAAACTAAGCAAGAGAGAGCAAAACGAAGCCAAATTTCGAATCAAAGTCGATGGCGACCCTAAAGGGAAGTGGACATCTTCACATGTCTGGACCCTATTGGGTCCTAACTTTGAATTTTTTTAAAATGTTAATATTACGGTAACTACCACCGACGTGGTAACTATCGCGACGCGACAAAAAGTTGTGAAGCAATTTGTGTAGCTCTTGGACCGTAGAACAAGACCACCGAATACCCGAGAGCAATTGTTTTTAGGTTATTTTAGTTTTAAGTGTGTTTAATCTATTGGGCCCTAAAAACTGAAATAACTTAAAACCTATTGCTCCAATTGCTTTCGGCTGTTTGGTGAGCTTATTCTACGATCCAAGAGCTAAAAAATTGCTTCATAACTTTTTGTAGTGTTGGTGGTAGTTACCGAGATATGAGGATTTTAAAATTTCTGGGAATTCGAATTTTTTGATGCAAAGTTGGGACCACACATGTAAATATGTCGATTTTCCCTATAGGGTCACCATGGATCAGGCGCGGATCCAGGAATTTCATTTGGGGGGGGGAGATTTTTTTTTTTACCAAAAAAATTTCGTAAAGCAATAAAGTTTGGTTGGTGTCGGGGGGAGGGGGGTTGTGAATGTATGCAGAAAAATACCTAAAAACTTAACAATAAAGGATCAAGCTTTTGGATTTGGGGGAACTTTTTTTACTCAATTTTTTTTTTTTCTCAGGAGAACCCTAACTGACCGATTTACTTCATAAATTAGACCGCTTTTAGTCAAATAAATGGGCATATTCACAATTACGGCTGTCATAAGCCAATTTTTATGCTTAAAGAGTCATAACATCCTTATTTTTTATACAAACAAACAAAAAATTCAAAAATATTAGACTGTACTTCTAAATTTTAAGAAATGCTCTCGAGAATCGGGAATTTTTTAACTTTGTAGTAGTTTTGTATGGGAAAATATTAATATTATGACTTTAAAGTCATAAAAATTATCTTATCTAAAAATTATAATTTAAAAAATAAAAAATTACACTAAAAGTCAAATATTCCGAAAAAAAATTTTAATGAAGTATTACACTTAAACATGTTTTCTTCAAAAAATTTCTCAGATGTTAAGACATTTATACTTAGGAAAAACTCATAGATTCTAAGATATTTTTCGTATAAAAGCATAATCCATTTCTGAGATATTTGTCTTTAGCAAAATGTTAGGATTTTAAACCCTTCGATGTAGTTTTTTTTTTAATTCTCAGATCGTATTTTCTGCAGAAAAACTCACGGATTCAATATTTTCTTATGGAAAATGTCTCAGATTTTTAAACTTTTTTCTATAGCAAAAATCTGAGATTCTGAGACATTCCTTCTATAAAAATTTTTAAAATTTCTGATAATTAATAATTCTCACATTTTTAAGTTATTCTTGGGTTCTAAAAACTTTTTCGTATTCAAAAATTCTTAGACCCTTTTTGTAAAAGAAAATGATCAGTTTCCAAAACATTTTATGAAAAACTGTTGAAACACTTTTTTAAAAATAAGACGTTAAATTTTATAGCATCTTTTAATAAAAAATTTTAGGGTTATAGTGCCTTCTAATTTTTTCTTAGGTTCTGAAACATTTGTAAAAAAATAATATATATATTTAAAGACACATTTCCTATAGAAAAATTCTCAGAATCTTTCAACGGAAAAAAATTCTAATTCTATAGAAAAATTCGTAGATTCTAAAAAAATTTTCAAAAAGAGGAATTCTCATATTCGTACACAATTTTCCATAAAAAACATATTTTCCCATAGAAGAACTCAGATTCTGAAAAGTCTGTCCTGTAGATTCTTGTCAGATTCTGAAATGTTATTTCCAAGGAAAAATTTCCAGTTTCTGAGGGATTTTTTCTATAGAAAAGAGATTTTTCCTAAAATTTTATATGCTTTTTAAATAAAAAAATTCTTACATTCAGAGGCAAAAACATTTTTTTCTAAAGATAAAGTCAGGAATTCAGAGGTATTTTTCTATAAAAAATATTTGAGATAATACTTTTTCCTTAAATGATAAGGATAGTTATTCGGTTGGAAAATTCCCTCGACTCGATGTCATTTAAGTTTCTCATACGCAATTTCTTTAATTCTGAAACATTTTATAGAGGCTATGTGAGCTGTAAATCATCAGCACACATATACCTCTCCCAAGGATTTTTTTACATCCTGGCCATTTGCTTTCTAGGTTTGTTCCTTTCCCTTCCTTTTTCCTTTCCCTTCTCCTTTCTTTTTTCCTTTTCTTTCTTTCTTTTTTTCTTTTTTTTTCTTTCTTTTTTTTTTTTGAAATCATTTTGGGGGGGGAGAAATCCCATTCTCCCCCCCCTGGATCCGCGCCTGCCATGGATTTTGATTCGAAATTTTGCTCCGTTTTGCTCTATCTTGCTTAGTTTTCGAGATACGGCAATTTTAGTTTTAAGACTTTATTTTTAGGACTCAATAGGTTTAAAACATTTGAAACTTAAATAACTCGAAAACTATTGCTCGAATTGCTTTTGGTGGTATTGTTCTATGATCCAAGAGCAACAAAATTGCTTCACAACTTTTAGTTGTGTCGGCGGTAGTTACCGAGATATGAGGATTTTAAAATTTCGGGGAATTCAGATTTTTTAATTCAAAGTTTTGATTCAAAGTATGGACCCCAGTAGGGAAGAAATCAACTTTCTCTAAAGGGTCGCCAACGATTTTGATCCGAAATTTAGCTCCATTTTGCTCTATCTTGCGTAGTTTTAGAGATATTAGCGATTTCGACTTTTTTCAAATTTTACAAAGTCGACTTTTCAACCTTTCGACTTTTTTAAAAAGTTGACTTTTTGACTTTTTACAACTTTTAATAAGTAGATTTTTTTGTAAATCAAATTTTTTTTTGGACTTGTTGTAAACTTTTCGCTGCTATTTTTTTGATTGTATTTTATTTAACAATGAAGGGG
Source organism: Pegoplata infirma (assembly GCA_963921195.1). Classification (NCBI taxonomy): domain Eukaryota; kingdom Metazoa; phylum Arthropoda; class Insecta; order Diptera; family Anthomyiidae; genus Pegoplata; species Pegoplata infirma. The sequence goes on from OY992539.1 coordinate 30,202,005, forward strand.
GCCCCTGTAGGCTAGTTGGTAGCGTGCTAGCCTATGAAACAGGGGTCGTGGGTTCGATTCCCACCAAAGCCCTTGGACGATTTCGAGACGACGGTCATTGTTACCAGTTCTCGGTTAGGTTAAAATTATTTAAAATGAGTTGTAAATAAAAATTGGAAAAATAAATAAAAACTGATCATTGGATCAAAAATAGTAAAAGTGGAAAAGGTTGAAAAAATCAAAAGCATAAGTCGACTTTCGATTTATAGAACCCTATCACTGAGGTTTTTACAATAATCATAACTATTGGTAAATACTACACTTAACACTTTCTAACTCATGAATTTGGCATTCATTGTAACAACGAAATGCCATAGCTTCAGTCATTTGATATTTTTTTTTTCGAAAGAAAAAAAATATTTTCAAAGTAAAAAAAATAAAAATCAAGTCCATAAAGTCGAAAGCAAATGTCGACTTTTTGACAACAAAAAATTCTATTTCGACTGTTTGACTTTTTGTGTGAACCTCGTAGAACCCATAGAGTAAAGAATAATATCAGAGATTTTGATAGGCCCCAAAACAATATGTCACTTTATATAAATTGGTTCTCTTAATGTTTAAGAGAGTTTTTACATGCAATAGCATAGGCAACACTAAGAGAACCAACTTTTTAAGAGAAAGAATTAAATGGTAGCCAACCAACCTGATACCCACTGGTAGAACCCTCTTCTATACAACTTTTTATACAACTCTTAACTTGTTTAATATCGTTTTTGATGCATTTTTAAATTCTGCATCTACAGGGTGGTCCAATAACTGGTATCTTTTTAAAACATGCAATGAAATGAACAATACTCAATAGTTTTGAAACCTTATGGCTTTATTTGAAAGAGCAAATATTCCCATTATTTATGGCAAACGACTTCATTCATGCGGTTGCCTGGGTTAGCTCCGCAGTAGCTCATTCTCGGCACCCATTTTTCTAATGTTTCTGGTTCTATCTCACGAATGGCTTGAACGATATTCGTCGAATGGGCCTAGAACATTTCTGGATTTCCCATGTTGCATGAATCTTTAACGAGACCCCTCAAAAAAAGCTGTTAATCGGCAGCTCTGAAGTGATCAATTGTCACCGCGAATATGGCGAAAAACACGATTTCCGAACTAAGTGCGCAAAATATCGATTGTTTGATGGACTGTGGGACATATTGCGACATCCTTCTGAAAATAAATGTCATCCAAGTTGGTATATTCTATTACGGCCAACAAAAAGTCGGTAATCATGGCTATGTAGCGCTCATCTTTGACGAAAATGGGAGTTTCAGCTGTATTTTTGAAAATATTGTGTAATGATGCTGATACTCAAATCTATTGCTTTCTATAGATGAATTGGATTCTTTACAATACCTTGCGAGTTTTACGATCCCAAGATGTACCAATTTGTTTGTTAACATAACCTCATTTGAGTGCCTTATTTCGGTTAAAATCTTTTTTTCGAAAAACGTGCAGTTTGGCAGCGCAGTACTGCGCTACAACGCGATACAGCGGAGCAAGCCGAAGACGCATCAATGAAGTCGTTTGCCATAAAAAACGGGAATGTTTGCTCTTTCAAATAAAGCCATAAGGTTTCAAAACTATTGAGTATTGTTCATTTCATTGCATGTTTTAAAAAGATACCAGTTATTGGACCACCCCTTATTAGCTTAGGTTGGATGGGTGTCCGCCATTTGGCGAATTTGCTCGGAGGCCATAAGGCCCATTGTGATTCTCCTAATTATCACTCCCCTACCCTCGACCTGTTACAAAGTTCTGCTGCATAAACAAAACTGCTTAAATTTACAAGAATTTCGCCACATTTGAAATTTAATTAACCACAAAATTTTATATCAAATTACTTTCTACGAAAAAAAAAAAATATTTAACTCAAAATAAATCTGCTTGATAAAACATGTCAATTGTAACAATAAATAGTAACAACGATTCATTCATTTAATGAAATATTTTTGTGTATATAAAAGTATTTTTAACGACTAATTGATGACATTTTTCTCATTGTGGAAGATTAACTTGAGTTTATGTTCACGCTACGATAGTAAATGTACAGATAACCCTCGTTGTAAGCTATAGTATTTTAATGTTATTTTTGGATTCCAATTACACAGTGCAACAACCAAAATCGTAATGAAACAAAAAGCAAATGAAAATTGACATATTTTTTTTTAATCCGGCTGCAAAGTTGGTGAACTTTTATTGTAATTATAATAATTTCTTGAAAACTGTATAGGTGGCGTATGCTTAATTTTGTAATTGCCATTAATTAACAATCATACGCAACGGTGCTCAGTGGTTTATTTTTAATAATTTAACTATTCAGTAAGTAGGTGCTGAACCGATTAAAGCGAAATTCATATCGGTTATAGCTAACGTAATTTCCAATAGGGACACCACCAGGGGCCCTAAAGTAGGACATGTTAAGTACACAAAAACTTTATATGCCTTAAAAAAAGCCTCCATCCCATTCTGATTCCGAAAGTTCGATTTTTTAGCACTGTGTTATTGTTTTTTTTAACTGGCCCTTAATGAAGCACTTTTTATTTGCTGCAGCTGCCTGCCTGTTAATACAAATTCAAGTTATCTAAAAGTTAACGTAACCTTCAATTAGTTCCATACAAATTTAACATCTATAACCTTCGGTTAGCACTAAACTCAACTTATCTTCCGGTTAATTTCTTTGTATTATTGGCCTAAAATCACATAAACATATATTTATCCACTACTGTTGTATGATTGCAGTTTAATTTCCCATCTATCATTTGCTAATAAATTTTACATACCTTTTTCATCTAATACCTATATTGCCCCTCTTCCCACATACATACAAATTGAGAGCTATAAAGTAAATGACAATTGACAAAACAACAAAAAATGACAACAATTTTAAAATGTTTACACTGACTTGACTGAATTAACTGAATTGACTGCTGTTTCAGCAATTGTCAGTGATGTTGTTATTATTTTTTACTGATTTGTTTTTATTTAGTCGTGTTCACTGAAGAGGCAACCCAGCCAGGCAGCTTAAAACAGTAGTTAATGTCAGTAACACAAGAAACACACACACAAAATAATTCACAGTAGTAATGTAATGTTTTTTGTTCGCCCCCTAAAACTGGAGCAATATTTGTAGTAACAAATAAGAGCAACAAAATAATATTACAAAATTACTACTGATAAGGTTAAAAAATATAGACTGTGCACTATAAAGTTTTTTTGTAAAAAAAAAAATTTTGTTTAAATATTTTTTGTGAAAAAATAAAACTCAGGTGGTCATGAGTTCAAACCTTGGCGGCTGCGATCTGTTAATAATTTTCACAAAGGAGGCATTCCACACCAAATGCCTGCTACAGAAAAACATGTGGCCCGTAAATTTCTGAATAGATTGTTTGGATAGCCCTATATGGAACTTAGAAAATTGCGTTTTTGATTTTTTCTAATTTTCAAAAACTGGGCTTAGGAGGCGTGGTCAAATATTGGAAAAATGGTCAAATTTGTGGCGAGTTGCCTTGATTAAATATTTATTACATTAAAACGGAATGCACAATAATCTCAAAAATGTATATCCTTATATAGTTTTGTATGGGCTATCGATTAAATTTTTTTTTTTTGAAAATTTTCAGAACCCGTTCTTTTAAAAAAGTCAATTTATCAAAAATCCGGCCACCTTTTATACCCTACACCACACTGTGGTACAGGGTATAATGAGTTTGTGAGTTTGTGCTGATGTTTGTAACTACCCGAGATATTGGTCCTAGACCCACCTTTAAGTATACCGATCGACTCAGAATCACTTTTTGAGTCGATTTAGCGATGTCCGTCCGTCTGTCCGTCCGTTTGTCTGTCCATGTAAACGGTGTAAACACGATACAGGTCGCAATTTTTAAACAATTGACTTGAAATTTAAGGACGAAGCCTAGGCTAAAAGAAAAATCGGTGCATATTTAGACTTAGCCCCCATTCAAAGGTCCTCTTTAGTTTTGGCTCAAATGACTATAATAACCGTGTTATAATTGGCATCTTTTCGAAATTTGGCAGGTAAACGTGTTTTGTCTTCACAAATCACCATTGCGGGAAACTCTGGTGTAGGGTATTATATGGTCGGTCTTGACCGACCATATAATTTTGTAAGTTTAGATGTTTGTCCATCCACACAAAAAAAAACTGGCCCGCGTTTTTCGTTTTTTTCGATAAAATCGCGTTTAAATTTTAAATTTCATAACAATTTTGTAATTTGCTTGTATTTTCGTTGCGAATGAGTATTATTAATTGCATAAATATTACTCATACGCTCTGTTGAAACAAGAAAATACAAGCAAATTACTAAATTGTTATGAAATTTAAAATTCAAATGTGATTTTCTCGAGAAAAACGCGTGTCTGAATTTTTTTTGTGTGGATGGACAAACATCTAAACTTTAAAAAAAAAATAGTTTCCGAATTTTTGATAAATTGACTTTTTTCTGAAAATTTTCAAAAAAAATAAAATTTAATCGATAGCCCATACAAAACTATATAAGAAATTTTAAAGATTGTGGTGCATTCCGTTTTAATGTGAAACGTTTTTGAAAAATTGAAAAACCAAAAACGCAATTTTCTAAGTTCCATATAGGGCTATCCATACAACCTATTCAGAAGTTTACGGTACACGTGTTTTTTCTCGCTGCACATGTGGTGTGGAATACCCCATATAGAGTTTGATTGACGAAGTATTAACTGAATAAATTTGACATTACAAGTTATCTGAAAATTAAAATAACTGGATTATATATCATATGAAACTATGAAAATTGAATATTTAATTTTATAAGGCTGTTCGACATCAAAACTGCGTCGGGGATCTCAAAAATGCCCAAAAACAAGTTTTTGTGAACTTTGACCTTAATATTCTCAAAAACCTGATTTAATGGAAAAATTAAGAAACTAAAATCGGAACCAGCATGAAAAGATTAATCGAAAACGATTAGTAAGACTCCAAACACATTAAAACATTTTACAAAAAAGAGATTTCGAAAATGACAAAAAAATAAGTTTTTTGTGAACTTAATTTTCTCAAAAACCTGGTGTAATGCAAAATTTTGGATACCAGATTCGGAATAAGTGTCGTCAAAAGGTTAATCAAAAACAAGCTGTCAGATTCCAACTTATCTAAAAAAAAATCCCAAAATAAGCTTTCAAAAATGTACAAAAACAAAAAAAAAACAAAAAATGCATAAAAACACGGTTTTTGGGAACTTTGACCTTTAGTTTCTTAAAAACCTGAAGTGATGGAAAATGTGGAAACCAGCATGGAAAGATAAATCAGACACGAATGTTCAGATCCCTGACGCATCCAAAAATGTTCCAAATTTCCCAATTACACTGAGAGGAATGTTAAGACTACTAATTTTTCGTTATTAATATAGCGTTTTAACAAAAAAAAGTTGTACTTAAAAACTATGTTTACGATAACCTTTAAATCATGATAGTGTTGACGACGATGATGATGATTTTGTTGATGACGCTGTAGTTGAGATGATACTGTGTACTCAACATAATAGTTGAGGTAAACAAAACACAAAATAGACCAAAAATTTTATAATAATAGAGCGCATGGCCCAGTTTTTATTTATTTTATTTTTTTCTAACTGAAAATAATTCAATATAGTGCATTTTAGACTTTTGGTTTGAATGACAAAAAAATTAAGAGCTCTTTTTTAAAAAAAGGGGTGGTTAATTTTTGGGGTTTTTTCTTCCTCATTTTGCAACCATTCTGTTAAAATAAAATAAACTTTTTAATGCGTATATACGAGTAATATATCGCCACAATAGAGAATTTTCGACATATAGTGTCAAAAAGAAACCTAGTAATGTGTATGGTAGTCATCGTGCATACATATGTGAGTATATAGTTATTCCATTCCAGTTATTAGGTCGTTGCTTGGTTTGCCATTCATGTGATAACATGTGATTTTTCTTTTTTTTAGTCGTTTTTTCATAGTTTTACTCTAGTTTAGCTTAAGTGCAGAGTTTTGTTATAGCATAATTAGGTTATACTCGTGTGTACTAAAATAATTTTGTTTATGATTCATTAATTTATTATTTTCTTTTATTTTTAATTTTCTATTGTATGATTAAACAAAAATGGTATTCACTTTAGAAGTTTTTTTCTCTAGCAACAGTGCAAGATTGCAATTTTTTTTACACAATGCGTGTTTGAAAGAAAAAATTCACTTTTTTTCAGAGGTGATATTCAGGGTATTCACTTCAGATATTTTTGACTCTTGCAACAGTGCAATATTGCAACTTTTAAAAAAAATGTTTAATAAAATTTTTTATTTTTCTATCGCCTTTTATATGATGCGTCGTTGCAAGATAGGATTCGCAATTTATTTCAATGGTAATAAAATTGCTTCTATTACAAAGTAACAAGTAAATAAAGTTGCAATTTTGACATTTAGCAATTTTGCAAGACTAAAATTTCTGACGTGAATCTGATTGGTACTCTTTACAACCTAACAAGCAAATAAGGTTGCAATTTTGACAAGTTCGCGAGAATTTCCACAGAAAAAAAAAAATTTGGTAAAAAAAAACCCAAAAATTTTTTTTGTACAAAAATATGTTTGTAATTGTTTAAATACCATTCGATGTCCAATTCTAATATGTCAGCAGCTGAATTAAAGCATTTCGTATTTAAAGGTTACGTAGAATGTATGAAAATTTTCGAGGTGTCCTTACAAAAGTCAATATGTTACATTAAAGTGAGTATACCACCATAATGTGGTTGGAGGGTAAAACAAATTTATCAATGATTACTTAAAAAAGTTAAAAAAAGTTTTCCAAGTTGACATTTATACAAAAAAAAAAAAACTTGATGAATTTAAAAGTATTCAATCGAAGTAGTCAGGCTTATAGTTGTAAGAATAATGTTATCAACAAATAACACTGTGCAACAAATTTCGTGTCATCCCTTATATGGAAGAGAAGTAAGAAATTCGGAACTGATTTTTAACATGGAGCTTTTTATTTTAAACGTATCAAGAAACAAGTAAAAAATTTAAATTCGGTTTTGCCGAATGTATTGATACTCTATACAATGTAATAAAATATTATTTGCAAAAAAAAAAATTCGAAAAAAATAAAAAGAATTACGCCGAAAAAAATTTTTGATGAAAACAAAAATTCCGCGAAATTTTTTTTTGTAAAAAAATTGGTTTGTACTTGTAAAAATTACATTCTGTGTCAAATTCTGTTCACTTATGCCAACTAGCAGCCAATTTAAAGCATTTTGTATTTTTAGGTTATGTAGAATATACCAAAATTTTCGAGGAGTTCTTACATTTTAGTTTATAACTTTTGAACCCCTGAACCGATTTCGCTCAAATGCAATGCCAAACTACTTAGGAAAACAACAAGTAAATTTGCTAAGTCTCAGTCATATATGTTTAATGCGATGGCCGTGATCACAGACGAACATCGCTGGAATGTCTTAGAGTCGTTCACTGATCAATAATATATATGGGGCATTCCAAGCCAAATCACTCACTTTTAAACCCGACCCCTTTCGATTTATTTTATTTTTGAATATGTTTTAGTCCTTATTAAATGCAACTTGGACACCAATTTTCAGCCTTTTATTCCAAGATGGTGTTGAGTAATCAATTTTTCAAAATGGCGATTTTCTCCAAAAAATTAAAAAACTGAAATTTTTAATTAATTTTGACCATTAAAAATATAGATATTTTAAAAAAAGTTGGACAACGTTTTGTTGGTATTTAAATGTAGTTTTAGAAAAAAAATTTGAAAAAATTATTCGAAGTAATTATAACTTATTTTTTTACGTTTAAAAATTAAAATCGACTTTTTAAAAAGTCCGAAACTTTCGATTTTTTTGTGAAAAACTATAAAAATTCTACTCTAAATTACGCAACTTTTAAGCCATAACTCGAGATGTGATCACAATTCTTTCTATTTTTTTTTTTAATTTTTACCTTTTATGTTTTGGCTCTGATTTATTTTATATGGAGCTCCAAAAAAAAAAAATTGGTAGATACTGACCCTAACTTACCCTAAATATATTCATTTGGAGGTAAATATACGTCTCACAAAAATTTAGGACAATCGGACATGGGTAAGGCGTTTAGCATGGTCCTTGAAGTTTAAAAAACGGATTACAAGGAAAAATATGAATTTTTTTTCTGTTTTCGCAATTTTTTTGGTATTTTAAGTTAAGTTTTAATTCAAGTGATTACAGAATTATGATGTGAAGTAAAATCCCTTTCTAATAAGGTACTAAAAACTAAAATCGGTTGAAAATTAGCCAAGTTATTACAACTTCCCCAGGCATCTAGCGTGTGCCATACCACTTGATTAAAAAATACGAGTCCCTTTTTTTAAATTTATTGAAATTTTCTACTGTAATAACATTTTTTCATTATTCATGTTTCAGTGTAATATTTTTTTGGTTTTTACAAATTTTAAAACAAAAAAAAATATTTTTTTTTTTAAATAGAGATTTCAAAAGGGTGTTGAAAATGCAGGCATTTTTAGCACTAAATTAAAAAATGTTAGCAAAACACAATATGAAAAATACTTGTCATCTAATTACATTTGAACTTGAAGAATAAAAAAATGTTATTACATTAGAAAATTTCAATGAATTTCCAAAATCGTATTATATTGCTTAATCAAGTGTTCTGCCATACGTTAGATGCCTGGGGAAGTTGTAATAACTTGGCTGATTTTCAACCGATTTCAGTCTTTGGTACCTTATTAGAGAGGCATTTTACTCCGTATTATAATTTTGTAACCACTTGAATTAAAACTTAACTTAAAATACCAAAAAAAATTGAGAAAACAGAAAAAAATTCATATTTTTCCATGTAATCCGTTTTCTAAACTTCAATTGAAACAAAACATTCTGAGAAAATATATATAATTATAGGATGGTGCTATTTAAATTTCATGATTTTATTCATTCTGAACATTTTTTGTGAAGGACTTAAACGATCACAATAAATTAAAGATCCCGTACGTGAAAATTTAAGAAATGGAGACTCTGATTTCGATCCTTTTATTAACCGGTATTTATTAAAACCGGTGAAGAATTTACGGAAAAATGCAATAGGCCTTAAAACATAATAGGAGCCAACTTTTGCCAAGTTTTCTGGCAGTATTTCTTATCGCATTACAACCATTTGTACAATTTTTCTTGTTGCACGGTGTAATTAAATACTTATTTATAAAAAATTTCAATGATATTTAAGAAACAAAAACGCACTACTGTTTAAATTATTTAAACAATTGTTTTTTTAAGAATACAAAAAATACGTCATTAGGAAATAGACAAAACTCAGAAATTAGGTCTACTACAACTTAATGAAAAACAACATGCGATACAAGTAAATACATTAATAAATAAATGATGAATTAAATATGTAAACAATAACAACAACAACAAAAACAACAACAATCTTTCAAATGCACTAACTACATTTTGTTAATTAAAGATTGATAGAAACGCGCGGTGACAATCAATTTAACATTAAGCGTATTCACAGAACAAATTTTTTATTAATTTCTTTTTTAATTTAAATTATTAAATTTCATCAAATTCTTTAACTTAAAAAAAAAATCAAATTTCCAGCGGAATTATCTTAATATATAAAAACGTTTGTCCCGGGCACGTAGTTGGTAAAATCAAGAAACGCCGGACCGATTGATACCAAACAAAAAAAAATATTTTCTGTTTCTTTCCGAATAATTGGGGTTGCCGGTTAATTGAATCACGGATAATCGAGGTCGCACTGCACTACAAACGTAAATTTTCGGCTAAAATTTGCACCCAGTAGATGTCGCTGAGGTGAAGTTATTAATTCTTTATTTTAGTACAATTTGACTGTACTTCAGCTAGCTTATTTTAAAATAGAGCGATTCATTTCCAAATTTTAATTGATATTTTAAATTTTTTTATATGATAAACTTGGCATATTTTTGGTACAATTGTTAATGTGAATACCCTTAATAAATTTTTTTTGTCAAGTTCATAATATAAGAATGATGAGGGGTGATTTAAGAATCTATGACAAAAAAAAACTCGTACTTAACGAAAACAAGTTAAAACATTTGAAACGCTAAATAAAAGTTATAAAATTATAAAAAAAATTGTTTATTTTTAAACCAAAAATGGTATTCAGTTAATATTTTTGATAACGAACAGTGATTCGCAAACATGTAGTTAGTTAGAGTTATGACTGGATATAACTGTTAATAAACGATTTTTATAATGAGTACCAGAACGGACAAATTAAATAAAACATATTTTTTTTTTCTTGATTAGAAATCTTTTCTATAAAGTTTTCGATGATGAATAATTTCGCGTTTATTGTAAATTCTGATGAATTTTTTTATTAATTTTTCCATAAGAATTTGCAATAAAGTTGTTCTATATAGAAAGAACTTTTCCCAGTAAAATAGTCTCAGATCCTAAAAATTTCCCTATGAAATATTTCAGCTTCTCGGCGTCAGTCTATGCTTGGACTTGGGACACATTATCCTGGAAATACCTGGTGTAGGGTATTATACGCTCGGTCTCGATCGACTATAGTATTCTTTTTTGGTTTTGTTTTTGCAATATGACTAATTATAATCATATTAATAACAAGGTTGGGTAAAAATGCCTTTTAATTACCAAATTGAAAACCATACCGTTGACTCTAATCTTTTATATCTTTCAAAATGTTAAAGAAACCAATTTTTAAGCAAAACGTTTCGGGAAAGCGATATTAACACATGGAATTTTATTATTTATTTTACAAAATAAATTTATGAAATATAGGAAAAAGGGTGCCGATAACAATACTATATGCGCTCATAAAATTTTATTGTTATTGTTTTCTTATTTTTCTCAGTTTTGTAATGCCCTTTCAATACGTATTTAAAAAAATCCTTTTTTAAAATATTTTTTAAATAATCAAATTTTTTCGTGCTTTATCGCCACTTTTTGAAACTTTCTGGAAGTTTGGGAAAAAGTCATAACACTAATTTTCGCTGTAGAATCGAATGTTGATAAAAATTGTATACCCTCCAACTACAGTATGGGGGTATACTCACTTTGTCATTCCGTGTGTAACGCATCGAAATATCGGTCGGGGACCCCATAAAGTATATGGGGCATTTCATGTCAAATCGGACACTTTGAAAAAAATTTTTTTTAGATTTTCCAAATTTGTTTACAGTTTTTACAGTTTGATGACCCGTTCAAAAGATATCAAATTTTAAAAAATTGGTAGTTTGTTCCTTTACTCAAACTTCTTTTACTCATAACTTCTTCAATAATGGCCCAAATTTCAAATTTTTTTTCAAAAATTTTTGTTTTTTTACGTACTTTGAAAAAAAAAATTTTAAATCTCATTTTTGAAAATGTTTGTACTCTTCGATTTTTTTGAAATTTTTTTGTGTAAAACTTCTATCGATTCTACAAATTTTTTGCCCAGGAGGATCGTGGGATAACGATTATTATTATTTTTAAAATTTTTTGAAAAAAATTTATTGTAATTTTACAATCTTAAAATCATTTATACTGCTCCAATGGTGCGTCATAGAGGGGTCATTTATAAGACCGATCCCCATTAAATTTTACGTCTTAACATTTCTTTGGAACAAACTAATACCCTATCTCCAATTTCTAAGGGGGCTCCCACACAAAACAACATTTTCAAATTCGCTCCAACCGTTCTAACTGCCTTTATAGTGCTCTTAGAGCATCAAAATGTATGACCTACCCACAATATTTTTTTAGTCCAAATATTTTCTCTGAACACACCTACCCTCTATCTTTAACTCTTAAGGCGGTCCCCATACAATTTTTTTAATTTTTTGTAAATTTGTTTTATTTAATCAGCTTCTATTCGTCCAATGGTGCATCCGAGAGGGGTCATTAGTGAGACCGACCCCCATTTATTTTTATTATACAAAATTTTTTTAAAACATACCTACGCCCTATCTCCACTCCCTAAGTAGGCTCCCATACAAAATTACATTTTTATAAAATTTGCTCCAACTGTTATTTGTATGGGAGCCTACTTGGGGAGTGGAGATAGGGCGACGGTATGTTTTAATGTTGTTGGGTAAAAATAAATGGGGGTCGGTCTCACTAATGACCCCTCTCGGACAAACCATTGGACCGGTAGGTGTGTTCAGAGAAAATGTGTGGGTCGGTCATACATTTTGTTGCTCTAAGGGCACTATTTTGTGTGGGAGCCCCCTTAGAAAGATAGGGTATTAGTTTGTTCCAAGGAAATGTTAAGACGAAAAAATTAATGGGGGTCGGTCTTATAAAGGACCCCTCTATGACGCACCATTCGAGCAGTAGAAATGATTTTAAGATTGGAAAATTACAATAAAATTTTTTAAAAAAATTTTAAAAAATAGTAATAAGCGTTATCCCACGATCCTCCTGGGCAAAAAATTTGTAGAATTGATAGAAGTTTTACACAAAAAAATTTCAAAAAAATGGAAGAGTACAAACATTTTCAAAAATGAGATTTAAATTTTAAAGCTTAAAAATCGCCTACTAGAGTGCTTTTAAGAATTTTTTGGAATTTTTTTTAAAAAGTACGTAAAAAACAAAAATTTTTAAAAAAAATTTAAATTTGGACCATTATTGAAGAAGTTATGAGTAAAAGAAGTTTGAGTAAAGGAACAAACTACCAATTTTTAAAAATTCGATATCTTTTCAACGGGTTATCAACTTGTAAACACACTCAGAAAATTATTGCAGTTACTACATGACGGTCGTTTGTGTAGTAAGTAGTAGCTGTTGTTTTTAACTACAATTTCGGTCGTTTTTGTATGAAAAAATCTCAAACAACTTTTTTTGTAGTAGTTTCAAAAAATAACTACAAAAAATATACTACACTGTAGCAATAGTTGATTTATGTAGTTGTTTTTAGTTTTTTTTTCTAAAACTCGTTTTTTTCTAGAAATTTTTATTGCAAACGAATGTGTCCAGCGAGTTGGTCGTGCGGGATGCGGAAGGAATTATTTTTATACCAAATAAATAATATCTAAATAAATTAAATTACAATTTATTAAATTTAATTATAACAAAAAATATGTTTTTGGAAAAATATTCTTGAGCGAAAGAAAATAAGTGGATAAATGAGATAACAAGTGTGTATAATATAGCGCTCACATAAGCGTGCGTAAAAACCAATCGGAAAAAAACAAAATAAAATGTGTGCAGTGTTTTGTTTTCTTATGAGCGCGCCATCTTTCTTTTCTTTGTATACACAACAGAGCAGGTACATACTTTTTTGAAACATTTCAAATTAATTCTTTTTTTTTATAAATCAATTTTGCCAAAGCATTTCGTTTTTTTTTATTCCAGACAAATTTTGATCAGTAGCGGTGAACATTTGAAATGAACTATTAAAAAAACAAAGGTAAATACAATCAATTTATTTTGTTTAACATTTTATTAATATAATTTTTTTCTTCTATAATTCCAGATAAATACATCAAAAAATTGTCATCATGTCGAAATTCTATACAACCAACTGAAATGTATTGCTTTTTAAATAAATAAATAAATATCAATCATTTAAACGTTTAAGAAATTTTTTAAATAAAATTTCAGGCAATTGTAGAAAAAACAACTGTATTAAACAGTTTTGTAGTAGTTTTTACTACATTTTGTAGTTGAAAATCAATAGTTAAAAACAACAACATGTTCAGTTGTTTTTACCGTTTATGTAGTGGACGCCTTTTCAACGACAAAATGTAGTCAAAACAACTGTCTTTTGTAGTAGATTTTACCGACATACTTTTTTGAGTGCATATTTCGCGAGGGGAAGGGGGCACCCAAATGTTACCTTTTAAACCCAGCGTTATTTTTTGCTTTTTAAAAAGTTTTTGTATGAAGACAAGATTTTTATTGCATAATTTTATTTTTTAGTCCAAATTCTTAGGGATTTTAGTGCATATTTTGAAGTTTTTATCGCATTTTTTTCGATTTTTAGTGCATAAAAATCTCATCCCTAGTGATCATATTAAAAAATCTAAATTTCAAATTTAATAATGCTCAACGTTGTTATTATCAAACAAGTATAATTTTTAAAAATGTTATGGAAGTAATTTATGAAGCTTTAATTTAAGCTTGATACCGTCCTGATTGAGTAAATAATAAATGTGCTATGAGGGTCAATCTTAATTAAGACATATTTAGAAATTTAAAATTTTTAGGGATAAACGAGGTACCTAAGCTATTGCACTGAAAAGTGTACATGGGGTTCGCTAGTAAATTCTATCAGGGTATTTACTTCAGAAATTTGACCCTTGCAACAGTGCAGTATTGCAAATGTTTAATCAAATTTTTATTTTTATTTTTCCATCACAATTTATATGATGCGTAGTTGCAAGAAAAGATTTGCAATTTATTTTAATATAAATATAATTCCTTCTATTCACAAAGAAACAAGCAAATAAAGTTGCAATTTTGACATTGTGCAATTTTGCAAGACTAAAATTTCTAACGTGAATTCCATTTATATTTATTTCTAGACCCATATTTCGATGCGGAATGACAAAGCATAACCCCATACTGTAGTTGTAGGGTAAAATAATTCAAAACCAAAAGTGATGCCAATTTAACAAAATGTGAAATCCAAATACCATAATAATTCTCATATCTAATACATACTGATATCGTTCCAGTACACAATTTTGACTAATAGTAACGGAATGATAAAAACAAACAAATTATTAAAAGTTAATAAAACCAAATTATGTTCTTATAAATATTTGTTTTAAGAAACATAATTAAAGTGTTGTTGTTTTAACTTCACAACTTTTTAGCTTTTAGTTTGTGTGGTTTTTATTGTTTTTTATATCAAAAATTTATAAATGTAAACATAAACTAACAAAAAAAAACAACCCGAGTAAAAATGATTATGCACATAAAAAAAGTGCGGACTTCTTCTATTTGAAATGCTTCAAAACTATAACAAATGTAATCAAATACAACGAAAATAACAAAAACACAATAAAAACTTTTTGCTTCGAATCGTCTTCAAACTCACTTATTTGATATAATGTTTGGTGTAAGAATCGTTGACCTGTAATGGCAATTGTAATTTAATTTCACTCAAACAAAGATTAACAAAAGTTTGATAAAATTTTATACAATTAAATATAATTAGATCTTATTTTTTCAAATCAAATATAATTTGATGCCACTTGATAGAGACAAATTTGTATCAAATTACAAAATTGTATCAAATTATATACAATTAAATATAATGAGATCCAATTTTATCTATAATTTTTGGGATACAATTAATCTTACGATATTGAAGAACAGATCAAACTTTATACAGTTTTTTGTAAAGCTATATTAAATTTTTTACTCGGGTACTTATAAAAAAAAGGTTGCAAGGTTTCCTGATATTTCTTGCCAATCTTGGTGACTTGGTGACTCTATAAAAACTAAAAAAAAATTGGAAAAATGTTTAAATTAAGCCCCCAACTAAACTCAAAACTGTTTTTGAGTCACTTTTGGAACTAAAAAAACATGTTTGATCCCTTAGAGGGGTACCCATACAATTTCCCTTAAAAAAAAATTTGTCAAAATAATTTTAAAAAATAAAAAAATTGGGGCTCAAAAAATATTGGTGGTTGGTCATGCTTTGACTCCCCTAGGGGCATAATTTGGACAGTTAAGAGCGGTTGGAACAGTTTTATAAAAATGTAATCTTTGTATGAGAACCCCGTTTAGGGAGTGGCCCCACTGAATTGGCCACAAAACTGGACAATCCGACTATAGGGTTTTACTCCCTTTTAGTAGAAGAATCGAACCTATATAGTCAAGTTCTTGTGTTTTTTTTACTGTTGCACAGTGTAATCATACACACTACAACATTTCCAATTGAATTTTAAAAATTTACAAATGAAGGGCTTAGGTTAGGTTAGGTTAGGTTGTAACTGGCTGCTGACGTTTTACGTCAACACACGTAGACTCTGAGGTCCATTGTGATACCACGGGACCGTAATAGGTTTCCCTAATAGTCCCTGTCGTTAAACCAGTTTGAGCTTCTTATGAAACTCCTAAGATGTTGAATTTTGACATCCGACAAATCAGAAAGATTGTACAGCTCCCTAGATCCCAGTGAAGGACCAGAAAGTGCCGGGCAATGGCAAATAAAGTGCTCGATAGTTTCCAACTCCTCTTCATCCATGCAACTTCGGCAAAAGTCATTCGACGCAACGTTTAACCGATCTCCGTGCTTCCCTATAAGACAGTGTCCGATAATTATAGAAACCACCGTCGAAATCTCTCCTCTTGGAAGCGATATCAGCTCACTTGTGCGCCCCTGATTAAGAGAAGGACAAATCAGTCGTGTTGTCTTACACGTCCATCCATTTGCCCATCTTTGATTAGTCTCCGTCGCATCCATTTGCCCATCTTTGATTAGTCTCCGTCGCAGAAGAAAGCCGTAGGTTTTGCTTGCAAGTTTCTAGAGGCATACCAACACATTCCAATTCTGTTGGAACCTGTAAGGTAGTTCCTAGTCTTGCAAGCTCATCGGCTTTGCAATTCCCTGGAATGTATCTGTGCCCTGGGACCCATATGAGTCGTATGTTAAACTGCTTGGCCATCTCATTTAAAGACGTGCGGCAGTTAAGGTCAGATCTTGTTTTCAGAAACATTGAATCCAGGGACTTGACCGCGGCTTGACTGTCAGTATAGATGTTGACTGCGGTTGTAGACAAGACATTGCAGCTCAACCACTCAGCCACTTCCTTTATTGACAGCATCTCTGCCTGGTAAACACTGCAATGATCTGGCAATCTACGAGCCAGACTCAACCCAAGCTCTTCCGAATAGACTCCAAAGCCCACTTGTTCGTGCAGCCTCGATCCATCTGTGTAAAAATTTATGGTAGCTCCACTACCCGGAGTATCCCCCATCCAAGACTCCCTGGATGGTATAATAGTGGTAAAGTGGCGCTCAAATAGGCTCATAGAGGGAGCACAGTCCACATTTTGTGGTATTGTTATCTTCTTCAAGATCGCGCTATGGCCACAATCGCTGCTCCTCCATTGCAGCGTGCTATTAAGTCGAATTGCCGACGCAGCCGCATACTGCCTACCCAATATGTCCAATGGTATCAGGTGAAGGGCTTACTGCAAGAACTTAATAAGCAACATTTTATTTTTTCGTGTTTTTCGCCTTCTGGTGATGTTCTATTGACAGATTTTTGGCAACAGTCTTGCTTTAACCTTTCGTACAAGTATATTGAAAATAAAAGTTCTGCAAACGTTCTATTTTCTACATTATTTAAAACGTTTTAATGCAAAAACCACCATAAAATGAAATGTTGCTTATCGAGTTTTTACAACAAGCCCTTCAAATGTATTTTAAAATTGTCCAAATATATTTTAAAATTGTCCAAATATATTTTAAAATTCTCCAAATAAATTTTAAAATTGTCCAAATGATTTTCGAAATTATCCATATGTATTTTAAAATTGTCCAAATATATTTTAAAATTGTCCAAATTAATTTTAAAATTGTCCAAATGTATTTTAAAATTGTTCAAATATATTTTAAAATTGTACAAATGTATTTTAAAATTGTCCAAATGTATTTTAAAATTGTCCAAATATATTTTAAAATTGTCCAAATATATTTTAAAATTGTCCAAATTACTTTTAAAATTGTCCAAAAGTAGTTTAAACATTTCCAAATGTATTTTAAAATTTTCCAAATGTATTTTAAAATTGTTCAAATATATTTAAAAATTGTACAAATATATTTTAAAATTGTCCAAATGTATTTTAAAATTGTCCAAATATATTTTAAAATTGTCCAAATATATTTTAAAATTGTCCAAATTAATTTTAAAATTGTCCGAAAGTAGTTTAAAATTTTCCAAGTGAATTTTAAAATTGTCCAATTGTATTTTAAAATTGTCCAAATGTATTTTAAAATTGTTCAAATTAATTTTAATGTCTAAATGTATTTCAAAATTGTTCAAATATATTTTAATATTGTAAAAATGTATTTTAAAATTGTCCAAATGTATTTTAAAATTGTCAAAATGTATTTTAAAATTGTCCAAATGTAGTTAAAAAATTTCCAAATGTATTTTAAAATTGTCCAAATGTATTTTAAAATTGTCCAAATGTTGTTTAACATTTTTCAAATGTATTTTAAAAATTTTTAAATGTAATGTCTAAATAAATTGTCTAAATGCATTTTAAAATTGTCCAAATTATTGTAAAATTGTTCAAATGTAGTTTAAAATTTTCCAAATGTATTTTAAAATTCTCCAAATATATTTTAAAATTGTCCAAATTAATTTTAAAACTTTACAAATGTATTTTAAAATTGTTCAAATTTATTTTAAAATTGTTCAAATATATTTTAAAATTGTACAAATATATTTTAAAATTGTCCAAATGTATTTTAAAATTGTCCAAATATAGTTTACACTTTTCCAAATGTATTTTAAATTTGTCCAAGTGTAGTTTAAAATTTTTTCAAATGTATTTTAAAACTTTCCAAATGTATTTTAAAATTGTCCAAATTATTTTCCAAATGTATTTTAAATTTGTCCAAGTGTAGTTTAAAATTTTTTCAAATGTATTTTAAAACTTTCCAAATGTATTTTAAAATTGTCCAAATTATTTTAAAATTGTCCAAATGTAGTTTAAAATTTTCCACTTGGATTAGGATTTACCATACATATTTCCAATTGGGTTTTAAAATTTTGTAAATGTATTTTCAAAATTGTCCACTTAAGTGGATTAGGATTTACCATACATATTTTTAAAACTAAATTGAATGTGGTATTTTTTTGGAAATTTAAGAATAAATCTGGGGATAATATCAACATTTATCTGACAACCCTGGGGGTTGTTTTCTTATTTTATTTATTTTTTTTATTACTCACTTTATTTAAAAGAAGTATAAAGATTCTTTAAGAGATATTTGCAAATACTTGTTTTTCTCTTGCTGTGGTTCTCTTGATTTGGTTTTTAGGTTAAGTTCTGTTTTTTTTTTCCAAAAAGGGGGGTTTGTTAATTTTTTTATTTGTATTTTCATATGAATTCTTGAATTTGCCTTTTTGTTACTTTGTGTTGTAAAAAAATTCAGGTAATTTTTTTTTGTTGTTTTCTTTTTTATTACATTTCCTCCATTAAGATTTTTCTTTGATAAAAAAATAGAGGAAAAAAGATCTTGAAAAATCTAGTTTTTTACATAATTTCTTTGAAATTTTTATGAAAAATTTTATTATTTTTATACAAAAAGATGTTTTTAAAAAAGTTTTTTAAGTAAAAAATAGTTAATTAAAAAAATTGCGTTTTTTCGGTTGGTTTTATTTTTTTCTTGTAATTTTTTTTTCCAATAATGAAGTTTTTTCACACGCGTTCTTTGTTCTTTTATTTTTTTATTTATTTAACAGCAAGTAGTTTTTAAAACACTGCGATTTTCATAGTTTAATTTTTATAAAATTTTTATTTTTTTTATTTTAAATTAAATTTCGGTATAAAATTAAGCGCGTTTACGTTGTTAATGCTATAAAAATTTTCAACCAACTAATTGGAATTTTGTGTAGGGAAAAATCAATCTTATTGTGGTTTCTCTTATGACCCTTAAATACGCACCTGCGCGCTCTTTCCAATAGGGCTGCCAGATTTTGTTCCATATTAGAACTGGTTAAAACATTTTGTGGGAACTAACCCATGATAAAAAAAATAAATATCTACTATCAATTACGAGAAGGGAAAGTCGAACTCTGACTAGGATAATAACTGGGCATTCATTGTCTAATCGGCTTTCGTTCCAAGAATATTGGACTAATTTTAGATGCTAGTTGAAAAAGATGCGCTTCACCAGGAGTAGATCAAACCATAGAACACATACTTTGTCACTGCCCAGCGGTGGCAAGAAGTCGCCGATCCATTACCGGTCAGATAAGTTTCGGTACTTTGGAGGATGTAACGGGAATGGATCTTAGGATATTGAAAAGATTTTGAAAGTGTTTAATTC
Source organism: Pegoplata infirma (assembly GCA_963921195.1). Lineage (NCBI taxonomy): Eukaryota > Metazoa > Arthropoda > Insecta > Diptera > Anthomyiidae > Pegoplata > Pegoplata infirma. The sequence goes on from OY992539.1 coordinate 30,222,069, forward strand.
GGAGCTTCAAAGGATTTCATTCATAAATTCGATTTGGCATTCCGAATGAAAATTTAGTAATTACATGCCCCAATCACATTTAAGCGAGTTGAATAAATTCACATTAGACTCATTCAATTCATAAATATCGAATGCATTAGATTTTTTTTTTTTCATTCGACTTTTAAAAATCTAATCTAAAAAAATTTAACAAAATCAAAATATAAAAAGGTCGATAAATATTAAACATTTCAAAAAATGGCTTATTCATTCATTGCATAAAAACCCTAAAATGGAGATATCTTGTTAACTAAGCAAGATAGAGCAAAACGGAGCTAATTTGCTAGTGTCGACCCCAATGGTCCTTAATTTTGAATAAAAAAAGTGGCATTCCCGAAAATTTTTAAATGCGCGTATCTCGCTTAATACTGCCGACAATACAAAAAATACAATTTCATTTTTGTACCCAGTTGGCAAAATAAAATCACACCTGACATACTGCTGAGTCTCCCTTTATGAAATCGCTGATATCTTCATACAATTTTTCAAAATGTCATCAATGACATGTCAGCAGTTGGTCAGCAGTGTCCACCAGTATTTGTGGCCACTAACAATTTGTTTAAACAACTGCTGACATGTCATTGATGACATTTTGAAAAATTGTATGAAGATGTTAGCAATTTTATAAAGGGAGAGTCAGCAGTATGTCAGGTGTTGTTGTAACAGCTCGACCTGTAAATGCATGTAAGTTTATGGTTAGTATTTTGTTATGTTTCCTCTCCCAGTTCTATTGACTCGTCCAAATCGTCCAAAAGCGTGCCACCTCTATGGGCTGGGTCCATAAAGATGTTGGATTCAAACGAGTCGGGTTTGCCGTGCAGTTGAAGAGGTGTGGTACGTCATGTGGAGAATCTCCGCATGCAGGGCACGTATTGGGTATAGTCGGGTTAATTCTCGACCAATAAGAATTGAGCCAACTACAATACCCGGATCTTAATTGTGCCACTCTTGTTCTTCTTGACAGACTTCTCTCTTCTTCTGCGATGGGTGGGGGACGGCCTCCAAGTAGGACATTCACTCGGTAGTTGGTTGTTGTCGATTCTACCGTATCCCTGTGAATGTCATTCAGAGTTGCCCGATATGAGATGGAATCTAGCTGTTGGATGTAGTATTGCTGGATATCCATCTCATAACACCGAAGATCTTTTCTGACATGTCTCGGGGGAGGATCAATTTCCGTAAGGTGATGGTTCGGATGATCCGTCCGATGACACGCCAGAAGGAACTGTTTCGCCAACATGTGACTGTGTTCCTTAACCGGAAGTATCTTCGTCTCCTCATGTAGATGGTTTTCTGAGGACATCTGAAGGCAGCCCGTTACGGTTCTTAGGGCTGCATTTTGACAACTCTGAAGCTTCTTCCACTGCGTTTCGCTCACACAGGGTGACCACACCGGCGCTGCGTAGTTTGCCACTGACCGGCCAATCGTTTTATAGGTAGCCAACAAGGTTCCTTTGTCCTTGCTCCAAGTGCTGCCGGCTAGCGACTTGAGGACCTTGTTTCTACTGCGCAATTTATTGCACGTTGCAGTGGCATGCGCCGAGGACGAATACAAACTGTCGAACCCCAGCTTATGTATGTCAGGTGTGATTTTTTTTGCCGACTGGGTAGCTTTTGGTTCGTATAATAGGACCGCCAAATAGTCAAAAGCTCTCCAAGTTACAGTTTTTTAGTTACGCAATTTTTTAATCCCTTAAATTTCTGTATCTTGAAAACTAAAATGTTGACATGGATTTTGATCCGTTTTGCCCAAATTTGCTTTGTTTTCGAGATACTGCAATTTAAGTGCTAAGACTACCAACGTATAGAGAGCGCAAACAAAATGGGATCCAACCAATTAAACACCCACTGGCAGAACTTCAAGCGCCGTCTTCTTAGGAGTTTAGATCTTAACTGACACTACAGTGTTTTGAAACCCTTTAACAGCTTATCGGGTGAAACCAATGTTGGCAATCGATACCTTTTCAATACCGTTATCCGTTTCAAAACCCTTTAAATTGAATACCGGTACCAATACCGAAACTCAGTTTTGGTATCGGATACCGGTATCCGATACCTTTTCCTTCAGTACCGGTAAGTACGGTATTGAAACGGGTTTTCCTAAAAAAACATGTTTTTTTTACAAAACAAAAAAATTTAATAGAAAGTTTGAATTTTTTTTTTTTTTTTGGTTTTTGTAAATGAAAAATCGTACTTCAAATGAATTTCCAAAGTCTCATAAAAATCCAAAAAAATCTTCGGGCACCCACATCGTGGATGAAGTAAAAATTTCCAAAAAAGCCGTACTTCAACCGCGATGCGGAAGCAGCAGAAGAAAATTATAGATATTTACGAAATTTAATGGAGTCATTTTGACTCCCAATAGAAACTTTCTGAACCCCTTCCGTAAAGTATAGTTTTTTTGGGGTTTTTATTTAATCCGCGATGTGGGTGCCCAAGGATTTTTTTTTGATACACAACCAAGTTTTTGTTCTAAAAAATGTTGCTAAATTACGCAAAAGCACTTGGTGAGTTAAAATTTTACCAAAAATTTGGTAACTAATGGCGTTTTCTTTTCTGGAAAAAAATGTTGCACTTTCTGCACTTTTTTTTCTTTAATGACTCTTTGTGGACAGTAATAAACAGTAAGTATAGACATATTTGGTACCAAAGGAAAGGTATTTTCGAGTTCTATCTAACTGTTCATAATAAAATGTCGAATCACGCTTATTTTATTGAAAAAAAATGTCAAAAAGCCATACATTTTTATATTTATCGGATCAGCTCAAAAAGTGAGTATTGTTTTCAAATGCTTGATACAGCATTTTATAGTCCTTATAAATACCTTTCTTTTGGTACCAAATACGTCTTTATTTACTGTATATAACTGTCCACAAAGAGTCATTGAAGAAAAAAAGTGCAGAAAGTGCAACATTTTTTTTCAGAAAAGAAAACGCCATAAGTGTAAGTGTTTTTTGGGTGTAGGACTTCGGGGGAGGCATTTGGAATACTAGCAGCAGGTTTTCCACCAACGTTTTAACAATTTGACGCTCGATATAACGAACGAACTACATATGGCGAAAGAGGTAACAATTCGTAGCCCAATTCATGGAATATTACCATTACCAAAAAGTTCGAAAAGTCGCGGAATTATTGATCCGCACTCTTAAATTATTGATTCATGATCGATTTTTAGGGCAATGGTATAGCGGATTAGCTTGCTATAAATACCTCCGCTGCTCCTATGACCGGACCCGAACCCTATTGTGGAGTGAATTGGTGCACCTTCTCGATCATGATTAGGGTTTTAGAAAGGACAGACTTTTTAAACTTGTGGGAGAATTCAGGAGCACTAATCGAGCCAATAACATATGGAAGTATTCTTTATCATACCAAAAGTGACGCTAGGTTATTGATAGGTTTTCTTACCGGACAATATAAAGTTAATTAACACTTGCATAATTTAAAACCTTTGTACGTCATCTATGTGTCGACTCTGTCTGAAGGAAATGAAAACAACGCAACATATATTGTGTGAGGGCGTCGCAATTTGTAGGGTGAGAAGAAGGTTCTTGGACATCATCTGTTCTAATTTTTATTAGGAACATTCTAATGTTCATTAGGAACATTGAACAGAGTTTGAATTAAAAATATAGCTATTGGCACAAAAGACCTATAAGGTCGCAGTGCCGGACGTAAGTGAAAACAGGGTATTAAACTTCCCCAACTTAATGTTATATAAAATTAACTTGCGGCAACCCTGCTTGCATTTAATTTTTTTCTAATTTGACATTTTGTAACACCATTTTTCTTGTAATGCTAATTAGACAAATTTTGAGATTTTAATAAAAAGTTCAATTGTATTTTACATAGGTTGAATTATATTTAAAAAATTCACATTAAACTGTTTTAAATATAATATAAACCACCCACCATTTTTCCACTTTACCTTTTCAAGCTTCCCTTATCAGCAGCAACGACGTCGTTTGCATAGAATTTTTGTTTTCACTTATTTCTTGATATTTTGCACAAAGTTTGAGTTCTATTCATTCTATTTAAGTCATTGTAGTTTTTTAAGTTTAAAATCTGGTATTTATTATTATTTTTTCACTTTTTTATCGTTTTTGTTGAGAAAAAAACCCGGACAACAATTTTTGTTACGTCTTCCTTATTTTTGTGTATTTTTCAGAGTTCCAAGCCGATCGACTCAAAATCGACGGCTATTTTATTTTTCATTTATAGACGCCGCCGTTTTCCAGTATTGCCAATTTGGAGGTTTTTCTACTAAATCGAGCGCTTTTTGTTTGGAATTAGCGGGGAAAATTGGTTTTAGCGGATGCGTTGATTTAGCCGGGAAATCTAGCGCTTTTTAACGCTGTAATTTGTTAAACAGCCTTGGGACTAGTTTTTAATTTGTCGAATTTATTTGTTTTAGCTTTAAACTGAGGTTAAACTACATATTCTGTTTTTGAGATTTCAAGTTTAACCCACCTTAAACTTGCTTTGAATTTAATAAAACTACTGTTTAAACTAAGTTTAAGCGGTATGCCTAAAAACTTAGTTTTGACATATCGCTTATACTTAGGTTAAACGTAATTTATAAAATTAAAACCAAGTTTAACCAAACATTCTGTTTTTGGGTTCAAGCAAATATCAATTAATAGTGTAATGACCACAGTACATGAGTAGTAGGGGTGTAAGTATTAGTGACAGCACACGGTGTAACTTTTGACGTTTCATACAAAACGTAAACAAACATCATAAATACATGCACAAAAGCTCACACGTACAGGCACACATATGAGGAGTTCCGTTTTAGACTTAAATTTTGAGTTAAAAAAGATGTGATTTTTGTTTTGATGGCACATCGATGAAAGTTGGCATAAATATTAGATGCTATTTAAAGGTGCATACAGACGACGCAATATTATGTACAATATTCAATTATATTGATGGTGTGTGGGTTAGATTGACCATTGTACAATCGTCAATATTACCCATACACCATCAATATAATTGAATATTGTACATAATATTGCGTCGTCTGTAGGTACCTTAAGAATAAGAAATTCGTTCGCGTCAATTAAATCGCGCAAGGGGGTCAAAAGTTATGGCGGTTTTAAGATTTAGCGGTTTTAAAAATCTTAAAAATATTTTAAAGATTTTATTTTCTACACATTTGTTGCATGCGTTATTAAAACATGCCAGGATATATCATTTCTTCTAAAATATATGATATAAATTTAACCCTTTAATGACCAAACGATTTAAAAAAAAAAATATCTAAGTACCTAAAATCGCGATTAATTCGCGGTAAAAGAAAAGTTTCACAATTTTTTATAACATATTTAGGCAATACGCGTTGGTATTACTGAAGAAAATCACGGAAAATCGTATCATTGTACCAGTAGTTAAAAAAAAATCGGTGATGCTTTTTTATAACAAGAAAATTTAATATAGTCCAAAAAATCTATAATCATCAAAATTTTTTAACCCGCCTGTGATTTTATGATGACACATCAAGTGGGCTTTCATTTAAAAAAAATTTCATCCGATTTCGTGTAAAGCCTTGGATGTGCCAGATCAAAACAGGTTTAGATAAAATCATCGCGCTTTCCGCTCAGAATGGCTTAAAGTAAAAAGTCAAAAAGCAAATCAGTTCTACTCGTTAAGGCACGTCTTTTGGTGTATTAAAATGAACATGATGCATTAATTGCTACTAAAAAAATAGGAAACAGATTTGCAAATTTCGCACAATTTTCAAAAATGCCACAAAATTTTTGCAATTTATTTTTTATAAACCCGCCAGTGATTTTTTTATGTAAACTCACAAAAAACTCGGTTTACGCAAGAGTCCACCAAATTTCGAATGAGACCGCGAATGTGCCTCGCGAAAAACTGGTATTTTAAAAAAATTACGTTTTTTCTTGCGAACTTTGATCTGCTGAAACTCCTTAACTATTCGTGGCACATTAACGGGATTAATTCCAAAATGTTAAGAATTACAACAGCTACCAACTCTAGTTCAACTTTTTTCATTTTATAGAGGGGGCCGAAATCCCTGATCAAAAAACCTCGAAAATTTAAAAACTCTTAATTTTTGGTTTCAAAATTTAACCGTCTTATAACTTCTTACCAAGCGATGAGGCATCTACACACAAAAAAAAATTAAAAAAATTGTGCCAGTTTTTGGTTTAATTACAACCTATAAAGTGGTTTTAGATAACTTACCAAAGTTTTTGCTCTAAAAAACTTAGGTAAATTACATAAAACCACTTTATAGGTTGTATTATCCCCAAAACGGTCACAATTTTTTTATATTTTTTTTTGTGTGTATCAAGCCAACATTAAAATAATCTCTTATATGTACTGACTTTGTGTTATGCCGGAAAAGATTGAAATATAAGGAGAACTTAAACAAAAAAGCGAAATAATGTAAAAACTATGGATTATTTCAAGCCATTTTTATCGATTTTTCAACTTTAACCCTCTGTAACTTTTACGGATAAAGTGGGGTAATCCTTAAACATTGCTCAGTGATGGTTCAAGGTCTTGTTTACACAACTGCATTTACAGTTTTTCTTAATTCCAAAAACTGCCGGTTTTTTATAAAATTTATTTCAGTTTCACTGAGTTGAAATTTAAAAAAGATTTCTTGATATACTAGGCAGCGATGATCATTCTGTACTAAAAACCATACCACCATATTGGAAAGTACGCAATTAGCACCAGTGTTTGCATACTAGTCTGTACTGTGGCAATGACACTGGTCCTCTAATCTAGCTTAAAGTAAATTATGGCTCCAATCTAGCTTCAATCTATTAGATTGCCCATACAAATTGTTTTTTTTTAATCTAGTACACACAAAAAAAATATAAAAAAATTGTGACCGTTTTGGGGATAATACAACCTATAAAGTGGTTTTATGTAATTTACCTAAGTTTTTTAGAGCAAAAACTTTGGTAAGTTATCTAAAACCACTTTATAGGTTGTAATTAAACCAAAAACTGGCACAATTTTTTTAATTTTTTTTTGTGTGTAGTTTAGGCTCTAATCGGCGAACTCAAATCGGAAAAGTTTACTCATGTTTTTAGATATATTCTAAAAGAGCTAATATGATCTTTGCACTTTTTGCGTCAAATTATTGTTAAAATGTAAAAAAAATACAACTCTAAAAAGTATTGGGACTTTTTGGTAGTGGGTACACGGAAAATTCGTTGGTACTCGATACCAAGTACCCAAATACCCGGTATTGTTACAACCCTAAGAGCAGAGTCACAATTGGCCCCTCATTCGGTTACCACAAAATGTTTTCATACATTTTGTATGAAAAGCAAAAAATCGCTTCGTGGTCGACCACGCTGCCGCCAGACAGTGTTACCGTTGTGCGACTTTAGTTGCAATTTGCAACCTTTTTGACGCTCTGAGACTTTTTGTGCGACTTTTTAAACTTGTCTAATTTTGCAACTTTTTCCAACTTTGTGCGACTTTTTCCCCTTTTTTGTTGAGTGAAATATTTTTTTACTTTTAAAGACATACACTGCGAAATTAAACATAATTCAAATATTTTTGAAACGTTTGGAATTTTAAAAATAATATTTAAAGGTCGCGCTCTCAGTCAAATCAAACAAAAAATAAACAGAATTACGCTAAAAATATGTATCGTCCATTCCATATAATATAACCCATTTCATAAGATATAGCCCATTCCTTTAGATACATCTTATAATATCGTGAAATATTACATGGAAACACCTTTATGAAAAAAAAGTTGTAACAAATAAAAAGCATTGTATGGGGACCGCCTTAAGGGTTGAAGTATGTTCTGAAAATGTTGGGATTAAAAAACTATTGGGGGTCGGCCATACATTTGACTCCTCCAGAGGCACCCTTGGGACAGTTAGAGGTAGGAGAAATTTTATCTTTGTTATCCTTGCATTGAATATGGGGATAAGGTATATTTGCAAAAAATGTTTGGGAGGACAAATTAATGGGGGCCGATTTTACATTTTATCTCTGTTTGGGCGTGTAGGTGTAAAAATTCACAAAAAGCCCCACAACTGCCACTGATTCCCAAAAAAGAAGTAAAATTTAAATTTTTTCCAAAACATACCTAAGCCACAGACTAAATACAGACTCGACAGTAGAGTTTTACAAGAAAAACTGGGGAAAAAATAAGCGATTTTAGGAGAAAACACAGCGGTTTTTAGTCCGTTTTACGCTAACATGGCAACACTTTCTACGAATTAGGAGTGAGTGAGACAACAAAAACCGATCTGGCATCCATTTTTCTAATGGCGCGTTATATTAGCTTTCTCTTTCTAACCTAATTCGTAGAATAATTTGAAAACATTAACCATATGGTTCAAGACTACTTTTTTGACATCTGTCACTTATGTCGAGTCTGTATTAGTCTGTGCCTAAGCCCTATCTCTACTCCCTAAGGGAGCTTCCATACGAAAACATTTTTATAAAAAATCTTCAACCCTTAAAAAAAATGTGCGACTTTTATTTGGAAAAACGCCTTTCTTGTGCGACTTTTTTGTATAAAACGACTTTTTGTGCGACTTTTTAAAAATTCTTAACGGTAACACTGCCGCCAGAATAGATTCTATTCTATTTTTGTAGTTCTCTCTCACCACCCTCTCATATTTTTAAAATTTCTGTCAAGTAGCGTTGCCATATGTTCAACAAAATATGCTAATTTTTCCAATTGGAGTTGATATATTGTGTGTGTGCTGCAAACAAAAAACATTGTGTACATGTTTTTAAGGGATAACTAAAGAAAAAAAATAAATGTGTAACTGATATGAACGTCATTTCCTTTATAAAATGTGTCCGGTCGTCTGTCGTTTAATTTTAATGCGTCGCTCTCTCTTTTGATGTGGTTCGTCGTCGGTGGTGCCAATTGTGGCTGGGCTCTAAAACGCACTATTACGCGGTATTGCCATACCAAATATTGCATTTCCAATTTGAATTGTTGCCACCATCGCACATTTTTTCCAAAACCAATACCACAACATGGCAACACTAACCAGTATATTTGAAAATCAGAGGTGTTTTTTACGTTTTTGTACACGCAAAAAAAGTCGGTGTCGGAGGGAGCAAAAATCTGGCATAAATTATCTAAAAATATCCCAACAAACCAAAACATTCCGACGACACCTGCCGAGACAAAGCCACAGACTAAAGGCCTAGTTAGCCGAGAAAACGTAACCGTAACCCTAACGTAAAAAGTCAGCTGATTGTTTTTGATATGCGTAAACTAATGAAAACGATTACCAAATTCAATTGTCACGTAAACGGAACGTTCCGACCTGTTTAAAATAGAATTTTACAACGTTTCTACGTGACATTTGTAAACAGCTGATTTTCGGTTTGTTTATTTCCAAAAAAAAAATGTGATACAAAACTAAAAGTGCAAAACAAATAGAAAAATCACTAATTCAATTTAAATAAACTAACTAATTTAAAGTCTACATATAAAAAACATAAATAAAATAATAAAAATGAACGACGAGTTTTTTTTACGTCAAAAACATATGACACGTTATTAAGTTTCGATAATTGCACTAAATAAATACGCTACGGTTAGGGTAAAGATACGGTTACGTTTTCTCGGCTAACTAGGCCTTAATACAGACTCGACATAAGTGACAGTTGTCAAAAAAGTATTCTTTAACCACAGACTAAATACAGACTCGACAGTAGAGTTTTATAAGAAAAAATGGGGGAAAACTAAGCGATTTTAGGAGAAAACAGAGCGGTTTTTAGTCCGTTTTACGCTAACATAGCAACACTTTCTACGACTTAGGAGTGAGTGAAACAACAAAAACCGATCTGGCATCCATTTTTCTTATGGCGCGTTATATCAGTTTTCCACTGTTGCCAACTATTTTTAACCAAAAACCTCTAAACTTCACGAAAAAAGCGCTAGAAACCGCCAACAATTAATTTAATTTAGCGGGGAAAATTTAAAAATTTCCCGCTAAATTACAAAAAAAAAGCGCTGAAAACCGAAAAACTTGGCATTTTTGATTGACAAAAAAGAAAAATTTAAAAAAAAAACCTCCAAATTATTTTTTCTACAAAAATTTACTTTTCATTAAAAATGCGCAAGAAACGGTCGAAAAAATTTTAGCGGGAAAATACAAAATTCTCCCGCTAAATTTCAAAAAAAGCGCTAAAATTAGACAAACTTGGCGTTTTCGATTGAAAAATTGGAAAAAAAACTCTAAATTTGTCCCACTAAATCCAAATAAAAAGCGCTAGATTTTCCCGCTAAAGCACCGTTCCCGCTAAACCCAATTTTTCCCCGCTAAATCCAAACAAAAAGCGCTAGATTTAGCGGGAAAACCTCCAACTTGGCAACAGTGCAGTTTTCTCTTTCTAACCTAATTCGTAGAATAATTTGAAAATATTAACCATATGGTTCAGAACTACTTTTTTGACACCTGTCACTTATTTCGAGTCTGTATTAGTCTGTGCTCACTCAAAAAATTATGTTAGTAAAATCAACTGAAAATGTCAGTTAAAATAACTACATTGTAAGTTGTTTTGGGGTCAACTACTTTTTCAGTTAAATCAACTAACAACGTTAGTTATTTTAACTGACAAAAAACAACTGACTTATGCAGTAAAAACTACTTACATTTGTAGTCAAAACAACTAAAATGTAGTAAAAATAAAAAATCTATAATTTTTTTTTTTTTCAAAAAATTTTTCAGAAAAAAAATTGAAGAACAAATTTTTTGAGTTTTTTTTTTGTTTTAAAAAAAAGTTGTGAAAATAAAAAAAACGAAAATTTATTTTTATTTTTTTGGAAAAAACTTTGAAAATTTTTCAGAGATAAAAAAAAAATAATTACTTTAAATAACTGTTACTACATCACAGTACTTTTTTGTTAGTTATTCAAAAAAACTACTTACAATAACTAACAGAAATAGTTGTTTGATATTTTTCATACAAAAACAACTGACTATGTAGTTGAAAATAACTAACTACTGTAAAATATACAAACAACTAACATGTAGTAACTTACATAATTTTCTGAGTGCTGTTGTGAAAGTCAAGCGCTGTTCTAGGGTTACAGCTCCTTATTATCAGTATCCAAATTTATAATTAAACCTAAAATTATAACGTTAACATATAGGTTGAGTTTAAAATTTCCACACAATAAATGTGTAGGATTTAATTTGCCACCGACCAACTGACCCTTTTCGTACAATTTTCTCCGGTGACTACTGCCCTCGCTTTTTCTTGAAGTGAAGGATCCGCTATAGCTTCACGAATTTATTTAATAGCACCCTGTAACAAAGAAAATTATGACCAAACAAAAATGTTTAGCTTTAAAAGCTATTAAACCTTATTGGTATCTTCGGAATGATATATTTTCCCTTTTTTGTTTTTGGTACATTTTACCAAGTTTTTGCTTAAATAACATAAGCATTTCCTTCATAATTTTTTACTTAAGCGTTTTGGCTAAATTACGAAAACTACTTTGTCGGTTGTAGTTTTAGCATATTTATACTCCTCTGTGGTACAGGGTATAATGAGTTTGTGCTGATGTTTGTAACTACCCAAAATATTGGTCATAGATCTACCTTCAAGTATACCGATTGACTCAGAATTACTTTTTGAGTCGATTTAGCGATGTCCGACCGTCTGTCCGTCCGTCTATCCATCTATCGGTTTAAGCACGATATAGGTCGCAATTTTCAATCAATTGACTTGAAATTTAAAACTTAAGTATTTTTTCGCCCAAGGACGAAGCCTATTCAATCTGCAAATAATCGGTGCATGTTAAGACCTAGCCCCCAAACAAACGCCCCCTTTGGATTTAGCTGAATTCACAATGACGGAGTACTCTGTGCCAGAGAGTGGATTTTGTTCCTTTCTCTTTCGCACTTACATATTTTTTGTATGATGGTATGTCTATTTTTAGGGATGGTACTCTGTAGTACAGAGTACTCCGACATCGAGTCAGAGCCTTTAGGCTTAAATGACTCTAACAACTGTATTTTAATAGAAATCGCTTTGAAATTTAACAGGTAATCAAATTTGTATGCATCATCATTCCAAATTTCAAAGAAATCGGGTCAGTCCTTCTGGTAGTCCCCATACAAACCACCCTCCCGATATTCACATAATTCCCACAAATTTCCTAAAAATGGAAATATTTGATAAAAATTTAATTTTTAGGTGTTAAACGTGTACTTTAGTAACCTTATCAAATCGGAGTATAACTGAACCATTTTTGGACTTAGTCCCCCATATAAAAATTTCGACCGATATTCAGCAAAAAAATAAACCAATTTCAATAAAATTTGGTTTGTGTGTGTTTTCTACAGTAAATAAAGATCTAACAAAAGATAGACCCAATCGGTCCATGTTTGGACTTGGTCGGTCTTGACCGACTATAACTTTCTTACTTGTTTTGGTTAATTTACGCCAGATTTTTGCTCACTCCGACACAGATTTTTTTTGCATGTTTATTTATTAATAGAATATAAGTCATAGTATATAAATAAATTAATAATAAACAATAATAATAGGTTAGTCTTTGAATAATAGTATATAATTTATGCACAATTTTTTATCCTTCCTTGTAAACACCTGGATATCTATATTGTGGTTATGAATCAATTATTCGGCTAAGAGGGTATATACTGTACATGATAAACACCATTATCTTGACGGTAACCTATACCGTCATGTATAACATAAGTCCAAAAGTATATAGTATCACCCTTGAAAAGTTGCGTTGAGTCGCGAAATACCCAGAGTCCATTTTCAGGACTTAAAATGTCTTTAGAAAATTCTCCGGCCTCCAAACCATTCATTCTTTGATTATTATTACCATGAAAAGCGAAAAGAGTGATACCGTTTGCGTGTGGTATAGATACTTCAAAACCTTCTTTGCCGACTACAAATCGAGCATTTGGTACCTGATATGACCAACAACATTGTATTATACTTATTGCAAATATTATCAGCAGAAAACACTTTGTTGGTTTATTCATTGTCTGGATTAAGTTACAAAATAACGACTGCGATAGATTTCTTTATTTGAAAGCGAGATAAACACTTACAAGTCCTCGACAGTCATGCAGTACGATTTCAACTGGAAGTAAAAATGATTTTAATTTTCATTTAAGATATTACTTCGCATTTAGTTGCATTTATTTTTATAAATCCACAGTATGAGGGTATACTCACGTTGTCATTCCGTGTGTAACGCATCGAAATATCGGTCTAGGAACCCATTAAGTATATGGGACATTCCATGTCAAATCGGACACTTTGGAAATTTTTTTTTTAGATTTTCCCAATTTGTTTACAGTTTTTAGTACCCTTCGAAAACTCCTTCGTGGTAAATTTTCAGATTTTTTTGATGACCCGTTTAAAAGATATCGAATTTTTAAAAATTGGTAGTTTGTTCCTTTACTCAAACTTCTTTTACTCATAACTTCTTCAATAATGGTCCAAATTTCAATTTTTTTTTTTAAAAATTTTTGTTTTTTTACGTACTTTTTAAAAAAATTTTTAAGTTTTAAAATTTAAATCTCATTTTTGAAAATGTTTGCACTCTTCGATTTTTTTGAAATTTTTTTGTGTAAAACATCTATCGATTCTACAAATTTTTTGCCCAGGAGGATCGTGGGATAACGATTATTACTATTTTTTAAAATTTTTTTAAAAAATTTTATTGTAATTTTCCAATCTTAAAATCAGTTCTACTGCTCGAATGGTGCGTCATAGAGGGGTCGTTTATAAGACCGACCCCCCACTAATTTTTACGTCCTAACATTTCTTTGGATCAAACTAGTACCCTATCTCCAATTTCTAAGGAGGCTCCCACACAAAACGACATTTTTTAAAATTTGCTCCAACCGCTCTAACTGCCCTAATAGTGCCCTTAGACCAACAAAATGTATGACCGACCCACAATATTTTTTTAGTCCAAATATTTTTTCTGAACACACCTACCCTCTATCTCTAATTTTTAAGGCGGTCCCCACACAATTTTTTTATTTTTTGTAAATTTGTTTTATTTAATCAGCTTCTACCGGTCCAATGGTGCATCCGAGAGGGGTCATTAGTGAGACCGACCCCCATTTATTTTTACCCTACAACATTTTTTTAAAACATACCTACGCCCTATCTCCACTCCCTAAAACACGATACTGTCCAAAATAAAAGAAATAAACAGCTGAAGTTTGACACGAATATGTCTTATGGTAATAGGATGGATCTCTCCCAGCGTCCCTTGCTTCCGACCCCAAAAAGAAAACACCCGCCAATTTATTTTGTTATTTTTACATTTTGGAGGGTATTAAAGATTCGCCACAGCTGAATTTAACACTTTTACTTGTTAAATTTTGTTTATTTTGTTTATAAACAAATATATACACTCAGAAAATTATATCAGTTACTACATGTTAGTTGTTTGTATATTTTACAGTAGTTAGTTGTTTTCAACTACAAAGTCAGTTGTTTTTGTATGAAAAATATCAAACAACTATTTCTGTTAGTTATTTTAAGTCTTTTTTTTGAACTACTAACAAAAAAGTACTGTAATGTAGTAACAGTTATTTAAAGTAGTTAATTTTATTTTTTTATCTCTGAAAAATTTTCAAAGTTTTTTTCCAAAAAATAAAAATAAATTTTGTTTTTTTTTATTTTTCACAACTTTTAAAAAAAAAAAAAAAAACTTGGAAAGAAAATTGATCTTCAATATTTTTTCTGAAAAATTTTTGAAAAAAAAAATTATATATTGATTATTTTATTTTTACTACATTTTAGTTGTTTTGACTACAAATGTAAGTAGTTTTTACTACATAAGTCAGTTGTTTTTTGTCAGTTAAAATAACTAACATTGTTAGTTGATTTAACTGAAAAAGTAGTTGACCCCAAAACAACTTACAAAGTAGTTATTTTAACTGACATTTTCAGTTGATTTTACTAACATAATTTTTTGAGTGTATAATATATATTATATAATATATTATTTCCTCAACTTTTGTGATAACGGGGTATATACACTAGACTGGGTCGACCATAAAGTAGAAAAAAAAAGTTCCTATTGGGCGGGCTTAATTTTAAAGCTTACCTCGAAAAGTTCCATAGCCAAAATATAAGATTTTTAGGTCGCGATTTGGTACCGCCGAAATCGTTATTTGTTCATAGCTTTGTCATTTGATGTCCGATCGTTATAAAAAAAAAATATTAGAAAGTCCTCAGCGAGTACTAAATTTGACCCACATCTGGTTTTAACCTCAGAGGTCATCTTCTTGTTATGATTGTTAGTTTTTTCATCTTTCTACCTGATTTCTAAATGATGATGAAATGATTTTTATTTTTCCATTAAATTATAGCACTAAAAAAATCATAAAATCCTTTCCTTCACTCAAAAAATTATGTTAGTAAAATCAACTGAAAATGTCAGTTAAAATAACTACTTTGTAAGTTGTTTTGGGGTCAACTACTTTTTCAGTTAAATCAACTAACAATGTTAGTTATTTTAACTGACAAAAAACAACTGACTTATGTAGTAAAAATTACTAACATTTGTAGTCAAAACAACTAATATGTAGTAAAAATAAACAATATATATTTTTTTTTTTCAAAAAATTTAAAAAAAAAATTAGGACCAAAGTTTTTCAAAGTTTTTTTTTTTTTTTTTAATTTGTGAAAAATAAAAAAACGTTTTTTTTTTTGGAAAAAACTTTAAAAATTTTTCAGAAATAAAGAAAATAAAATTAACTACTTTAAATAACTGTTACTACATTACAGTACTTTTTTGTTAGTTATTCAAAAAAACCACTTAAAATAACTAACAGAAATAGTTGTTTGATATTTTTCATACAAAAATAACTGACTTTGTAGTTGAAAACAACTAACTACTGTAAAATATACAAACAACTAACATGTAGTAACTTACATAATTTTCTAAGTGTTGGAAGTATCCAGTTAAAGTAATCAACAAAAAAGTTACATTTGATTTAAGATTTTTAAATATTTAAATAAGTACGAACAAGTGTTTCGAAGCTTTTTCTATGGAAAATTAAAATCGAATGTAACTTTTTTGTTAATTAATTTAAGAGGGTACTTCTAAGGGAAGAATTTCATGAATTTTTTAGTGCTATAATTCAGTGGAAAAATAAAAATCATTTAGGTGGGTAGAAAGCTGAGAAACTAACACTCATAACACGAAGATGACCTCAGAGGTCCAAACCGGATATGGGTCAAATTTAGTACTCGCTGAGGACTTTCTAACAAATTTTTTTTTATAACGATCGGACATCAAATGAAAATGCTATGAACAAATAACGATTTTGGCGGTACCAAATCGCGACCTAAAAATCTAATATTTTGGCTATGGAACTTTTTCGAGGTAAGCTTTAAAATTAAGCCCGCCCAATAGGAACTTTTTTTTCGACCCGGTCTAATATACACTAAGAAAAAAAAATATTAAAATCAAGCAGAAACAACTTTAAAACAATTATAAAACAGTGGCGAAATAGAACTAAGTTTTTTTCTACTTATTTTAAATATTTTCATGTTTATTTTTAAAATGACCAAATAAATACGCTCATGTTAAAATTAAAGTTTTTCCACTTTAATTCAAAATTGAAACCAATTTTGATTTAACGTTGATATAATATTATTTTTATAATCTCCTAAACCAATATTTCTTAATAAATAAAACAAATTATTTTAATGTCACTCAAAAAACTATGTTAGTAAAATCAACTGAAAATGTCAGTTAAAATAACTACTTTGTAAGTTGTTTTGGGGTCAACTACTTTTTCAGTTAAATCAATGTTAGTTATTTTAACTGACAAAAAACAACTGACTTATGTAGTAAAAACTACTTACATTTGTAGTCAAAGCAACTAAAATGTAGTAAAAATAAAATAATCAATATATAATTTTTTTTCAAAACATTAAAAAAAAAAAAAAATTGAAGACCAAATTTTTTCCAAGTTTTTTTTTTTAAAAAGTTGTGAAAAATAAAAAAAAACAATTTTTTTTTTTTTGGAAAAAAACTTTGAAAAATTTTCAGAGATAAAAAAAATAAAATTAACTACTTTAAATAACTGTTACTTCATCACAGTAATTTTTTGTTAGTTGTTCAAAAAAACGACTTAAAATAACTAACAGAAATAGTTGTTTGATATTTTTCATACAAAAACAACTGACTTTGTAGTTGAAAACAACTAACTACTGTAAAATGTACAAATAACTAACATGTAGTAACTTACATGATTTTCTGAGTGTACATGTGTTAGTTGTTTTGTCTTCAAATGTAAGTAGTTTTTACTACATAAGTCAGTTGTTTTTTGTCAGTTAAAATAACAAACATTGTTGATTTAACTGAAAAAGTAGTTGACCCCAAAACAACTAACAAAGCAGTTATTTTAACTGACAATTTCAGTTGATTTTACTAACATATTTTTTTGAGTGTATAAGTTTGAAATTTCGTTTGCAATTCTTCAAATTATCGGTCTAGGACCCCCATAAACATATATACTGATGAAATGACGATCACGATATAAAATCAATGTTGGCAACCGAAACGAATAACGCTATTGGTAAACATTTTTTTAATTTCGTTAATGGCTGTGGTATTTGATTTGATTCGGTTATGGTAATAAATCAAAATTAATCCAACTAAATCCTATAGGATTAAATAAGTCCATTTGGATTAATTTTCATTTATTTACATCTTTCTCATTTTCCAAAATTTTTTATTTTTTGGATTATAATTTTTGTCGCAAAAGTAACAACATATACCGGGTAATTTTACCGGGTTTTAACCAGTAATCAGAATACCTCTTTAGTGATATATTTACGCTTTTATGAAGCCAGTGAGAAATCGATTCTTTTTTAAAATGGACATATTTTCACGTGAAAACCGAGCAACTTACTTACTTTTAGAGATATCTAAATAGAATTTTAGTCGATCGATCGCTGGTTCCAAATGCATTTTTTTGGCATAAATTCAAAAAATGAAGCAAGGTCACTTGGACTAATTCTATGATGATTTTTATCTCTTAGCGCAATTAAAAATCAATTGTCAAAAAAAAATTTTTTTTTAAAAAAATTTTTTTTTTAAAAAAAAATTTTATTCGAATTTTTGTTTTTTGGAATTTTTTTTTTTTTGAAAAAAATATATTTTTCTTAATAAATTAGTTTAAGGGAAGGTAAAAAAAATTATAAAAAAATTATTTGAAAACGTGTCACGCAAAAAACAGCAAATTTGGCCAAATTTGTTCTAAACTAAAATGGAAATTGTTTGCCAAAAAATGCTGGCAAGATGTAAATTTTAATATTAAATATACAATATTGAAAACACTTTCACGTTTAAAGACTCATGCAAGTTCGTGCCAAAACACAACTTTTTGTCCACGAAAGATATAGGCTATTTTGGCTCCAAAATCCTCATAATCAAAACACCCAAGAATAACGCCAAGGATGCATTAACTGTAAAATAGGAATTTTTAACAAGACCTAGTATCCTTAGGTTTCAATTTGTCCCTAAAGCCTCTTTATAATTTTATTTTTTCCCATTTGCCGTTTGTATAATTGTAATATTGATTTCACTCCGGTTTTATTATACGCCTTAAAACTTTCAACTTTGAAAGCCTAGCAAACTGACAGTATTGGCCCCAAATTTTTTTTCATTATACTTTCTTGATAGCTTATAGTGTTGCCATTGAGGAAATGTATAAGCTTCTGAAAATTTGTTAATTTTCTTTTTGTTAATTTCTGCCAAAAAAAATGGATTTGGAACCATAGTGCAGCGGTTCAAATTATGCACACAAAAAATATATGTATATGACACTTCCAAAATTTGGGTACATTCAACATAACCTACAAATGTAAAAAAAGAATGCGAAATGCGAATATAAAAACTGTATGACATTAACACACTAATGTGGTTATTCCTAAAACCTGAAATATATTTAAAGTAGGTTTAATTGACAGATATTGCAGGAACAATTGTCAAATAAACCTACAATAAGTCTACTATAAGTATTATAAATAAGAGCCAACATTTTTAAAAGTTTGCACTTAAAAAATAAATTGTTTTCACATCGCACAGTGGGGAAAATTTACTTTTTTTATCCAATTTTGCCTACAGGTCGCAATTCTTAACCGATTTTAGATTTTATTTTTTTTTATTTTAGCTAATAAAATTCCACATCGATCTGTCATGGTGGATTTTTTAAAAAAGTTTTTAGTTTACTTTTTAAGTTTTCCTAAAGTTCAGAAAATTTTAATGTTTTAGTATTTTTGCAATAAAAAATGTATTAGGCATGGGACGAATATGCTGTATAGACTAATGTCCAGTTTCTCTATTACGAATTTTCATTTTCGTTCGTCCAAATGACATAAGAAAATCAATTTGAGGTTCTGTATTGCGGATGTCATTTAAGTCGAACGAAAACGTAAGAGTTGTCATTTTTCTTCATATTTTTCTGTTTCTACAACACGAATTGTATTAAAAGGTATTTAAACCCCTTATCAACGATGTGGATAACAATTGCTAATAAACATTTATTTAAATTTTTAAAACCAGATAAAAATTCAAGAATTTTCACTTATACAAGCTCATATCTTTCAAAATAGTGAACCAATTTTAACGAACTTTTTTTTTTTAAATTAAATCTTATCTTGTGCTTAGTCAAAATTGGCAAACAAAAAATTAAAAACAATATTTTCATTTTCGCTTAAATTTTACCTTAGCATTTTTGTTGTTTTATATGGAGTTTGTCTGATTTTCAGGTGAAACCCGAGCAACTTACTAACCCTAGTCGAGGGAAATGGAGAAATTTTTACATTTTGTATCTTTTGAACTAATAGTCCTAGCAACTTATAATTTGGCCTATAGGATCCTCTCAGGAAAATAACATTCTGGAAAAGTACTTTTTTGAATGTACCTTAAAAACTTTAAATTTGGACTAAAGGATACTTTCGCGGAAAAAACCTTCTGAAAATAGTACTTCTTTTAAAAATCCGTTTCTAAAGGGGGGGGGGGGGGGGGGGGAAATAGGGTTATTTGGTGAAAATTAGACTGTTATTTAGAACATGTTGAATAGCTCACCGCTAACGAAATTAGAGTTGTGTCGTTCACGAACGAACTAGTTCAATTGAACTATTCACTTAACTGAGCGGTTTATCTAGTTCGTTCATTTCCGCTCATTTAGGTCTTTTCGTTCATTCAGCTCAATTGGTCATCATTTCATTTTGATCTTTTAGTTCTGTCGTTCAATTTTTTTTGTTAATTTTGTCATTAGGCGTAATGACAAAAAATATAAATGCTTTCTCAGCATTTATATTTTTTTTTACAAAAATTGTATGTTTTTTTTACATTCATGTTTTTATTCAACATTTTTGTATTTTTGAACGAAAGCCAAAACAACAGACATGATCAAAATGATTCGTTCACGAACTGTTGAACGAAAACAAAAACTGACCGATTTGAACTAGGTGAACGACCAACAGACATGATCAAAATGATTCGTTCACGAACTGTTGAACGAAGACCACAAAAGAGCGATTGAACTAGATGAACGAACTAGGTCTTTTATTTGAAATAAACGAAAATGAGCGCTCACTCAATTGAACGATTAAGCACAAGTCTAAACGAAATTCCGGGCGCGAATTAGCCAGTAATGTATAAAATAGTTTAGTATACCTTATTTAAAACTGTGCAACATCGATAATTTTAATTTTTGCACTAAAGACGAACCTATTAAAATTGGTCCAGTTTAGGCCTACCCTCTAAGTCAATGGTTCCCAACCTTTGATTCTCGCCCCACTGGGGGGCAATTTGAATGCTTCAGGGGGGCAACGAGCAAATTTTAAAGATTTTTTTTGTGAAATAAACTAAAAAAAACATAATTTTAGTTAAGTTATTAAGTTGATTGTTGAAAGCTTTTTCTAAAAACTTTGTTTAAATGATGATTTTAACAAAAAGTTTGCTTAACCACAAGTAAATTTTGAATTTTAAAACAAATTTGAAAAATTTACAAAATTTTCTTAAGTGTAGGGGGGACATTGTAGATTTTTTAACTTAAAAGTGGGGCACGGCGCAAAAAAGGTTGGGAACCATTGCTCTAAGTGGAGAGTATAAAGAGTGTCTTAAAAACGTGTTTAACTCTGAGTGAGCACCGGATATTACTTTAATCATCGAAATGAAAAGAAATAGTAAAGAAATGTGACCTCGAGCTAGATAATTTTTCTGAAAATAAAAAAGTATAATATTTTGACTGTTTCAATTACCAATTTTAAATAACTTTTTCACAAAAAAATTATTTAAAATATTAAAAAACCGTTTTTTGTTAGTTTTATGAAAAAATATTTTTATATGTCAGTCTTTTATTCAATGTAGGTATAATTTACACTGAGTAAACTTTTACATAATCTACTTTAAAATCACCATTATTTAACCAATCTTGATTATGTTTATATTTTTTCCAAAACTTATCATTTGATGTTGGATGAGAGTTAACCCAAGGTTTTTCTTCTTTCCATTCGCTGTTATCTTTGAAATCATTGAGGCCTCCAATGCCATAACCAACAGTTAAATAAAATTCCTGATCAAACGGTGCCCAAATTGAGCCAGTTTTTAAAAGATCACAATTTGGTAGAAACTTATCGAATAACTGAAGATTTTGAAATGCTTGTTTATCGTCCGAAATTTCAATACGACAATATTCTTGATCATTTAGAGATAGAGCTATAAATGTGGGGGCCCAGGTTAACTGATAAATATGAAATTCATTAGTCAGATTTTGCAACGCCTCTTGATGACATAATTTTGCCGAACGCCAGGGTTCATTTGAATTTAAAATAAGACCAGATGTTAGTTCCACATTGTTACCGTTAACTGTTGTCTGAGCTATACGCATTTGTCCCGAACGATATTGACCTTCACCGTACATCAGTTTAGTGGGTTCTAGCCAAAGTTGTGGATATACCCACATTGAACCAGGCATTTTTGCTTTTATTTCTACTCTGCCGTATTTAAAAGAGAATTTATCTTTTGTAGAAAATTGTGCTGAAATTAATGGTGGTAGTATGTGGCGTGGCATTGGGGTAAAAATACATTCTTCGGTTTCCAATTTTCCAGTACACGTTGAACCCAATGAAAATGTTTTCTTTAACAATTCTTTATGGTATTGTTTTTTAGTAGCTTTAGGTTTAATGGTGACTATACTGTTGCGAAGTTGTAAAACATCTTCCACATCATTAAGGTACATATTGAATTCATAATTCGGTTCCTGGGGAAAACGTCGTTCGACAGACCATTTGGTAGAATCCAAAAAAGTTCCATCAAAATTATCTTCAAATATTATTTGTCCACTACAACGTACTGGTGCGCCATTAACAGTTGTCGAAGCCGTTAAACATTGACCGTTGGCCGGTTGGTTGAGAGTAGTTGATGGCTGATTGTCTGCATTGGTAGTCGTCATCATCGATGTCGAATTAACATAATTTTCCACTACATAAATTCCATCTTCTTCACGATATCCCAAACCTTTATATATAACATAGGTCCAATAATAAAGTGTATCACCCAGTTTAAGTTTAGCTATACGATCACGAAAGGTCCAACGTCCGTTTTTAGGTTTAACAATATCACGAGCCCATGTTCCAGCCTCTAAACCATCCATTTCTTCATTTAATTTACCATGAAACGCAAAAAGAGTAATACCCTCTTCATCTGGTATAGACACTTCAAAGCCTTTGGGATAATATACATCAATTTTAGCTTTTGTTACTTCATATTCTGACAGTGAGCATTGTATTAAACTTAATACAATTAGCACAAACTGCGCATAACTAGCCGGTTTATTCATTGTAAAGATTTTTTAACTGTTTTATCAAAGGTAGAAATACGACTGAGTTTAATTGCTGTTTTTTTAAGTTGATGTACTTGCCATCTTATTTGTTAGTTTACCTTACCTGTCTGTATTGCCTATAGCACCGTAAGTTGTTCACCGGTGAAACAAAAATGTTTATTATTTATCAATTTATTTGTAACGACAACTTTACAGTCATATGTTTTGCAAATCCGACGTTGTGCTGTACATATAACAAAATAAACAGATTTTTTTTGAATAAAAAAATATTCACCAGCTGGTGAATAAAACGTAACATAGTTATTTTTATACCCTACACCACTCTGTGGTACAGGGTATAATGAATTTGTGCTGATGTTTGTAACAACCCGAAATATTGGTCCTAGACCCACTCTTAAGTATACCGATCGACTCAGAATAACTTTTTAAGCCATTCTAGCGATGTCCGTCCGTCTGTCTGTCCGTCCGTCCATGTAAACGTTGTAAACACGATACAGGTCGCAATTATTAACCGATTTAGTTGAAATTTTGAACTTAAGCTTCATTTGGCCCAGGGACGAAGCCTATTGAAATTGGAATAAATCGGTACATGTTTAGACCTAGCCCCCATACAAAGGTCCTCTTTAATTTGACTCAATTGGCTCTAATGACCGTATTATAATAGGTATCCTTTCGAAATTTTACAGGTAAACGTGTTTTGTATTCTATAATTACCATTCCGAATTTCAAAGGAATCGGACCAGTGCTTCTTGTAGCCCCCATACAAACCACTTTCGCGA
This sequence comes from Pegoplata infirma, assembly GCA_963921195.1. Lineage (NCBI taxonomy): Eukaryota > Metazoa > Arthropoda > Insecta > Diptera > Anthomyiidae > Pegoplata > Pegoplata infirma. The sequence goes on from OY992539.1 coordinate 30,245,743, forward strand.
TATTCACATAAATCTCTCAAATTCCATGAAAATAGAAAATATTTTATTAAAATTTTGTTTGTATGTTTTTAACTTGTACTTTATTAACCTATTGCTTATAATGGGACCATTTTTGGACTTAGGCTCCATAAAAAAATTTCGCCCGATATTCATTTAAAGCGGTTTATTGGCAACAAATAGAAACTTGTTTCACTCAAATTAGGTTTTTGAGTGTTTTTTACACTTATTAAAGATTTGGCAAAAGATCCTATCGGTCCATGTTTGAACTTGGGACCCATTTTCCGGGAAACACTGGTGTAGGGTATTATATGGTCGGTCTTGACCGACTTTAATTTTCTTACTTGTTTTTATTCAATATTTTTTTAATCAATATTTTTCTTTATCAATATTTTTTTTCATCAATATTTTTTTCATCACAATATTTTTTTTAACATCCCGGTGAAAAATGATACAAATATGATCATATATGCGTTCATACAGCATCATGTATGTCCATATATGGAGCATATATGGATATATATGACGCTGTATGAAGACATCCCAGCAGAAATAAATCGAGATTTTGGCGACACAGCATCTGTTTATAGCATACCGTAGCGCATCCAAAGAGCGCTCTTAGGGATGCAGTAAAAGGAAGGGGAAAACATTTTAATTTTTTTTTTAAGATTTTTTATATAAAACTTATAATGTGTAATTATTTTTTGATAAAATTTCACACTTGCTTTCCTTTTTAATATTTTTAACACTTTTTGAATAAAAAAACATGAGTTTTAGACAAAGACACTTGATTTGACTGCATCATTATTGCGCATTAATCAGCGCTGCAAAGAGCGCTTCAATCATAGCATCTTTGACCGCTGTTCCTAAAAAAAATCCCATAAAAAATGTGAAAATGAAAATTTCCGATATTTTTTTGATGTTCACTTCCGATTTTTTTTTTTTCATTTTGTTTCACATAAATAAAGTTTTTTAAAGTAAAACGAATGAATTTTTTTGTTATATTTTTTTAAATTTTAGTTATTTGATTTCAACTTTGAATTTACAGCATCTTTATTCTGCTTAAATCAGCTCTACAAAGATACATGAATTCACTGCATCTTTAATCTGCTTAAATCAGCGCTAAAAAGATACATGAATTTACAGCATCTTTATTCTGCTTAAATCAGCGCTCTAAAGACACGTGATTTCAGTGCATCTAAAGAGCGCTGTTTCTGTGTATCCAACTAGCGCTCTAAAGTGGGACATCGCCTTAGGGAATCATGCATGAATTCAGCGCAATTGGATGCGCTCCTTTACTCAAGTTCCCCTTCCAAAAGCTGCTGAACGTTCAGCAAAATTTCTGCTGGGATGTATCATCATATTTGCAACATATATGTCCATATACGTAAAATAAGTTCATATGCACATATATGACATATATGCTCCATATATGTCCAAGTATGTCATATATGGGCATATGCCCTCATTTTACGTATATGGACATATATGTTGCAAATATGATCATATATGACTGCATACAATTTTATATATGACCAAATATGCTCATATATTTACATATATGCTTCCATATATTTACATATATGTATCCATATATGCTCATTTTTCACCGGGATATACATATTTTTCGAGTTCGTGAAATCCGTCGGTGTATTTACAAGGGCGACTGACTCCCGAGGAGAAACAATATCAGGTGAGTCGGGTCTAATAGGATTTTAACAACGTTTAGTATAAATCTAAGGGACTCACGAGAGAACCAATATCAGATGAGTCGGGTTAAACTGGATCGGGTTCTAAATACGAGTAGTACCTCACGAGAAGAAATAATATCAGGTGGGTCGGGTTCTAAATACGGTTAGTATAATTCTAAGTAACTTACGAGAGAAACAATATCAGGTGAGTCGGGTTAAGTCGGATCGGGTTCTAACTACGAATGGTAACTCACGAGAAGAAACAATATCAGGTGAGTCGGACTAAATCAGGTTAAGTCGGATCGGGTTCTAACTACGAATGGTAACTCACGAGAAGAAACAATATCAGGTGAGTCGGATTCTAAATAGGATTAGTATAAATCTAAGTAACTTACGAGAGAAACAATATCATGTGAGTCGGATTAAATCGTGCTAAGTCGGATCGGGTTCCAACTACGAATGGTAACTCACGAGAAAAATAAATATCAGGTAAGTCGGATTCTAAATACGATTAGCATAAATCTAAGTTACTCACGAGAGAAACAATATCAGGTGAGTCGTTAATTTACGATATGCAAAATATTAATAACTCACGAGGGAAACAATGGCAGGTGAGTCGGTTGGTAAATACGATACGTAAAAATATCAACAACAAATCTATTCGTTACTACTTATACATCTACGGCACGTGTCGCTACGGTGAACTGGAATCGGGTCGGATTCTTGAGGTACACTTCGGCTTTTAGGCCGGAGTGTACCTATCATGATTCAATGGTTTGGGCAAGAGTGCAAACTACCCAGACATTTTTTATATGAAGGTTGATAGATTTTCACGTGACAAACGAGCAACTTACTTAACTTATCTGTAAAAACTTGTTCTCAATGTATTATCGTCGAATGTGCATGATTTTTATTCTGCGTCATTGTGCTGCTCTTTTAGGCTGGGTTTTTAAGATCTCAGTTAAGCTAGGTTTAGTTAATCTAATAACAGATTTGTGCTGCCATGACCAAGTGAGTAAACAATATTTTGCCGGTACAGTTTAGTTTTGCTTAAAATGATGGTCTTCAATAAAATAATAACAAAATAAATCACATTTTGCCGGAAAAATCCGAGTTTAAGACTACGTTAAACTAAGTTTAAACTTAATCCACATTACAAAAACCCAGCCTTATTTATACACACGGTCTCAAAGCCGTATGAAGATTTTTTGTTTGAAAATGCACATAAAAAGCGAATCGATTTGCATGTTTGCGAATTTCTTTGACTATTATCGGAAAAATTATTATAGTTTTACTAAATTAAAACAATTTTATAAATTAATATTTAACATCAACGCCTACAAAATGAGACGGGACGAAAAAAAAATAAATTTTCTTATTATCTGATGCCAATGACACGACTTATGCTCGTAATTTCAACAAGTAGGTAACTACGGGTGTAATATACTTAATAGATATCTTTACCTATCCGGTAAAATAACATTAAAAATTATATTTACCTGAGAGTTAAGTTTACGAAATTTTACTTAAACGGTAGATATCTATGAACCGATAGTTATCTGCTATTACGGCCATTAGAATTTCTTTCGACATTAAATTGTTTCATTTGCTTAACAAAAGTATAAAAAAAATACCATACTCTGGTCAAAGCACTCATAAAATTATGTTAGTAAAATCAACTGAAAATGTCAGTTAAAATAACTACTTTGAAAGTTGTTTTGGGGTCAAATACTTTTTCAGTTAAATCAACTAACAATGTTATTTATTTTAACTGACAAAAAACAACTGACTTATGTAGTAAAAACTACTTACATTTGTAGTCAAAACAACTAAAATGTAGTAAAAACAAGGTTGGCAATCGATACCCATCCAAAATAACGGTATTTGGCTATTGTACCGCAACCAATAAAGATATGGACATTTTTAAAAGCGATTATGAAAGTCAATAAAATTTCTAATATTTTTGATGTGTTACTTCGTGTTTGTACCGGTTGCTTTTCGAAATATTGGCCAATACCTTTATAATACCGTTTGAAACGGTATTTTAAAGGTATTGGCCTTTATAACGAAAATGAACCTGTACAAACACGAAGTAACACATCAAAAATATTAGAAATTTTATAATCGCTTTTAAAAATGCCCATATCTTTATTGGTTGCGGTACAATAGCTAAATACCGTTATTCTGGGTTGGTATCGATTGCCAACCTTGAGTAAAAATAATATAATCAATATAAAAAAAAAAAAATTTTTCAAAAAATTTAAAAAAAAAAAATTTAAGACCAATTTTTTCCAAGTGTTTTTTTTTTTTAAAGTTGTGAAAAATAAAAAAAATTGTTTTTATTTTTTGGAAAAAAACTTTGAAAATTTTTCAAAGATAAAAAAAATAAAATTAACTACTTTAAATAATTGTTACTACATCACAGTACTTTTTTGTTAGTTGTTCAAAAAAAACGACTTAAAATAACTAACAGAAATAGTTGTTTGATATTTTTTATACAAAAACAACTGACTTTGTAGTTAAAAACAACTAACTACTGTAAAATATACAAACAACTAACATGCCCAAGAAACACATTTACGGATACATCGACAAGTACGGAATCATAAATCCGTCTTTTACGGCACGTTTACTTTTTAAAAAAAAACTTATTTGACTACAAATGTAAGTAGTTTTTACTACATAAGTCAGTTGTTTTTTGTCAGTTAAAATAACTAACATTGTTAGTTGATTTAACTGAAAAAGTAGTTGACCCCAAAACAACTTACAAAGTAGTTATTTTAACTGACATTTTCAGTTGATTTTACTAACATAATTTTTTGAGTGTATAAGAATCTTCCAAAAATTCACAATTTAGCTTTTCTTTAAGTCTCTTTAAAAAAATTAAATACACACTTGTATTTTCATAAGAGCAGCGACAGTATAGAAAAACAAATAATCGGAAAGACATATTTCAGGAGGTCATTTAAAGTTCTGAATTCCCTTCTGGACTCAGGTACTACACATTAATTTTTAATACTTTAAATCTTCTTTTATTTTAATCTTTCTTTGCACTGTTTTTTAACTTTATCTTAACACAAACAACCCGAGTAAAAAAGTTTATATATAATTTGATAAAATATAATTATATAAAAAACTTTTTTACTCGGTAAACTACTAATTTATTGTTTTCTAAATATTTTTTAGATTGAAAATTAATTTTACTAACGTTTTTGTTAAAGTTGTTTAAAACTCATTTTAAAAATGTTTAAAATCAAAGTTTTGATTTTCAACATGGCGTTGCCTTGAAATGAAAACGAGTTCTTAAATACTTAATTCAAAAAAGCAAAAATTTTAAAATTGAGACTGAAACATATTAAATTTAAAAAAGTTCAACTTCATAAATAAATTTTTTTTTAAATTTTTGATTTAACTATGATTTTTGCCCTCAGTGTATGTATAATTTACACGGAGTAAACTTTTATATAATCTATTTTTAAATCACCATTTTTTAACCAATCTTTATTATGTGAACATTTTTCCCAAAACTTATTGTTTGCTGTTGGATGGGAGTTTAACCAAGGTTTTGATTCTTTCCATTCGATGATATCTTTGAAATCGTTGTGGCCTCCTATGCCATAACCAACGGTTAAATAAAATTCCTGATCAAACGGTGCCCAAATTGAGCCAGCTTTTAAAAGATCACGATTTGGTAGAAACTTATCAAATAACTGTAGATTTTGAAATGCTTGTTGGACTCCGGAAATTTTAAAACGACAATATTCCTGATCATCCAAAGATAAAGCTATAAATTTGGGGGCCCAGGTTAACTGGGCCCCCAATGACACGACTTATGCTCGTCCAATGACACGACTTATGCTCGTAATTTCAACAAGTAGGTAACTACGGGTGTAATATACTTAATAGATATCTTTACCTATCCGGTAAAATAACATTAAAAATTATATTTACCTGAGAGTTAAGTTTACGAAATTTTACTTAAACGGTAGATATCTATGAACCGATAGTTATCTGCTATTACGGCCATTAGAATTTCTTTCGACATTAAATTGTTTCATTTGCTTAACAAAAGTATAAAAAAAATACCATACTCTGGTCAAAGCACTCATAAAATTATGTTAGTAAAATCAACTGAAAATGTCAGTTAAAATAACTACTTTGAAAGTTGTTTTGGGGTCAAATACTTTTTCAGTTAAATCAACTAACAATGTTATTTATTTTAACTGACAAAAAACAACTGACTTATGTAGTAAAAACTACTTACATTTGTAGTCAAAACAACTAAAATGTAGTAAAAACAAGGTTGGCAATCGATACCCATCCAAAATAACGGTATTTGGCTATTGTACCGCAACCAATAAAGATATGGACATTTTTAAAAGCGATTATGAAAGTCAATAAAATTTCTAATATTTTTGATGTGTTACTTCGTGTTTGTACCGGTTGCTTTTCGAAATATTGGCCAATACCTTTATAATACCGTTTGAAACGGTATTTTAAAGGTATTGGCCTTTATAACGAAAATGAACCTGTACAAACACGAAGTAACACATCAAAAATATTAGAAATTTTATAATCGCTTTTAAAAATGCCCATATCTTTATTGGTTGCGGTACAATAGCTAAATACCGTTATTCTGGGTTGGTATCGATTGCCAACCTTGAGTAAAAATAATATAATCAATATAAAAAAAAAAAAATTTTTCAAAAAATTTAAAAAAAAAAAATTTAAGACCAATTTTTTCCAAGTGTTTTTTTTTTTTTAAGTTGTGAAAAATAAAAAAAATTGTTTTTATTTTTTGGAAAAAAACTTTGAAAATTTTTCAAAGATAAAAAAAATAAAATTAACTACTTTAAATAATTGTTACTACATCACAGTACTTTTTTGTTAGTTGTTCAAAAAAAACGACTTAAAATAACTAACAGAAATAGTTGTTTGATATTTTTTATACAAAAACAACTGACTTTGTAGTTAAAAACAACTAACTACTGTAAAATATACAAACAACTAACATGCCCAAGAAACACATTTACGGATACATCGACAAGTACGGAATCATAAATCCGTCTTTTACGGCACGTTTACTTTTTAAAAAAAAACTTATTTGACTACAAATGTAAGTAGTTTTTACTACATAAGTCAGTTGTTTTTTGTCAGTTAAAATAACTAACATTGTTAGTTGATTTAACTGAAAAAGTAGTTGACCCCAAAACAACTTACAAAGTAGTTATTTTAACTGACATTTTCAGTTGATTTTACTAACATAATTTTTTGAGTGTATAAGAATCTTCCAAAAATTCACAATTTAGCTTTTCTTTAAGTCTCTTTAAAAAAATTAAATACACACTTGTATTTTCATAAGAGCAGCGACAGTATAGAAAAACAAATAATCGGAAAGACATATTTCAGGAGGTCATTTAAAGTTCTGAATTCCCTTCTGGACTCAGGTACTACACATTAATTTTTAATACTTTAAATCTTCTTTTATTTTAATCTTTCTTTGCACTGTTTTTTAACTTTATCTTAACACAAACAACCCGAGTAAAAAAGTTTATATATAATTTGATAAAATATAATTATATAAAAAACTTTTTTACTCGGTAAACTACTAATTTATTGTTTTCTAAATATTTTTTAGATTGAAAATTAATTTTACTAACGTTTTTGTTAAAGTTGTTTAAAACTCATTTTAAAAATGTTTAAAATCAAAGTTTTGATTTTCAACATGGCGTTGCCTTGAAATGAAAACGAGTTCTTAAATACTTAATTCAAAAAAGCAAAAATTTTAAAATTGAGACTGAAACATATTAAATTTAAAAAAGTTCAACTTCATAAATAAATTTTTTTTTAAATTTTTGATTTAACTATGATTTTTGCCCTCAGTGTATGTATAATTTACACGGAGTAAACTTTTATATAATCTATTTTTAAATCACCATTTTTTAACCAATCTTTATTATGTGAACATTTTTCCCAAAACTTATTGTTTGCTGTTGGATGGGAGTTTAACCAAGGTTTTGATTCTTTCCATTCGATGATATCTTTGAAATCGTTGTGGCCTCCTATGCCATAACCAACGGTTAAATAAAATTCCTGATCAAACGGTGCCCAAATTGAGCCAGCTTTTAAAAGATCACGATTTGGTAGAAACTTATCAAATAACTGTAGATTTTGAAATGCTTGTTGGACTCCGGAAATTTTAAAACGACAATATTCCTGATCATCCAAAGATAAAGCTATAAATTTGGGGGCCCAGGTTAACTGATAAATATGAAATTCATTAGTCAGATTTTGTACAGCATTTTGATTACATAATTTTGCCGAGCGCCAGGGTTCATTTGAATTTAAAATTAGACCAGATGTTAATTCCACATTGTTACCGTTAACTATTGTCTGAGCTATACGTATTTGCCCCGAACGATATTGACCTTCGCCGTACATCAGTTTAGTGGGTTCTAGCCAAAGTTGTGGATATACCCACATTGAACCAGGCATTTTAGCTTTTATTTCTACTCTGCCGTATTTAAAAGAAAATTTATCTTTTGTAGAAAATTGTGCAGAAATTAATGGTGGTAGTATATGGCGTGGCATTGGAGTAAAAATACATTCTTCGGTCGCCAATTTTCCCGTACATGTTGAACCCAATGAAAATGTTTTCTTTAACAATTCTCTATGATAGTGTTTTTTAGTATCCTTAGGTTTTATGGTAACTATACTCTTGTGTACTCGTAAAACATCTTTCGCATCATTAAGGTACATATTAAATTCATAATCCGGTTCTTGGGGAATACGTCGTTCGACAGACCATTTGGCAGAATCCAATAACGTTCCATTAAAATGATCTTCAAATATTATTTGTCCACTACAACGTACCGGTGCTCCATTAACTATAGTGGAAGCTTTTAAACATTGAACGGTGGAGCGTTGGTGAAGAGAAGCAGATGACGTATGGTGTTTATTGGTAGTCCTAAGCAACGGTGTCAAATTTACATAATTTTCCACTACATAAATTCTATCTTCTTTACGATATTCCGAACCTTTATATATGACATTATACCCATAATAAAGAGTATCATTCAATTTAAGCTTAGTTACACGATCACGAAAGGTCCAACGTCCGTTTTTAGGTTTAATAATATCACTAGTCCACGTTACAGCATCTAAACCATCAATTTCTTCATTTAATTTAGCATGAAAGGCAAAAAGGGTAATACCCTCTTCATCCGGAATAGATACATCGAAGCCTTTGGGATAATGTGCATCAATTTGAGCTTTTGGAACTTTATATGCTGACAGTGAACCTTGTTTTAAACTTAAAACAATTAATACAAACTGCGCATAATTTACCAGTTTGATCATTGCATTGATATTTTTACTGCTTAATCGAATTTAGAAATACAACTGATTGTTTTTTTTTTTTTAGTTAATGTATTAGCCAGTTTGTTAGTTTAAAGGTTCCTACATATTAGATATGGCCACTGGTCACGTGAATCACGCGTGACTCGAACGTAACTGTGAGTGATTCTTATTTTAAACATGTGATTGTAAGCGTGTGTTGAACAAAATCTGCGTGAGTAAGTCAAATTTTTTGCGTGATTGGATTTTTTCATAATTGACTAATGCAGTGCATTGTGTTGATCAGGAAAATAAGGTGTGGGAAGGAAGAAAGAGGGAGTTGTGTTTGTAAACACTTGATTTAAACCTCTGTATATTGAAAGTGGCAGAGAAGAACTCCGCGGGAAGTTTATTCCACATACCGAAAACGAATTTTCTCTATAACGCGAAACATTGGACAATCAATTACAAACGGATGCAATCTACAGGACAAACGAGTACTCCAAACAAATACCCGAGCTTCGGGAATAAGTCTAAAGAATCAATAGAGTTGGCTACCCTACTGTCTTTAATAAGCTTCAACGCAATCCTTTGTATACCGTCCAGAAGCCTCAGAACAAACTCTGAAGCCCATATATGGGAGTTATATTTAGGGTGACCATTTTTTTCTGAGCTTAAATCAGTACGCCCAAGTTTATATGTTTTTTTCTAGAAATAACTCTCTAAATATTTTTCTATTAGAAAACACTGATGTTTTTCCAACACTAAAAAAATTTCGGTTAAACTAACTTGACCCCAAGTATTTTCAGTAAAAATAACTGCAAAAAACAATTGTTAGAAAACAACTGCAAAAAGCAACTGTTGTCGTTATTTTGCAGAAAATTTAGTTGACTCTAACGACTTCATTTGAATGTTTTGATCGTTTTAGTGCAGAAAATATAACAAAATTCCACAGGTTTTGAGAATAAGAAAATACCTCAGATTTTGAAAACTTTTTCCGTAAGTTTTGACAACTTTTACTGTAAGAAAACTTCACAGCTAATAAGCACGTGTTATTTTAAAGGCCTTGATTTTCTGGGCGCTTTTTCGAATAAGCTCTGATGACATTACCTCATCTAAGATCTCAGAATCATTTGGATTCATGCAATTTACTTCATCTTTCTAAAAATATAAAAAAATCCATCGGCCCATTGAACTTTTCGTTATTGAAAACCTTAAAGATTCTGTGCGCATTTCCATATAAATTTAGGAAGATCAAAATAACCTCATGCTCAGATTAATTTTTGCGTTAAGGAACCTCTTGATTCACGAACTCTAATCTCTTTAGAATACATTCGTTATAAATTATCTCATTTTCAGACTTAAGTTATAAAAAACAACTCTGACGACTTATATTATGGAAATTCATGTTTTTATACAAATTATTAAAATTATTTTTTTTGTTGAAATGTTCAAAAATCAGTACAATCAGTACATATTTTAAAAAATCAGTACAAATCAGTACAACGTTTTTTGATCAGTACTCGTGATCAAAAATCAGTACATGTACTGATCAAATCAGTACGAGTGGTCAGCCTAGTTATATTCCATTTAAGGTCAGATATAGGTTAGGTTAGGAGTGGGGGAGCTCAAAATGTTGGACCGGCCGCGGCTGGTCTATAGCAATACCACATGTTCCTTCAGCGACGAGGATAAAACGCGTTAGTTCATGTTGCAAATAGTTTTACGGACATAAGGTCCATAACTGCGATTTCCTTCAGATGGTCGTGTTCTGCTTTGCCTAATATTCGCTCGCTATGCCTGGCCAATTCGGGGCATTTGCACAGGATATGTTCAACTGTTTCATTCGTATTCTGTTCATCGCATCTTCTACAACTGGAATCAGAAATGAGCCCAATCGTTCTTGCGTGGAAAGCAATTAGGCAGTGTCCTGTGACCACTCCCGTGATTAAACGACATTCCCTTCTGTTTAGAGAAAGTAGGTAGCGAGTTCTTCTGAGGTCGTAGCGTGGCCAGATTATTCTGGCTTGTACTTAACTCTCTTCCAGTTCCCTTTTCCCATGGAAATATACTGGCAATCAGTATATCCTAAGGTCCGATATAGCTGGTATAAACTGTAAGGAGATCGGACGGATTAAAATTGTTTTTACAGCATTTTAAAAAACTGAGACAATTGAACACTTCATTCGACACTTGAAAAACGTGCTTATTCTGAAGAACATCGCACTGTATTCGCATGCCGAAAACATCAAAAGTATCCGATTCCTCAATATCTACACCACAAAAATTGGGTCTTGCGTGCATAAATATTGACCTTATTTGCAAGACCTCGCTCGGAAATTGTAGAATGGTCCATTAAGTATCTCATTCATATTTTGCCGCATGAGCCCAACCTCAATAAGTCTTGGCCTGCGAACAAAGGAAAATGAATGGCAAAGGTTGCTGTCATCACCAAAAGCAATAAGTTTTGATACGAGTGCTTCGTGGCAAACACGATCAAATGACTTGGAAATAACAAGAGCAACACCTTATCTTTTACCAAATTGGTGGTCCGTCCAAACATCGGTGGTCTCCAAACATTCAGAAAGAAATGCTAACAGGTCTCCCGTGGAACGACCACAACGAAATTCATACTGTCGATCATTGATTGGTCCCCAAATAATTCACAAGATGTAAATTAATCATGCATTACCTTTGGAGTAACTATCAGAGTTTGAAGCCGCACCCTTTTCAGAGATTGGCTGGACATTGGCCACCTTCCAGCACGAGTAAATAAAATTTTAAACAAAAAAAAATCAATTAATAATATTTCTTTTGCTTTGTTTCTAATTTCTCGATTTTAAAGTCAAAAAAGGAACCGAAAGGCATTGGCTCACAGTTCCAATACGTTTTTGTGTTAGTATTTACCTTAAAAGGTAAATGTTCGACCACGACTCTAAATAAAGCAATCTTAAATTTTATAGCGTGAAAAGGGCTTGCGTAAACTCACGCGTGGGTGTGATTGAATCTGGCGTGAGTTACGCTTGAGCCCAAACTGGACGTGAGTTATTCGATTATTGTTTGCGTGAGTTACGCGTGAGCTGTTTTTTTTTGACTCACGTGAATAGTGAGTGAGTTAGTAATAAAAAAATTGGGCGTGAGTTATTCGATTATTGTTTGCGTGAGTCACTCACGCGCCCATATCTAGTACCTACACAACATTATATAATGTATAAAAGCATTGCACGTTTTATTTTAATTTTTCCATACAGAACACAATAACTTATGTTAAAACAATTAAGAAAACTAGAGTCGGCCAAGACCGACCATATAATACCCTACATCAGTGTTTTCCGGAAAATGGGTACGGATCTGATCTGTAAATATTTGGTAAGTAATAAAATACATTGATTACTTTATGTATTCATACTATATTAAAACGTTTTTTTTTTTTTTAGGATTTTGTTTTGGTATCATCAGATAACTAGAGAATGGCTAATGGGTGCATAACATGAATAAACGAAGTGTGTGTGAAAATCTTCAAATATTGCTGCTTAAAAAGCCGGAAATAAAAAAAATATTGTGATTTATACTTTATAAAGGTACCTACAGACGACGCAATATTATGCACAATATTTTTGACGTTTACCCACAATTGGCATACATAAAAATACTGTGTAAAATATTGAACAGAAAAAAATACATGCAGATTGTGCATAATATTGAATCGTCTGTAGAGGCCTTAAAAGAATATTTACAAATAACAACAAGCTTTTTTTTAATAATAAAATTTCTTATATTAACAAAAATATGAGTTGAATTTACATAAAATACGAGTTGATTAACAAAAAAACGAGTTGATCAACTTTTACAAAAACTGACAACAATTTTTATTGAAATCAACATAAATATTTGTAGGGTCAAAATCAACAATGATTTCTGTTGAATTTACAACGATTTTCTTTGGGAATACAATGATTTTTGGTTGAGTGTATAGAGAAACATCTGAACTTAAAAAAATAAATTAATAAAAAAAGTGGCCGGATTTTCGATAAATTGACTTTTTTACAAAATTACAAATTTCAAAACGGGTTCTGAAAATTTTTAAAAAAAAAAAAATTTAATTTTGGGATTGTGGTGCATTCCGCTTTAATTTCTAAGTCCAAGTTTTGAAAAATTATAAAACCAAGATTAACTAAGATTAAGCCGACACGAGAATTTGCTGCTACTTTGCCTCTTATTTGGATTTTCCCGAATGTCTATAATTTAACATAAGATGGCAACCCTTTTTTAAACCGCCGAGATAGCACCTAAAAAATATCAAGTAAGTTACTCGGTTTTCACGTGAAAATCTGTCAAACTCCATATAAAAAAAATGTCTTCGAAGTTAGTACTCTTTCCCAAACCATTGAATCATGATGATGTTTTGCTATATAACGCCATATTAATTTGTTATTCCATGCAAAACGCATTGAAATATCGGTCGAGGACCCCATTATGTTTTTATATTATTGATCCGTAAAGGTTTCTAAGACAATATAGTGATATCTAGGGATGAGATTTTCATGCACTAAAAAATCGAAAATATGCGCTAAAAAATTCAAAATATGCACTAAAAAACCTTAAAATATGCAATAAAAAATTAAATTTATACAATAAAAATCTTGTTTTCATAGGAAAAACTTTTTAAAAAGCAAAAAAAGAACGCCGGGTTTAAATAGTAACATTTAAAACTTTAAATAAGCAACATTTTTTTTAGAAATAAAGAAAATTTATAAAAAAAGTTAAAAAAAAATAATTTTTCTTATTTTCAAAATAAATTTTAAAAATTTTAAATAGTTTTTGAAAAAAAAAAATAAATTTCAATTTGTGTTTTTGCTAATTTATGCCAAAATATGCACTTAAAAGTTGGAATAATGCACAATATATGCATTTAAAATCAAAATATGCAATGATATGCAAGAATATGCAAAAACAAATCGATGCCATTTTAACGCAAATTTCTTGATTCGGAAAGATAATTGGTCGATATCGTTTTGAGACTATCGACAAAAAACATGCATTTGCATGGAAATCTCATCCCTACACTCAAAAAATTATGTTAGTAAAATCAACTGAAAATGTCAGTTAAAATAACTACTTTGTAAGTTGTTTTGGGGTCAACTACTTTTTCAGTTAAATCAACTAACAATGTTAGTTATTTTAACTTACAAAAAACAACTGACTTATATAGTAAAAACTACTAACATTTGTAGTCAAAAGAACTAAAATTTAGTAAAAATAAAATAATCAATATATGTATATTTTTTTTTTTCAACAAATTTTTCAGAAAAAAAATTGAAGATCAAATTTTTTCCAAGTTTTTTTTTTTTTAAAAAAATTTGTAAAAAATAATGAAACGAAAATTTATTTTTTATTTTTTTGGAAAAAAAACTTTGAAATTTTTTTTCAGACATAAAAAATATAATTAACTACTTTAATTAACTGTTACTACATTACAGTACTTTTTTGTTAGTTGTTCAAAAAAACGACTTAAAATAACTAACATAAATAGTTGTTTGATATTTTTCATACAAAAACAACTGACTTTGTAGTTGAAAACAACTAACTACTGTAAAATATACAAACAACTAACATGTAGTAAATTACATAATTTTCTGAGTGTAGTGATATCCATCTATCTGTTTGTCGACAAAAAAAGTTTTTGATGACAAAAAGTTTTTGAAAAAAAATTATGAAAAAAAAATATTGATGAAAAAAATCATATTGATATAAATAAAATATTGATAAAAAAAATATTGATGAAAAAAAAAAATATTAAAAAAAATTATTGATGACAAAAAATATTGATGAAAAAAAAATATTGGCCTCTGTTCTGTCTTTCACAACTTTTCAATTCACATGAAAATTTCCGAATCACATGAAATCCAGTTAAGTGTTTTGTTGATTACGTTTTCATTCGAAGTTGAAATCGAATAATTAAAATTTAAAAATTATAAGGAAAAAAGTGCATTGGTTTTCTTTCACCAAATTTTATTTATGTGAAACAAAACGAAAAATAAATTTTCAGTTTCATATTTTTTATGTGAATTACTTTTTTCGGAACAGCGGCCATTGATTAAAAAAATATTGATGAAAATTGAAAAAAAAAAAATATTGATGAAAAAAAAAAAAATATTGATGAAAAATAAAATATTGATGAACAAAAAAAATATTGATGAAAAAAAAATATTGATGAGAAAAAATATTAATGAAAAAAATTGATCAAAAAAATATTGATGAAAAAATATTGACGAAAATAAATATTGATGAAAAAAATATTGAAGAAAAAAAAATATAAAAAAATGTTGATTAAAAAAAATATTGATGAAAAATAATTATTTTACGTTTTATTCACCAGCTGATATTTTTCATTCACCACGAGGTGAATTATTATCCAAGTTACAAACCCAAGTTACTAAAATGGTTGGTTTTAAGAAAATGAAAACAGTTATTATTTTTTTTGTTAATCGTTAGCTTATGGATAGCCAAACTGAGGTGTCGTCCTGTAACTTTTTTAAAATTAGACACCAGCCTAAAATTAGACACCAGCCTAACGTGAAAAATTTAAGATTTTTGATAAGAAATATTTTATTTTGAATAAAAAACTTTTTTTTAGTCATTTTTGTAAAAAAAATGACAAATTTTTTTTAGCGTAAAAATATTTTTAAGTGTCAAAAATATGTTGTAAAAATTGTTGTGTCTTGCCAATGTTTTTAAAACTTGTTGTCTGAAATTTACGGTTTTGCTAATAACTTTTGAACTACAGGACTTTTGAACCACTTTATTTTGTTAAATTTAATTTTTAATTAACATCAGTTTTTTAATAAAATATTGCATTAAAAAAATTAAAATCTCAATATACATGATAAATGCCATTATCCTGACGATAGCCTTTTCCGTCACGCAAAACATAAGTCCAAAAGTAAATAGTATCACCCTCTTCAAGATTAGTGTTGCTACGAAATACCCAGCGGCCATTTTCAGGTCTTAGAATATCTTTCGAAAGTTCTCCGGCCTCCAAACCATCCATTTCTTTATTTACATTTCCATGAAAGGCAAAGAGAGTGATACCGCTTTCATGTGGTATAGATACTTCAAAACCTCCAGGATATATTTCAAAACGAGCTTTTGGTGCCTTATATGACCAAGAATATTGTAAAATACTAATAACAATTACTATCAATAGAGCACTTGTTGGTTTATTCATTTTGTAGATATTGTAACTAAATAACGACTATACTGATTTTCTAAATTTGTAAACGTTATATACACTTAGCCTGATATAAGAACAATATTCATTTCAACGAACAAGTTTTTTTTTCAAACGTAATGAAAATATACCGGGTGAAAATGAGCATACATGCTCATTCACTCAAAAAATTATGTAAGTAAAATCAACTAAAAATGTCAGTTAAATTCAACCGACGAGTTGACGCCACCCCCTCCAAATTCAATGAAATTCAGTACTGGGGTTAAATTTAGAAACACAGTGACAGGAAAGAAAAAGCGGTGTATTTTCCCTTAGAAAAAAAATATTTTTTTGTCTTTGAGATTCTGGTACCAAAATTCACTTTTCTGAATGTTTTGCTGAGTCCAAATATGACCTTTGAACTAGCCTATCGCTATTACTTTTCAAGATATCTGCACCTAAATGTTCAAAAAACACAGCAATACCATTTTAGCAATTTTCACACATTTATGTGCAGATATCTCGAAACGATTGTCAAAAAAAAAACAAGAAAATTTTGTATGCTAATAAGTAGGGATGAGATTTTCATGCAAATGCATGTTTTTTGTTGATAGTCTAAAAACGATATCAACCAATTATCTTTCCGAATCAAGAAATTTGCGTTAAAATGGCATCGATTTGTTTTTGCATATTTTAGCATATTTTGGTCAAAATGCATATTTTTGCATGTTTTGGTTTTAAATGCATATTTTGTGCATATTTCCAACTTTTAAGTGCATATTTTTGCATATTTTGGCATTAATTAGCAAAAACACAAATTGAAATTTGTTTGTTTCAAAAACTGTTTAAAATTTGAAAAATTTATTTTGAAAATATGAAATTTTTTTTTTTAATTATTTTAAATTTTTTTAAAGATTGTTTTAGTTTCTCAAAAATCTTGCTTGCATAAAGTTTTAAATGTTACTATTCAAACCTGGCGTTAGTTTTAACTTTTTTTAGAAGTTTTTCGCATGAAAACAAGATTTTTATTGAACAAATTTTATTTTTTAGTGCATATTTTTAGGTTTTTTAGTGCATATTTTGAGTTTTTTAGCGCATATTTTATGCGCATATTTTCGATTTTTTAGTGCATGAAAATCTCATCCCTACTAATAAGCCTAAAGCTTGATTTACACGTTAACTACCCTTGACTACCCTTATCTACTATTTCCCAGTATTGGAGGATAGCAATTGTCAAATTCAAATAATTTTTCATACAAAATTATTTAAACCCGGCAAACCGTATCACCAATACTGGGAAATAGTAGATAAGGGTGGTCAAGGGTAGTTAACGTGTAAACTGCCCTTAAAACTTTTGTATGTGCTAAAAATTTAAAATAACTTTAAATACCAAAAATTTGTAAATACAGTAACAATTTTTTTAATCGGACTATGCATAGTTTCTGCATTTTAGCGTCATCAGTGATTCTACATTATTAAATATATTATTATTAGAATAATATATAATATTCCTATAGTTATTGCAGACTCAATGCTAGTCATGGTTGAATGATCTAAGATGCCAGTCAATCATGATTTGTTCCACTCAGAAAATTATGTTTGTTACTACATGTTAGTTGTTTGTATATTTTATAGTAGTTAGTTGTTTTCAACTACAAAGTCAGTTGTTTTTGTATGAAAAATATCAAACAACTATTTCTGTTAGTTATTTTAAGTGGTTCTTTTGAACAACTTACAAAAAGTACTGTAATGTAGTAACAGTTTTTTATTGTAATTATTTTTTTTTTTATAATTTTAAAAGTTTTTTTTCCAAAAACTAAATATAAATTTTCGATTTTTTATTTTTCACAACTTAAAAAAAAAAAAAAAAAAAACTTGGAAAAAATTAGGTATTCAATTATTTTTCTGAAAATGTTTTGGAAAAAAAAATTATATATTGATTATTTTATTTTTACTACATGTTAGTTGTTTTGACTACAAATATAAGTCAGTTGTTTTGTGTCAGTAAAAATAACTAACGTTGTTAGTTGATTTAACTGAAAAAGTAGTTGACCCAAAAACAACTTACAAAGTAGTTATTTTAACTGACATATTCAGTTGATTTTACTAACATAATTTTTTTTTAGTGAAAAAGAAAAACACTTTTTGCATGGTTATTTTTACCTGGGATATCTAAATAAGTTCTGAGTAGTAATTTCTGTATAAAGGGAAAACCCTACTATTTAACAGTTGGGTTACAGCAGCGGTTACCAACCTTTTTGGCTCCCGTACCACTAATTTTAAATTTTATCAGCCGCGTACCCCTTAACGAGTTTTTTGTTTTTTCATTAAAAACTTCTCAAATAAATATGGTTAGAAATTTATTGTAAAGTTTAATTAATTGCAGTGCTTTTACTTTTATATCAAACTTAAAGTTTATATAAAAAACACAAAAATTCAAAATTAACGAAAACTTAAAAAAAAAGTTTATAATGACACTGTTGAACAAATTCATAGAAATTCGAACTCCCAATTTTGAGCCGGTCGGCTTGATACATGAATAAAAATACATCAAATAAAAAAATGTTGAACTCCTTATTCCAAATCTGCCATCCAAATTTTTCTATCACGTAAGATTTTCGCATTTGAATATTGAAAAATGGTAATTTGGCACTTTTTGGGTCTCCACTGTAACGTACACTCAAAAAAGTATGTCGGTAAAATCTACTACAAAAGACAGTTGTTTTGACTACATTTTGTCGTTGAAAAGGCGTCCACTACATAAACGGTAAAAACAACTGAACATGTTGTTGTTTTTAACTATTGATTTTCAACTACAAAATGTAGTAAAAACTACTACAAAACTGTTTAATACAGTTGTTTTTTCTACAGTTGCCTGAAATTTTATTTAAAAAATTTCTTAAACGTTTAAATGATTGATATTTATTTATTTAAAAAGCAATACATTTCAGTTGGTTGTATAGAATTTCGACATGATGACAATTTTTTGATGTATTTATCTGGAATTATAGAAGAAAAAAATTATATTAATAAAATGTTAAACAAAATAAATTGATTGTATTTACCTTTGTTTTTTTAATAGTTCATTTCAAATTTTCACCGCTACTGATCAAAATTTGTCTGGAATAAAAAAAAAACGAAATGCTTTGGCAAAATTGATTTATAAAAAAAAAGAATTAATTTCCAATGTTTCAAAAAAGTATGTACCTGCTCTGTTGTGTATACAAAGAAAAGAAAGATGGCGCGCTCATAAGAAAACAAAACACTGCACACATTTTATTTTGGTTTTTTCCGATTGGTTTTTACGCACGCTTATGTGAGCGCTATATTATACACACTTGTTATCTCATTTATTTTCTTTCGCTCAAGAATATTTTTTGTTATAATTAAATTTAATAAATTGTAATTTAATTTATTTAGATATTATTTATTTGGTATAAAAATAATTCCTTCCGCATCCCGCACGACCAACTCGCTCGACACATTCGTTTGCAATAAAAATTTCTAGAAAAAAACGAGTTTTAGAAAAACAACTACATAAATCAACTATTGCTACAGTGTAGTATATTTTTTGTAGTTATTTTTTGAAACTACTACAAAAAAAGTTGTTTGAGATTTTTTCATACAAAAACGACCGAAATTGTAGTTAAAAACAACAGCTACTACTTACTACACAAACGACCGTCATGTAGTAACTGCAATAATTTTCTGAGTGTATTCTTAAGTTGCAGATTGCAGTTTCAGAATCAGAAGGTATTTTATATAAAATCAAGTCCTATTTTATTGCAGCAATTTAAGAATACGTAAAACTTAAAAAAAAAAATTAAGAAAAAAATATTTTTTTTCCAAAAACCTCGAACTAAAACCGCTTATAGAGGACTGAAAATACCCCCCTAAATTTTTTTTATGATTTTTTCCGTTATCAGCTTAAAAACGCGCACCGAGTTTTTGTTCCTTTAAGTTAAAAAATACACTTTTTTCAAAAAAAATTCACTCTCATTTGGAATTTTTCAGAGGTTGGTTAAGTTCTTCAAGGGTAAACTTTTTCCCCCTGGTCCGATTTTGCACTTTTACAAACTTAAACTGCCTATGACATTGAGACACATTCGTGCCAAACGTCAGTAGTCTAAACATTCTATAAATATCTTAGAATAGATCACAGATTAATCATAGTTACTTTCTGGGGTCCTAGACCTATATTTCGACGCGTTACACACGGAATATCAAAGTGAGTATACCCCCATGCTGTGGTTGGTGGACAGGAAAAGTTCTGAAGAAGTGGTCGAGAAAAACTATCAGTATTTCCGTACTCTATGGGTTTCATGCAATCCGAATTTTTATATGAGAACTTTCGCATTTTTTTTTTGGTGTAGCACATTGATATTATTTCGCATTTTTTTTTTTTTGGTGTAGCACCCCAGCAAAACTTAGATTACCAAATAAGGTATAAAATAAGGTATAGGATCTCTTATTTTATACATTGCAGCATTGATGATTTTAACAGGCGATAAGACTCAAAGTAATGTATCCACATTATCACAAAGAATACCAGTAAGGTATAAAATAAGTCATAAATTTATAACGAAGAATACGAGTATGGTGTAAAATATATGATATTTTATAGGTTACGAGAAATGAAATAATATATCATACCAGAAGATAATATATAAGGTGTTACGAGTAGTGAAAAAGTAATTTTGTATTAAATTTACTCACGTGATTGTAAGTGAGTGTAAGTAGATAAAATATGCTCGTGAGTGTGTGTCTTTAGAAATTTCCTGTCGTGAACCCATCTCTAGTTTAAACTTATACATTTTTTTATAAAATAATTATTTTTATGTTATTGTAATGCATTATGCATTGTAATTATAAATAATGCATTATTTCAAACTTTCAAATAATACATAATGTAACCAAATATAAGTCATCCATTATTTAATGTTTAGAAATAATAAATATGAAATAATTTTTTTCCAATAATCATGCATTACGTAGCAAATTATTAGTAATGCATTATTTTTCACTTGAAAATAATACGTTGTGGAACAAATGTTTGGTAAGACATCCTAAAATAATGCTACAAATAAGGTATATACATTGCCTGGTAATGTGTTATATAATCACTACCCATTACCAAAGTTTTGCTGGGACATTGATACACTCAAAGAATTATGTTAGTAAAATCAACTGAAAATGTCAGTTAAAATAACTACTTTGTAAGTTGTTTTGGGGTCAACTACTTCTTCAGTTAAATCAACTAACAATGTTAGTTATTTTAACTGACAAAAAACAACTGACTTATGTAGTAAAAACTACTAACATTTGTAGTCAAAACAACTAAAATGTAGTAAAAATTAAATAATCAATATATAATTTTTTTTTTCAAAAAACCTTTTCAGAAAAAAAAAATGAAGACCAAATTTTTTCCAAGTTTTTTTTTTTTTTAAACAAGTTGTGAAAATTTGAAATTTTTTCAGAGATAAAAAAATATAATTAACTACTTTAATTAACTGTTACTATGTACATTGCAGTACTTTTTTGTTAGTTGTTCAAAAAAAGACTTAAAATAACTAACAGAAATAGTTGTTTGATATTTTTCATACAAAAACAACTGACTTTGTAGTTGAAAACAACTAACTACTGTAAAATATACAAACAACTAACATTTAGTAACTTACATAATTTTCTGAGTGTATTATTTAATGTTATTACTAAAAAAAAGTGCGGAAAAAATAACTAAAATTTCGCGTACCCCCGTGGGTAGTTTCGCGTACCCCCTAGTGGTACGCGTACCATAGGTTGGTAACCGCTGGGTTACAGCATTTAGGCAGACTAGTTCCCTATCAGCGTTCAAAGATTGCAGTAGATTTTGAGAAAAAAAAAAACAAGTAAAGCTGGTTTTACATTTTCACACTTTGTATTATGTATTTTGTATAATTAACTTTTTTGAAATGTTAATGCACGCAAAAAATACAGAGTGAATATTAGGGTGGCACAAATTTAGCTTTTTCGAATTTCGAAAACGTCGGGGTTGTGAAAGTTGTCTTTTAAAATCGATATTAACACACAAAAATATTGGATCTGTAGGACAATGGCTTTGGGTTCCATTTTTTACTTAAAAATCGTAAAGTTCCGAACAAAGTTAAAAAAATGTTTAACTTTTTTTTTTGCTTAAAATATTATTTAATATTCGGGTATTAATGAAAAAGTATTTTTACTGCAAAAAAAATTTTTTTGGTCTGTAAAAAATTTTTTTTTTTGGTTTCTTGTTTTGGAAAAATTTTTTTTGTAAGATTTTTGCTAAAAATATAACGTCACACGGTTGGTCCGAGAAAGTTTTAAACTAAAAGTGCGAATACCATAAAATTTTTGGAATATTTGGGATGTCTAAAAATAATTAAGCAACAAAATCTTCGATCGAGCACTTTTTGCAAAAATCGGGGTAGAATTGGAAAAAAATCAATATTAAAATTTACTCAAAAACTATGAGAGATATCAAAAAACTTATGACCAAAAATATTCATCGGAAAAAATGCAATTATATATAGTATTTAAAAATTTACATTGTCAAAAAATTGACGGTAAAAAAAATGAATTTTGAATGTATTTTGTGTGGTACGAAAAACCAGTGCCCAGTTTCTGTAACTATGCGAAAAGTTTTCGCATCGAGAAAAATAAAACAATATTGTAGTCATTTAGTTTTTTACAGGGTGAGTACAATGTTGCTAATGTAAAAAACATCGAATACGAAAAAAACGCAAAGCTATTTTTTTAAATCACTCTGTTAAGTTGTCCAGTTTATCCAAACTTTTCGAAAAACTGTTAGTAAACAGATTAACTATAGCTGTAACTCAGAACAACTCTATTCCGGATCATCAGTTTGGATTTAGAAGAAAACATGGAACTATTGAGCAAGTTCATAGACTGGTAAGTGAAATTAGAAGAGCCTATGAAGAAAAAAAGTATTGCTCCGCACTTTTTATTGATGTCTCACAAGCATTCGATAAGGTTTGGCATGAGGGTTTACTCTATAAAATTAAAAATGTGTTACCACCAAATACGCATAAATTACTCGAAAGCTATATAACAAATCGAAAATTTACGATCAAGGAGAACGATTTTGTTAGCACCCCTCATTTTATACAAGCTGGAGTTCCACAAGGTAGTATCTTGGGACCGCTTTTGTATATTCTGTACACTTCTGACATGCCAACAAATTCCAATACCCACACTTCAACATTTGCTGACGATACTGCTATTTTAAGCACCCATGACAACCCGCTTGAAGCTACACGAATACTGCAGAGTCACATTCTTCAATTAGAAGAATGGTTACAAAAGTGGAAGATAAAGGTAAATGAGCAAAAATGTGTTCACGTAACTTTCACGTTGAGAAGGGAAACTTGTCCCCAAATTCAAATTAATAACCACAATGTACCCCAACATACGAATGTTAAATACCTCGGTATTCATCTTGATCGTCGTCTCACGTGGAAAACACATTTAGATGCAAAATTATCTCAGATGAAGTTAAAGACTATTGAAGTTAATTGGTTGATTGGAAGGAACTCTAAACTTAGTTTAGATTGTAAGCTTTTGTTGTACAATTCAATTTTAAAACCTATATGGTGCTACGGCATTCAGCTATGCACTCAAAAAAGTATGTCGGTAAAATCTACTACAAAAGACAGTTGTTTTGACTACATTTTGTCGTTGAAAAGGCGTCCACTACATATAACGGTAAAAACAACTGAACATGTTGTTGTTTTTAACTATTGATTTTCAACTACAAAATGTAGTAAAAACTACTACAAAACTGTTTAATACAGTTGTTTTTTCTACAATTGCCTGAAATTTTATTTAAAAAATTTCTTTAACGTTTAAATGATTGATATTTATTTATTTAAAAAGCAGTACATTTCAGTTGGTTGTATAGAATTTCGACATGATGACAATTTGTTGATGTATTTATCTGGAATTATAGAAGAAAAAAATTATATTAATAAAATGTTAAACAAAATAAATTGATTGAATTTACCTTTGTTTTTTTAATAGTTCATTTCAAATTTTCACCGCTACTGATTAAAATTTGTCTGGAATAAAAAAAAAACGAAATGCTTTGGCAAAATTGATTTATAAAAAAAAATAATTAATTTGGAATGTTTCAAAGAATGTACCTGTTCTGTTGTGTATACAAAGAAAAGAAAGATGGCACGCTCATAAGAAAACAAAACACTGCACACATTTTATTTTGTTTTTTTTTTCGATTGGTTTTTACGCACGCTTATGTGAGCGCTATATTATACACACTTGTTATCTCATTTATCCACTTATTTTCTTTCGTTCAAGAATATTTTTCCAAAAACATATTTTTTGTTATAATTAAATTTAATAAATTGTAATTTAATTTATTTAGATATTATTTATTTGGTATAAAAATAATTCCTTCCGCATCCCGCACAACCAACTCGCTCGACACATTCGTTTGCAATAAAAATTTCTAGAAAAAAACGAGTTTTAGAAAAAAACTAAAAACAACTACATAAATCAACTATTGCTACAGTGTAGTATATTTTTTGTAGTTATTTTTTGAAACTACTACAAAAAAAAGTTGTTTGAGATTTTTTCATACAAAAACGACCGAAATTGTAGTTAAAAACAACAGCTACTACTTACTACACAAACGACCGTCATGTAGTAACTGCAATAATTTTCTGAGTGTGGGGCACTGCGTCATCATCTAATGTGCAGAGAATTCAAAGGACACAGAACAACATTTTACGAATAAATAAAATATGAAAAAAAAAAAAAAAACTCTGTTAAGTATAAAATGACTCTAATATTTATTTATTTTTTTCGATGCGAAAACTTCTCGCATAGTTACAGAAATCGGGTACAGGACTGTGATCACGTAAAACGATAGTTGATTATCGATATCGTCAGGTGATTATTGTTTTAGCCTATACGCCATTTTTGGAAAAAATAAGTTAGGAATGGATTATATATGGCATTAATATTCTCTTTCATATTTAAAAATCCATTTTTTATTATCTCGTATAGAATCTGAGATATTAACCATCGACTTTGCTCTACATCCACATTTTTTAGGTTCATTGAACGTTGTTGTGCTGCATACGACAATTTTTTACACATGGAGCTAATTTTGCATGCAAACATAACAAAATTGTTCTTTGCTATTGTTTTGCTCCATAGGCAGTGTTGCCACCTCATGTGTAATTACACATATCATGTGTAATTTGTTTTTCATGTGTAGCCCATGTATAATTGTCTGCATGTGTAATTCATGTGTAATTTGAAATTTTTAACTTTTTTGAGCATTTTTTTTCATAATTTGTTTTAACAAATTCGGTTATGTTATAAGCAAGGAGAGGACTTTCATGCAAATGCATTTTTTTTCCCTTTAGCCATAGAACAGCATAAACAAAATATCTTTGCGAATCAAAGAATTTGCTTTAAAATGGCATCGATTCGTTAGTGCATATTTTTGCATATTTTGCTTAAAATGCATATTTTTGCATATTTTGCTATTATTTTGCTATAAATGCATATTTTTAGGTCATATTTTGACCAAATTTTAGTTTTTTAGTATTTCTAGCCATTTTTTAAATTTTTTTATAATATTTTTTTTATGTATAAAATTTTTAAATCATAAATTTTTTAAAATCATTTTCATTTTTTTAATAACATTTTATACACACTGTATATATGTCCATCGAAGCTTAAAATGCCAGACTGAATTGCCTACTGATGACGTAGAAGTGGCTACAGAAACCATGGTCTAGGGTAAATCCACATTTAATTTAATCTTTAGAAGACACAATTTTCTTCTTCAATCAGAAAAACACAAACAATGAATTCAAATGTTGTTTTTTTTTTAATAAAAGTAAAAAAACAAGTGGATATTTATGATTTTAAGTGCATATTTTAAGATTTTTAGTGCATATTTCAAGACTTTCTAGTGCATATTTTAGGCGCCTAAAACATAGTTTATTAGTGCATGAAGGTCCTGTCCCTGGTTATAAGCAAAACCGTAAATTTTGGATGGATTTCATACCGAATTCACATGTTAAAAAAACTGTAAAACGGGGTTTCAGTAAAAAAAAGCAAACTTTTACCAGATTTTTCTGCAGAAATGGATATTTTAACAAAATTCTCTGTCGGGCTTTCAGTTTTAAAAAACCAACTTTTAGCAGATTTTTCTGCAGAAATGGATATTTTAACGAAATTCTCTGTCATTCAGTTTTAAAAAATAACAGAAATTTTTAGTAGTTTTACTGATTCTGTTTGCTGAGTTTACAAAAATATTTTTGTGAATATTTTAGCTGCGTTTTTCTGCTTTAATCAGCAGGGTTTTCTGTTAAAATGAGCAGATATTCAGCTGAAATCAATATATTTTTGCTGTTTTTCAGATTTTCTTCTGATTTGACTTATCCTGACAGAAATTTCGCAAAAAACGATAAATTTTAGGTTTTTTGAGCAGTAAAAACCAGACTTAGGGCGGATTACACAATGTCCAGTTAGCTGTTAACTGTCGATTTAACGGAGTTTTATGTCAAAATCGACTTAATCGACAGACTTAACCGTTATATTTTAAAAATTTACAAAAAAAAAACGTTATTAAAAAAAAAAAGCATCTGTAATTCGTGATTTCATGTGTAATTTTGGCATGATCCATGTGTAATTCGTGAGTTCATGTGTAATTTTGGCATGATCCACGTGTAATTTACGATTTTGTTGGTGGCAACACTGTCCATAGGCCAATTTTGAAGAAGCACTACCTAGGTGTCAGAAGCAGAACATAATTTGGTTTATGTCTATAAATACAGGGTGGCAATTTTTGGCGTCTTTTATTAGGTGTCAGAAGCAGAACTAAATTTAGTTTATTTCTAATAATACAGGGTGTCTTTATTCCATGCACTTACTTTGCTCCACTTCAAAGAAAATATCATATTTTTAAAATAAAATTTGATATGGAGCACAAAACGACGAAATGTTAAGCTGCCCATTCACTTGCAATATTATTGTTCAACTTTTCAAATTGTACAATAATATCGCTTGTGTGTATGTAATATTTACGGTTGTGCAATATATTGGAGAATATCAAAACACTTTTGATATTTATTGTACAAACAAGAATACTGCAATATATTTTATCAGTGTGTTGTCTATATTGTACAACTTTTATTATGTTATGTTTATGTTTATATCTTGTACAATATATTGGGTTTAAGTATTGAGCAATTTTATTTGCTGTGTAGGGTAAAACGACAATAATATTGTAAAATAATTTTTTTTTAAGTTGAGCAATTTTATTGCAAGTGAATGGGCAGCTTTATTTTAGTAAAACCATTAAAACTTTTGATTTATTGCATGTAAAGGTATGAAAATGTATAGTTTTGTTAAAAACATATAAAGCATTCAATTAGGAGTATTAAAAACAAATCTATCGAGTATTTTTAGAGTAAATTGATTATAAACCTATTTTATCGTTTTTCTCAAAACCGAGTTGATGGCGTATAGGCTAAAACAATAATAACCTGACGATATGTATTTTGATGTCGTTTATGCATCGTCTATCGTTTTCGTTTTACGTGATTAGCCACCAGGTTAACACGAAAACGAAACAAGCTGCATCATTTTAAATGACAGATTTGAATTCTACAGGTCCATATTATATAAAATCCATCCTTAGTTTTTGGCATTATCGCAATAATATATAACAATGGAGCCACAAAATCGCTTATAAATCGCATTTTTTAAATTTTAATTGCGAATATCTCGAAAACGAAAAGCTACAGAGAAATCTTGACTGCTGATTCGGAATCACGAGGTCCAATTTATGTAAGATTATGTCCCATTTGGTGTCTATTCCTTACAACAACGTTGCAGTTCCGTCATTAAAACCAGAATGCTTGGATAAACTTGGTTTTATTTTTATAAAGTTTAATAAAACTCCCGGTTAAACTAAGTTAAAGCGATATGTCAAAAACGCAGCCTTTTTAGGCTACGAAAAAAAAGCTAAATTTGCTCCACCCTATAGGCGTGGAATATGAATAGATTAGAATTTTCCATATTTTCCAATATGGTGGCAAAATGCTTGTTCTTCCTCATCACACACGTATTTACTATCAAATTAGATTTTTTTAAGAAGATGGTATTAGTTTTTAATTTAACTAAATTTATTTTTCTTTATTCAACGTTTTTTAAAGATTTATAACCACTATTGATACACTCAACCAAAAATCATTGTATTCCCAAAGAAAATCGCTGTAAATTCAACAGAAATCATTGTTGATTTTGACCCTACAAATATTTATGTTGATTTTAATAAAAATTATTGTCAGTTTTTGTAAAAGTTGATCAACTCGTTTTTTTGTAAATCAACTCGTATTTTTTGTAAACTTAACTCATATTTTTGTTGATATAAGAAATTTTATTAATAAAAAAAACTTGTTGTTATTTGTTAATATTCTTTTATTAAGTAAAAATCACAATATTTTTTATAATTATCACCGGCTTTTTAAGCTGCACGAGATTTTCACACACACTTCGTTTATTTATGTTATGCACTCGTAAGCCCTTTTCCAGTTTTCTAATGACACCAAATCAAAAACCTTAAAAAAAAACAAAAAAATTATAATATAGTATGAATACATAAAGTAACCAATGTATTTTATTACTTACCAAATATTTACAGATCAGAATCTGATCATCAGATCCTATTTTTATTTATTTTTATAATCTTAAATATTTTTATAA
The DNA here is from genome assembly GCA_963921195.1 of Pegoplata infirma. Classification (NCBI taxonomy): domain Eukaryota; kingdom Metazoa; phylum Arthropoda; class Insecta; order Diptera; family Anthomyiidae; genus Pegoplata; species Pegoplata infirma. Next base: position 30,274,756 of record OY992539.1, read on the forward strand.
GAAACAAACACATAAAATAATTTTATAAGAGACAAACAAATTTCACATTGCAATGCATTGCTACCAACTTGATAATACAAAATTGAACGAACAGGGTTGTTTTTTCTTTTTTGGTTTTATCTATTGAATTCTGTATAAGCGTTGTAAATAGTTGATTCAAATTTACTGATTATTCAACGATATCAACATTAATTTTTGTTGAATACGGCAATATTCTGTAAAACTTGATCTACAATGGGTTTACTAATTTTTCTACTAAGATATTTCTATGAGTGTACACATATGCGAAACTTGTTCGTTTCACCCCTATGTTAATATCGACACTAAAAGGTGTTAAAAGGTAACTTTCAAACTTTCGAAAAAAAAACTAAATTTGCTCCACCCTAATGAATAGATTAGATAGTACGCAGTGTTGTATTTCATATATTTTCCAATATGGTGGCAAAATGCTTTTTCTTCCTCATCTCACACGTATTTACTATCAAATTAGATTTTTTTTAAGAAGATGGTATTTGTTTTAAATTTAACTAAATTTATTATTTATTTTTCTACATTCAACATTTTTTAAAGATAATACCCACTATTGATACTTTAAAAACTTTTCACTTCCATTTTGTCTACACATAAAAAAATGAAAATGGGTTTCAATCACTAAAATGATGATATCAATTACTATTTTAATTGATTTTGCACCTATCACGAAAATGATAGTATGAATTACTAAAATTTGTAAAAGTTTAATAAGAAAAAAATGCATTTATTTTCAATTAAAAAAAGTGATTGAAAATTTAAAAAAAAATAATTAAAAAAATGATTGTATCAATTACATAAAATAATAACATTTATAGCTTAAAAATGTCCCACTTTCTAAATAAAAACAAATATGGATAAAAATAGAAATTGATTGTTTATTATCAGGGACAGGACCTTCATGCACTAAAAAACTATGTTTTAGGCGCCTAAAATATGCACTAAAAAGTGTTGAAATATGCACTAAAAATCTTAAAATATGCACTAAAAATCATAAATATCCACTTGTTTTTTTTTACTTTTATTAAAAAAAAACATAAAATTTGAATTCAGTCTGGCATTTTAAGCTTAGATATGCATATATACAGGGTGTATACAATGTTATTAAAAAAATAAAAATTATCTAAAAAAAAAGTTAATAATTGCTTTAATGCAAAAAAAAATTATCAAAAAAAAACCTTAAAAATAGCTAAAAACACTAAAAAATACCTAAAAAAACTAAAATTTATACAAAATATGACCTAAAAATATGCATTTATAGCGAAATAATAGCAAAATATGCAAAAATATGCATTTTAAGCAAAATATGCAAAAATATGCACTAACGAATCGATGCCATTTTAAAGCAAATTCTTTGATTCGCAAAGATATCTTGTTTATGCTGTTCTATGACAAAAGGGGAAAACATGCATTTGCATGAAAGTCCTCTCCTTGTTTATTATTAACAAAATAAAATCAGAACATATAAAATAAAATGGCACTGAACTCGAAACTTTGACACAATAAGTTAGCCTCTTCAATTAATTGTTTAAATTTTATAAAAGCCGGCTAAAAGGCAAACAGCCATTACAGACAGTATTCCCAATAAAACCAAACTCACGCTTGTAGAAGAAACAATTGTATATAGACTGAACTTAAGATGGTGTTTCGATGCGGTTTCCATGAGCTGAGCAGGAGTCTTTTCGGAATATTTGCTATTGTCCTTACACTAAGCAGCCAACCATCCCTCTCTTCCACGTTCCAAGATATCTTATTGGAATTTTATAATACAACATTTGTAGGGATAGATACAAACGTAAACATTGGTTCCATTGCCATTTCCACGTTGGATCTTTTGTGTTTGGTGGCATTTTTGTAAGCGAGTGGGTAACAAGTCACTTTAGGGCTGGTACACTCAGAAAATTATTGCAGTTACTACATGACGGTCGTTTGTGTAGTAAGTAGTAGCTGTTGTTTTTAACTACAATTTCGGTCGTTTTTGTATGAAAAAATCTCAAACAACTTTTTTTGTAGTAGTTTCAAAAAATAACTACAAAAAATATACTACACTGTAGCAATAGTTGATTTATGTAGTTGTTTTTAGTTTTTTTTTCTAAAACTCGTTTTTTTCTAGAAATTTTTATTGCAAACGAATGTGTCGAGCGAGTTGGTCGTGCGGGATGTGGAAGGAATTATTTTTATACCAAATAAATAATATCTAAATAAATTAAATTACAATTTATTAAATTTAATTATAACAAAAAATATGTTTTTGGAAAAATATTCTTGAGCGAAAGAAAATAAGTGGATAAATGAGATAACAAGTGTGTATAATATAGCGCTCACATAAGCGTGCGTAAAAACCAATCGGAAAAAAACAAAATAAAATGTGTGCAGTGTTTTGTTTTCTTTTGAGCGCGCCATCTTTCTTTTCTTTGTATACACAACAGAGCAGGTACATACTTTTTTGAAACATTTCAAATTAATTCTTTTTTTTTTATAAATCAATTTTGCCAAAGCATTTCGTTTTTTTTTTATTCCAGACAAATTTTGATCAGTAGCGGTGAAAATTTGAAATGAACTATTAAAAAAACAAAGGTAAATACAATCAATTTATTTTGTTTAACATTTTATTAATATAATTTTTTTCTTCTATAATTCCAGATAAATACATCAAAAAATTGTCATCATGTCAAATTCTATACAACCAACTGAAATGTATTGCTTTTTAAATAAATAAATATCAATCATTTAAACGTTTAAGAAATTTTTTAAATAAAATTTCAGGCAATTGTAGAAAAAACAACTGTATTAAACAGTTTTGTAGTAGTTTTTACTACATTTTGTAGTTGAAAATCAATAGTTAAAAACAACAACATATTCAGTTGTTTTTACCGTTTATGTAGTGGACGCCTTTTCAACGACAAAATGTAGTCAAAGCAACTGTCTTTTGTAGTAGATTTTACCGACATACTTTTTTGAGTGTAGCTTATTAAATGTGTAACTATCTACCACCATCTATTTTAAAGCGAAATCCTCATTACTTGCACAGAAAAAAAACGTCGAGGTAATGTTATCTAAGCTGGCTTAGGTGAATTATTTTTGTATGAATATTAAAAGCCACGACTTATTACCTATGCCACAAGTATAATTTTACTTTACATTTTCATCTAATGGCCATGTAAGGTTTACTAATGAAAATAGGTAAAATTTCGAAATTATTTTTTTTATTTTTTATTGTCATGACAATAATTTGAAATTAAATAAAAATAAAACAAACATCAAAATTATTTTAACATATATTTTCATAATTTTTCAACGCAATAAAGCCGATGGAAATTACCAACTCGCAACAAATTATGTAAGCAAAGGTAATTTTATTATTTAATTTATTGGTAAAAATAGTAAATTCAATAATTTTTAATTTTTTTTAGATAACGCGAATTTCTGAAATTCTAGGCAAATTATGATGGGAAAAAGTCAACAAGAATTAGAGAAAAAGGAATCTTAAAGCTGTTTTAAAGATTAAAACAAGTGCTTACATGGAATTTCTAAGTTTGAACGCGCAATTTTCGAAATTAGCTTGTTTCTAAATTATAATGATATGTATAATGGTACAAAATTTCTTAGAATCTGAGACAATTATTTATAGAGAAGTTCTCAAATTAAATGATACTTTTTCTAAATCTGAAAACTTTTCTATAGCAAAATATCTCAGAATCTGATAATTTTTCTATAGAAAAAATGTCTCAGAATCTGATAATTTTTCTATAGAAAAAATGTCTCAGAATCTGATAATTTTTCTATAGAAAAAATGTCTCAGAATCTGAGAATTTTTCTATAGAAAAAATGTCTCAGAGTCTGTGAATATTTCTATAGAAAAAATGTCTCAAAATCTGAGAATTTTTCTAAAGAAAAAATGTCTCAGAATCTGGGAATTTTTCTATAGAAAAGATGTCACAGAATCTGAGAGTTTTTCTATAGAAAAAATGTCTCAGAATCTGAAAATTTTTCTATAGAAAAAATGTCTCAGAATCAGAGAATTTTTCTATAGAAAAAATGCCTCAGTATCTGAAAACTTTTCTATAGCAAAATATCTCAGAATCTGATAATTTTTCTATAGAAAACATGTCTCAGAATCTGATAATTTTTCTATAGAAAAAATGTCTCAGAATCTGAGAATTTTTCTATAGAAAAAATGTCTCAGAATCTGAGAATTTTTCTATAGAAAAAATGTCTCAGAATCTGAGAATTTTTCTATAGAAAAAATGTCTCAGAATCTGAGAATTTTTCTATAGAAAAAATGTCTCAGAATCTGAGAATTTTTCTATAGAAAAAGGTCTCAGAATCTGAGAATTTTTCTATAGAAAAAATGTCTCAGAATCTGTGAATATTTCTATAGAAAAAATGTTTCAGAACCTAAGAATTTTTCTATAGAAAAAATGTCTCAGAATCTGAGAATTTTTCTATCGAAAAAATGTCACAGAATCTGAGAATTGTTCTATAGAAAAAATGTCTCAGAATCTGAGAATTTTTCTATAGAAAAAATGTCTCAGAATATTAAAATTTTTTTATGTAGAAGAAATGTTTTAGAATCTGAGTATTTTTCTATAGAAAAAATGTCTCATAATCTGAAAATTTTTCTATAGAAAAAATGTCTCAGAATCTGTAAATTTTTCTATAGAAAAAATGTCTCAGAATCTGAGAATTTTTCTATAGAAAAAATGTCTCAGAATCTTAAAATTTTTTTATGTAGAAGAAATGTCTCAGAATCTGAGAACTTTTCTATAGAAAAAATGTCTCAGAATCTGTAAATTTTTCTACATAAAAAATGTCTCAGAATCTGAGAATTTTTCAAAAAATGTCTCAGAATCTGAAAATTTTTCTATAGAAAAAATTTCTCAGAATCTGAGACATTTTCTACAGAAATAATGTCGCAGAATCTGAGAATTGTTCTATAGAAAAACTGTCTCAGAATCTGAGAATTTTTCTATAGAAAAAATGTCTCAGAATCTGAGAATTTTTCTATAGAATAAATGTCTCAGAATCTTAGAATTTTTCTATAGAAAAAATGTCTCAGAATCTTAAAATTTTTTTATATAAAAAAACTGTCTCAGAATCTGAGAATTTTTCTATAGAAAAAATGTCTCAGAATCTAAGAATTTTTCTATGGAAAAAATGTCTCATAATCTGAAAATTTTTCTATAAAAAAAATGTCTCAGAATCTGAGACATTTTCTACAGAAATAATGCGCAGAATCTGAGAATTGTTCTATAGAAAAAATGTCTCAGAATCTGAGAATTTTTCTATAGAAAAAATGTCTTAGAATCTGAGAATTTTTCTATAGAATAAATGTCTCAGAATCTTAGAATTTTTCTATAGAAAAAATGTCTCAGAATCTTAAAATTTTTTTATATAAAAAAACTGTCTCAGAATCTGAGAATTTTGCTATAGAAAAAATGTCTTAGAATCTAAGAATTTTTCTATGGAAAAAATGTCTCAGAATCTAAGAATTTTTCTATAGAGAAAATGTCTCAGAGTTTGAGAATTTTTCTATTAAAAAAAACTGTCTTAGAATCTAAGAATTTTTCTATAACAAAAAACTGTTTTAGAATCTGAGAATTTTTCTATAGAAAAAATATTTCAGAATCTATGAAGATTTCTACAGAAAAAATGTATCAGAATCTTATAATTTTTCTGCAGAAAAATTATTTTAGAATCAGAATTTTTCTATAGAAAAATGTTTCAGAATCTGAGGAATTTTTTAAATATATAAAAAATTTTAAAAATCTGAGAATTATCTATAAAAAAAAACAATTTTCTATAGAAAAAATGTCACAGAATCTGATAATTTATTGTATCGAAAATATGTCTCAGAATCGGAGAATTTTTTTATAAAAAAATTATCTCAGAGACTGAGAATTTTTCTATAGGAAAAATGTCTCAGAATCTGAGAATTTTTCTATAAAAAACTGTCTTAGAATCTGAGAATTTTTCTATAGAAAAAATGTCTCAGAATCTGAGAATTTATGTTTTGAAAAATATTTCCCAAAATCTTTTTTTAACAACAATAATTGTAATTCATGATTAAATTTATTTATAAAACATAATAAAATCAAATAATTTTTTAATTTATTTAATTTAGTAAAGTGTGTAATTATTTATACCTAGCGTATTAACAAAATAATTTAGATAAATTACCAAAATTTATATATAAATTTTTACTCTGCTAACTTTGAAAAGTTTACAAAGTTTCCTAGGAATATTTCCTAAAAGCATAGATAATTTTTCGAACATATCATTTTTTAAAAATCACCTTGGCTTTTTAGTAATATTGTCTAAAAACTTTGTAGGCTCTATGTTATCTTGGCACTTAGATAAAGTTATACTATAAATTTAGGTAATATTACCTCGATTTTTTTTTGTGTGTGGTAATAAAAGTTTTTACCGGAATATTAGAATGTCACAAAATTCACTATTTTCTTTGTATTTTTATTATTTTTTAATCTTTTTTTATCTTGTGCTTGTGTTAATTTCAACAAGCGTCAGTGGTGTTTACAACTGACTAAAAAAAATCGTGATTTGACTTTAATAAAAACGTTTAAAAAATTTAATAAATTAAGTAATATTACACCACTTTTATCTTTTATTTTTTTTGTTGTAAACAAATTTTGTTACTCGCTTTATAGTGCATTCACATTGGCATCGAAAGCCCGTTTAACGAGGTTTCGCCTCAAACCTCATTTGAAAGTACGTATTTTCCCATACAAATTGAAAACTTTTTGTTATGAGTTTTCAACGAAAGTACGTTCGAAAGCTCTTAAATTTCATAAAGAAAATAAATTAAAGAAAATGTCAAAAATAAAAAATAAAAATATTTAAATATTTTCATAAAAAATAGCATTAAATCAAAAGATTTAAATAAATTATTGTATATTAGTGCGAAAATTAATTAATTGTGTGCGATTAATGTCGGTATGTTCGCAAATTTTATTCGGTAATTTTCGAAAACGTGATAACCGTCAAAAATTTCGGGTGTGAACGGTTATGTTTTCAAAATGAAAGTACGTACTTTCAACGAGGTTTCGAGCTGAGTGTGAATGTACTATTATGTATTTTGAGTCCTAGAATTACGTTTTATAGTACGTTCAGATTGGCCTCGAAACCTCGTTTATCGAGGTTTCGTGCCAAACCTCATGTGAAAATACGTATTTTCCCTCACAAATTGAAACCTTTTTATTGTGAGGTTTCAACGAATGTACGATCGAAACCTCGTAAATTTCATAATTTTACGTATTTTAACCACTGTGCGACAATGAAAAATAGAGAAAATGGGAAAATGCCAAAAATAAAAAATAAACAAATTTATTTATTTACAAAATTTCTTCAAATTATTTCTTTATTTATACTAAAAAAAATAAAAAACCGAATAAAAAATTGTTTTTGGATAATTTAATTAATTTTTAAATACATTTATATTTTGTTCTAGTTTTTGAAAACTAGATAAGTGTCAAATTGTCGAGTGTGAACAGTAGTGTTTTAAAATTGAAAACACGAGGTTTCAACGGGGTTTCGAGGTAAGTGTGAATGTACTATTAAGTATATTTAAGCAAAAATTAATAATAAACGTAAAATATGTTTGACGTTTTTTTTGTTTTTATATGTTGTCGACAGTATTCACAAAAAATTTCAAAATCAATCAAAAAATTTAATTGTATCAATTAAAAAAATGATTAAAAACAAAATTGAACTTTTTAAAATTTTTAATTGAAATGTTTTCCCCTAAAATTTTTTGTGTGTATGCTCACAACGGTCAAGTTTTTAACATCCGGAACGAAATGATAAAGAAACTGTTTCCGTTCACTTTATCACAAAAAAAAGAAAAATAAACAAAAATCAGCTGTTATTGCCGAAGCAGCTGATGTAATCAATTATTTCAATTTTTTTTTGGTTTCTTTATACGGAAAATGTATAAATTTTTACAAATATCATTAAATTTAAATAAACAAAACTATGGAATTAAAAGAAAAACTTTAAATAATGCTCTCAATGCACGATGGACATCAAATTTATGTAATGTTATGTAAATTTTAATTAATAATTTTAATAAAATTTCCAATAAAAAATTTTACAGCCAATTTAGCACCGGGCTATCAACCAAAACAAGTAGAAGATGGCAAATGGGAAAAGGTTTATACTTCCATGTCTACAAAAGGAAAATGTGGTCCAGGTGCTTTTCGTATGCTATTGCCACCACCAAATGTCACGGGAAACTTACATTTGGGACATGCTCTAATGGCCACCGTACAAGATGTTATATGTCGACAAAAACGACAGTTGGGCTATGATGTTTTGTGGATACCTGGTACAGATCATGCTGGCATTGCTACTCAAGTAGTGGTGGAGAAAAAATTACTAAAAGAAAGAGGAGCTACTAGACATCAAATAGGACGCGAAGAATTTCTTAAAGAAGTATGGAAATGGAAACAAGAAAAGGGAGGTGGCATTACGGATGATTTAAAAAAGTTAGGTTGTACTTTAACGTGGGATAAGGAATATTTTACAATGGATGAGGTGAGTTTTTTTTTAAATATTTTATTTTTTTTTTTGCTTTTGCACAGCATATTAGTTGTACGGGACTGTTATCTAAAAGAAAGTGATATAAATTCAAAGGACTCTAAAACCTTAACTTTCTTAAAAAAAGATTTTAAGCAAATAATCAGATTTTGAATTTTCTTGCAAATTCTTAAACTGAGTCTAAGGAAATTTTCAGAAATTAAGTACTCCACGAACACATCTGAGGTAAAATCTCGTTCGAACGAGATTTCGATCATACGGTAGTGTATAAAATGATACTGTACTATATGATCGACATCTCGTTCAAACGAGATTTCACCTCAGGTGTGAATAGACCAATGGTTCCCAACCTTTGATTCTCGCCACACTGGGGGGCAATTTGAATTCTTCAGGGGGGCAATGAGCAAATATTTAGACATTTTTTTTGTCAAATAAAATAAAAAAAATCTTTATTATTTAGTTGGTTGTAGAAAACGTTTTCTAAAAACTTTGTTTAAACGATGATTTTAACAAAAAGGTTGCTTATCCACAAGTAAATTTTGAATTTTAACACAAATTTGAAAAATTTTAAAATGTTTTTTTGAGTGTAGGGGGACATTGCAGTTTTTTAACTTAAAAGTGGGGCGCGGCGCAAAAAAGGTTGGGAACCATTGGAATAGACCCTAAGACTTGTATGTGCAAAACTTTAGAAGTCTAGCTTTTATAAGGAATTTTTACCTGCAGTTATTTTCCGGATGACTGCTCTCGATGGTTTTCCTTTTTTAAAGTTTACAACTTCAACAGAAATTTGCAAATCTTTACAAACTCGCTAAGTGACAAAAATCCTGAAAAATACCGAACATTTTCAAAAAATCTCGCGAATCCCGGTATTCAAAATATCCCAAAAATATCGGGATCCTAAATCGGGATTCAGAATATTTTTCTTTTATCCCGAATCCCGGGATTCAGAAAAACAATCCCGATTAAAAACCCTTTTTATTGTTAGAGTCGATCATAGGTCAATAATATATGTACTTTATGGTGTCCCCGACTGTAGTTGGAGGGCATAAAACACCCTTTGATGTAAACATTAAAAGACTTATTTTTTTTACCAAAACATTTTTTCCCCCCAAAAACTCTTCATTTTATTATTAATCTCACTTTTTTTTTCTTTCTTAGCGTCAAGCTTATGCTGTAAATGAAGCTTTTATACGTCTCTTCGACGAAGGCCTAATAAAACGTCAAGAGTCTCTAGTCAATTGGTCTTGTGCTTTAGAATCAGCTATTTCTGATATTGAAGTTGAAACTTTAGAACTTAAAGGACCTACAGAAATAGCAGTTCCTGGTTATTCAAAAAATATTACATTTGGTCGCATCTATGACATTGATTACAAAATAATGGGTAGTAATGAAACAATTAAAGTTTCCACTACAAGGCCAGAAACGCTATTGGGAGATGTTGCTGTAGCTGTAAATCCTACCGATGAGCGTTATCAAAAATATCGTGATATACCAGAAGTTCTATTATGGCATCCATTTCGTGAAGAACCTATACCATTAGTATTTGATGTAACAGTTGAGCCAGAATTTGGTACCGGAGCTGTTAAGATAACACCCGCACATGATCGTAACGATTTTGAATTAGCTAAACGTCATTTACTTAAATCCAAGCAAGTGTTTTCAACTAATGGTCTTATTACCGAAGATTATAAAGGCTTTTCCAAATTACCACGATTTGAGGCTCGGGAAAAAATTCTGGAAAAGTTAGCCGAGCTACAACTTTTGCAATCTATACGCGAACACACTATGCAATTGCCAATATGTTCACGTTCCAAAGATGTTATTGAATACATGTTACGGGAACAGTGGTTCCTACATTCTCAACCTA